>OX155686.1:14545171-14928863 GCA_944547425.1 Eupithecia centaureata
GAAATAGAAAAAGTGTGTTTACTTACCTAAAATTGTGTTTTATTTTTTAATCATTATAATATTGATAAACAATGACTTCACTATTCACAAGAATAGACAAAAATAAAAAATGGCAAATATAAAAATGACATCTAATCGATAAAGGGGATCGAACACGGGTCTTGCGATAAGAAGCCAGATTAACTCGGCTACTTCTACCACTACACCAACGTTACATAGGATAATGTTTCGAAATTTAGCATAGTTACTCGTGCGTACCTACCGATAGAAATTAAGAAAGGTATTAAAAAAATCTTAGTTTTCTGATTTAGTAATTGAATAAAATTTAAAACAAAACAAAATACGAAATTATCAAGAAATTTGTAAACTATAATCAGTTATTTTTATGTTAAAGGGTTTGAACCTGCGTGCTACTGAATACACACTACTGCATATTCTGTGAGGGGGATACCAATTAGTGAAGCTGTCTGTACCAAATCATAAAACAAAACATCTAAGTAGGTACCTTTCTCTTTTCTAACAGTTTCATCTGATATCGGGAGGTATGTGAAGTCACGTCGATTGTCTTCGTTAGAGAGCTGCTCACTGACATCATCCACAGTCCGTTTCATGAAGTAATATACCTGTCAATTACATTACATTAATTATTATTAGATAACACTAGCATAAGTACCTTCTTAAAAATGTCGGATCACCTAAATGTAGTTAGGGAGGCTATTTTTCTACTGTTATGTTTCTCCAAGTGTCAAGCACTCAATCTTTTGGTTTAGCAAAAGTCACCCCACAAAACCATGTTAGACAAACAACTGTTAAACACGTGTCTAAGTCGTAACTTTTTTTTGTGGTAAAGCCGTACATCTTCCTAGGAACCTTTCCTATTTCTGTAGACCAGAAGCGAGTCCACTTTTTGTGATTTGAACCAAATGTTATTTTCGTCGACGAAAATAGGTAGGTAAGTAACTATCAATCAGACGTCTGATAGTCCCCGAGATAGCCCAGCGCTTCCGCTACACAGTCCGCCGCACACGTAGGTAGGTATTTATGTGACAAATAATAATAAATAATGTTCGACAATCCACACAGCATCATCTAGCGCCAAGCTAAGCAAAGCATGTGTTATGGATACTAGATGACTGATATACTTAATACAATATCTACATTACATAGATAGATATTGTTTACTTTAAGTCCATATAAAACACCCCGAATCCCGGAACAAATATTTGTAGATCGTATAAAAATTTGATCCGAGGTGGGAACCGAACCCGCAGCCTCCTGCGTCCACGTCGCAGACAGACCTTCGCCCACCGCGCCACATCATTCAGCACAAATATGGGTATTTATTTACTCAATATTGTAACAATACCTAAGTAAATATTGTTTGCTATCGTAATATTTGTCGGTAGCCGACACAACACGAGGACGCGGAAGCCACCTTCAACTGGTTTGACGACGGTGAAAAAGATCTAAAAGAACCTCATCTCGACAAAGAAACCGCACAAAACCATGCGCAATGTAGAAAAAGAACAAGGAAGGCCGACCCCAATTAAAATTCTGCTACCACATTGGGCGGGTCGCTTCGCTTGTCTTGCTGAGTAAATGTCGTCGCATTGCGGTTCGCTTCGCTCACCGCAATATGACTTCACTCATGCTACGGCACTGCGCGGCTCGCTACGCTCGCCTAGCTGGGTAAAACACGTCGCATTACGGTTCATAGGAAAACGGTCGAGGACATATATGTAACATAAGTCTGTTATTAGACATACTTGAACAGGCTTGTAGTAGTATTTGTCCCTGTAGGGCGGCGTGGTGAACCGCAGCGCCACCCGGTGGTGCTGCTCGACGGCCGCGGCCAGCGCGCACCACTCGCTGTGCTCCTCGCGAAACACCACGTCTACTGATGTTGGTAACTGCAATAACATCAAATCATTATAATACAGGGTGTTAGTGTAAACAGTAAAACAGTCCATGAAACCCAAGGTCAAGTATCATGAATTGAGACTAATTGAGTCCAAAACCACATAATGATGCCATATATGGCGCTCATTAGGAGAGGCCTATGTCCAGCAGTGGACTATTATAGGCTGGTGATGATGATGATGATGATGAGTCCAAAACCAGTAAAAAGTGAATAACTTTTTTCATGGTTTTGGACTCTTCTCGCATAAAGAGTTTTCTATCTATCTATAAACGCGAAAGCTGGTATGGATGGATGTTTGTTCCTCTTTCACGCACTTTTACTTGAACGGATTGGGCTGAAAGTTGAATAGACTAGTTCTAGCTCTGGAATTCCACAAAGGCTAATTTTCATCCCATAAATCAATTCCTATGGGATAGAAATAGCTTTGAAACGTTTCTATAGAAACAAAGCATGCAAAGCCGCGGTCAATACTATTACCTACCACACTGTCCCGCATATACATTTATGTATGTATCTGAACTGTGATTGATTGATTCTATCTATTTTAGTCGAGTCATAATAATAATTTAGGTCACATTAAGGACACCTGGATAAAAACATGTGAAAACGTTTCTTTAGATGATAGATGTATGAGTCATTAATAAATTACGTCGTGGGCATATTTAATCAAAAATATTTTTAACTTTCCATTCAATACCTACCTACACGTTTGTATCTGTGTTGGTATAGAGTAGGTTGGACTTCCGACGCTTCGATCAAATAAACCCGACCCGATCCAAGGTCCGGAGATTCCGATAATTCATTGAATATTAAATAGTTAGGTAGGTATTAGTCATACACACCTAATAACTTAATACTTTAATAATGCTGAAAAATCCACACAGCATTATCTAGCCCTAAGCCCTAAGCTAATCAGAGCTTGTGTTATGTTATGCTTACTAGATGACTTATAATCTTAATACTAAATACAATAAGTAGGTACCTACTTACATTACATTATTTGTGAAACATAAAAACATAGATACCTATATTTATATTAAGTATAAAAAAATACCCAGAACCCGGGAACAAATAGGTATTTGCAGATCGTACAAACATTTGTCACAAGGCGGGCATCGAACCCGCAAATTCCTTTTCATATCAATCATGCATGTGAATTTTTTTTATAGTCTGATTTTTTTCAGAAAGGAGCCTTTTTCATTTCACGGAAAAAAGCGTAGTAGTAGGGTTGCCAGATGGTCGGGATTTCCGGGAATTGCCCTGAATTTTGTGTCGTATAAGGCCTAATTGTCCCTTCTTCTTCTTATGGTGGCTCTCCACTACTGGAGGTAAGCAATCAGCTCAGCGAATTTCTCCCGATCTTGCGCCAAGGGAAAAAGTTCTTCCACGCTGGCGATATTCGTCCACTCTCGGATGTTCCGCAACCACGACTTCTTTCGTCTGCCAACGTGTCGTCGTTTACCCATCACTTTGCCCATCATGATAAGCTGGAGCAGCTGGTATCTTTCGTGCCTAAGCACATGTCCAAGATATCCAACTTTTCTTCGTTTGATGGTTTGCAGCAGTTCTCTGGTCTTCCCGACGCGTTGGAGCACCTTAACGTTGGAAACCTTCTGCGTCCAGCTGATGCGTAGCATTCTCCGGTAGCACTACATCTCGAAAGCTTCGAGACGTTTCTGAGTATTTGCTTTTAGAGTCCAAGCCTCGCTACCGTAAAACACTACTGGCCACACGTAACAATGGACGATCCTTACTCTGAGCTCTGAGCGTGAGCGTGAGCGTGAGTAGGTAGGTATTTTGTATTGCGCGTAACTTCTTATGACGGCAGGCTCATGTAGGTACAGCTGTGGACTAGCCTCTCCTTCCTTTGACCATTAATTTTGCATTATGTAATATAATTTTACTATGAATTTTAATATGAATGATTATTATGCGTACTTACTAGAAAAGACATATCACATTAGTGACAAATCCGCAAAGTGCTCTCTCCTATTTACACGCCAGCAGTGGCAAAACATGTAGATCGTAATATTATATTTATTTTAACATAATTACATGCTCACACCATGTTAATACTCATGTTTTATACAAGTAAATGATTCTTATTCTTATGTAAGTATGCTTCAAATTGAAATCATTTAATTATGTTTTTATAGGTAATGTAATTCTGATTGCTATTTTAATTGACTTTATTTACTCCTTTTAAATTAAATCTCTATTAACTTTTTAACTTTTAAATTAATTCCAACTTGCTTCAAATTTAATTCCGATTGACATGGATCAATTATTGAGCTTTGAACCTTTAGACTGTTTGAAACCGCCTGCAGTTAACTCAATTGTTTCAATTGTCACACTAGTTTTAATTTTTTCTATTCCTATTGAAATTCTCCTTTAAATTATTTCAAGTTATTTATAGTAAATATGCTGTGGGTACCTTATCAGTGAACAGAAAGACCTGTAGTCCTCCGCAGGCCAATCCGCTGTCATGCGATGCGCTCACAATCTTCAGCTTCTCCGGATAGTGAGTGACGAGGGAGGTGACCACCGGCGCCAGAGGCATCCTGAGCTGTCCCCTCGCGTCCTGGATGAGGACCTGGCAGCCGAACCGTACCCGCGTCAGCACGGGCTTGGGACGCGACTCTCCCGCGCCATTGTTGTGTCCTATACATCAAACACCACTCTCACAGGGTTGCCAGATGGCCGGGATTCCCGGGAATGTCCCGGAATTTTGCGTCTCAACCCGTGTCGTAGGGTGAAGAAGGAAGGGTGTGCCTTCGTGAAAGTATCGAAAGACACTTTCACGAAGGACCCTTGCGGGAAAGACATTTTCGCGAAAAATCAGCAAAATTCTTGATATCTCTCGAAATCGACGTCGTAGAGAGTTGTATTGTAGATAATAGGATTGCTTTCCTTAATCTGACTTAATTCACTTTCCAATACCCCTTCCTCTCCCCTTTTTACCCCATAACGGGAAAGATATTTTAACGTAGACCTTCGTAGCACGTGCTACGGTGCTACGACGACGCCGCGTAGCTTACAAAAGATTTCAACGAGACCCCACATTTCTCACTACACACTGTAATTCCTTGAAGCTTTGAAACTACCAAAACTTGAAGAGTATAGCTTTTCAGAATGGTTAATTATGAAGCTTTTCACATCCACGGAGCCCGTCTATCTGCTCTGTGCTCCCACCACACGCTAATGGAGATCGATGACAAATAAATTTCCACGCGGGCGAAGCGCAGATAGTTTTTATTATTGCTTGCTTTATTTCAGACCTAGAACTAGGTACGTCGATTTATAATTTCAGGCCGTTCCGATCAGAAGTTAACAAACATCCATACATCCAATTTTTACAATCTATGTGTGATATTAAGTACAATGTGATTGATGCACCTTACCTCTAATTCTTACGAACGGATAAAATATATTGCTGGTTCGTGTCTGCAAAGCCTGACTAACGTCACTTGTCTTGACGCGCAGTATTCCGATTTGGCTGAACTCGATTATGTTTTTATCTTTAGTGATGTCCATGTTGATTTTACAAACGCCATCCGTGCACCCGCGGTGTTCAGGGCACAGTACCTCGTTGGGGTGCGGCCTACGAAGTCAGAAACGTTTATGTTAGAACCCCTAGAACTGGAATTGCTATCAATTAAAACTTTATATTATTTATTTATTTTATATTTTCAGTATTAGTTACGTGAACTCAAATATGCAACAACGTTGACAACTTGCAGCAAAATATTAAAATTGAAAGAAGATTTATTCATTTGTTTAAAGATGTTTTACTCGGATTTCGCGGTGGAAGTAAATTCCACCGCGAAATCCGAGTAAAAACATCTTTAAACGAGACAAACAAAATTATAAAAGAGTTTTATACTCGCAGAAATTCACAATAAGAGGAAAGAAATTCAAGAGATAAAGTGCAAAACTGAAAAGGTAGTAACAACATTTATGAAAATGCCCAAGAAACTGCCATCCACAACAATCACAAAGGATTCACATGCCAGCAAATCGATAGTGCTGAATGGACTACATAAAGGAAAACATAAATGTGAACGAATACGTCATGGTAAAGCGTAGTCGTTTACCTTTAAGTATCATAAAAAATTAACAGGATAAATTGACGGTATTAGGAAGCTAGGAAAGAGAGGAACCCCGAGATTATAATAAGACTGGATTAGCAAACTCCGATGTCCTAGGCCCGGAATCACTGCAAAAGATAAAACAACTGATCGAGAAACTTTCTGATTCACGTAAAATTAACCACAAAGTTAGCTAACAATATTGAGACCAAACCGATCATACACGGAAAAGAACAAAAGATCACAAAGACATACAGACTTATCATTTAAGAAGAAAAAAGAAACTCAAAACCACAGGTACAACTTAAGAAGGTCTCATCATCTTTCCCTCATCAACATAAGTTTTAAGAGAGCATTATTTACTACATAACAATCTTCCAAATGAGATTAAAGAATACACAACTGTTCTACTTTAAAAAAAAAACCTCTATATCCTTCTCACTTCTAAATGTTAAATTAAATATGTAATTACATTCAAACTGTTACTGCTATAGAACTATGAATGTAAAACTTTCTCTATAAGTGAACTATGTTTCTTTGAGAAATAAATATCTTTAACCAAACACACCTACACACACAAAGGATTCTCTGAATTTATCAAGGAATAGGTAGGTACATTCGATAATTCGGGTAAAAAAAACCGATAAGTAGGTACTACTAACAAACAAACACAAAACCTAAAAACGAACATCATAATTAACCAGGGCCCGAATTCCACTAAATAAATCCCTTCACCATTTAAATAGTATCGTGTCAAAATATCAGTGTTAAACTCTTTTTGGTATTCTACTAGCACAAACTTTTTGAGGTTTGAACGTCATTTTAATCATTTTGATTGAATGGCACTATTGAGACCTTTGTGTTTTGAAGTTAGTGGAATTCGGCCCCTGGTGTTCTGTTTGTTCGATTGTTCTGATAGTTCGAGAACACAGAGCGGTAGCGGTTTTTTCGTTATTTCTCACGATATCCCGCCAGTATTTTGTGTGCAAGTAGTAACACATAATCTTATCGGCTACGTATGTATGTACTCATGCTAAGAACTTAACTAATTCTGCTTACTAACTAACTAGCTATTGCTGAACTAGGTAAGTACTAGGTACTAGGTAAGTACTTCAGAGTCTAAACAGGAACTCACATGGGAAGGTCGTCAGGGTTCTCAGGGTCATTTGCAGTGACGCAGCCTAGAAAAGCCACCACCGGCCCTTCGTAGCCGCCGTTTACCCGTATTTGGATCGTAATAGTTCCGTTGTGGCGATTCTCACTGCGGTACCGAAATCTGTGAAATAAAGCCCAATGGATACAATGTGGTGTAACTGCACGCCAAGGATTTCGAACCGAACGATACATTTTTCGACTAATTCTTGGATTAGTAATATTAATAATACAATAAACGTAAAAGTTTATACAGATGTTAAATAGATATTCCAGGGCTAGGACCACGTTTATTCAAAATTTGAGCCCGATCAGTTCAGTAGTTTTTGCGTGAAAGAGGAACAAACATCTATCCATATCAATACTAACTTTCGTTTTTTATAATAATAGTACTTAAGGATAATTAAGGAAACATAATAAAAAGTGTAGAAAGAGGTTATACCATGTTATACATAGTTCTTTAAAAAATTTAAGGTCTTACCTATCTTACCTAACCAACCTACCAACGTAACCATCCATAAAACAATTAAATTACCCACCAAGGACTTAGTTATAAGCAACAAACTATTTAATAAGCCATTATCATCTATATCAGTCATCTAGTACCCATAACACAAGCTCTGCTTAGCTTGGGGCTAGATGATGCTGTGTGGACTGTCCGGTATTATTTATTTATTTATTTATATATTAGGTAGGTACATATTATATTTAGATAGATTCTAACTTCTTAGTTAATTAATTTTAAGTTGATATTATTTTAAATGGGTAGTAGATAACGGCTAGCGATAACCCTATACGCTGGCCCCTCAAGTCCAGCTATCTCTAAAACTCTATAAAAAATATAGTTTTAAACATCAAAAACTAAACGGAATCTAATGTACCTACATGTATACCTACCTATCTCACCATTTACTTACTGGTCCGGCTATAGAGGCATAGATACAATATATAACATTAATTTTATAGTAGTTGTAATTTTTTCTATTCCTTGATTGTAATTTTCGTTGTTAATAAAGATGTAGAAATAATTTTTAAGTAGGTATCGTCTGTATCTCATTAAAAAAGAGATAAAACATCGTTAAACCTGAAACATATTATTACTATTATAAATAACACTTACTCCACAGTTGTCGAATTTTCTATCTATCTAATACTAGTTGTGCCCCGTGGCTTCGCCCGCATGGACATTTATTTATCGAATTTCAGAAATTTATTACACGCCTCCTAGGGGTAGTTTCGTAAAAATAAAAATACGTGTATAATTATTTATTTTGCAGTTTATGTACACCGAGTTTTGAGTAAATTGAACCAAGGAAAAACAATTTTCCATACAAACTTTACCACCCTATTTAACCCCTTTAGAGGTTACGTAAATTTCCAAATTTTAACAGCCTATGTCCTATTCTAGGTCCTAAACTATCTACGTACCAAATTTCATCTAAATAACTTAAGTAATTACGGAGATTACCTATAACAAACATTCACTCAAACTTTCCCATTTATTATAATAGTAAGAGTAAGATAGTACGAAGTAAGATTATAAGAGCGAAAGTTTGGATGGATGGATGATTGTTACCTATTAACGCCAAAACTACTAAACAAATACACACAAATTAATAGTTAACAAATGTTGTATGTGTCATGTGTGTTCATCGCAGATATTTTTTTGTTTAAAAGTAGGTAAGTAGGAATATCCTGCCTGTTTTCCTACCTTCTGTAGCTTAGCATTATAGGTAAGTATATACCTACCTATACTTGTTTCTTAACAAAAATAAATTAATCTTTATTAATTATTATAGATGTGTGCGTGCATATTTGTATGTATGTATGAATGTTTGTTCCTCTTTCACGCAAAAACTACCGAACAGAATGGATCGGGCTGAAATTTGGCATAGACATCGATCTAGCCCTGGAATAACAGATAGGCTTTTCGTCCCAGAAATCAGTTTCCATGGGATATAAATAGCCTTGAGTTTCCATAACGCGTGTGAAGCCGCGGGCAGATGCTAGTATATCTTACGCGTATTTATTTGGTGGCTGCAGCACAACCTCTACGGTTGGATAGTCGAAGTCTCCATATCCCGCCATGCCGACTCCTTCCTAGGGCTTCGCTTGTACCAGTGCTGACCTCACCATGCGCTGTGATCACAAGCAATACAACTTCTCAATTCAATCAACATTCCCCTCGCTCGGTAGGTACCTACACCACATACCTACTACCTGGCTTCTATATAACACTGAAATGATTTGAAATTGAACAAATTTTCTGTGATAAATTAGTAAAATAGGTACCGACACTGAAATAATAAGTTATTATTATTTTA
This sequence comes from Eupithecia centaureata, assembly GCA_944547425.1. Lineage (NCBI taxonomy): Eukaryota > Metazoa > Arthropoda > Insecta > Lepidoptera > Geometridae > Eupithecia > Eupithecia centaureata. The sequence goes on from OX155686.1 coordinate 14,554,657, forward strand.
CATCAGTACAGTTATTTACTTTACCTACCTAACATTAACTCAGTGGATGCTTATTAACCTACTGAATACCTAACTGTTAGATTAAACCTAGTTACCTACCTTTTCTACTCCTTCTATTTCTACCATGAATACAGTTCCATAAAAAAAACTAAAACTTATTCCAAAAATCGGAAACGTCTCACTTCACTCGTGCACAGTATTAAAATAAATAAATGTTGTACAAAAAAATTTGATTATCGACTATGTAGTGTAGGTACCGCGACGCGACGACGACGACGCTAAGAAACCCGCTATTTTGTCCTTCGATTTAAGGTGTTTATACGGGCGAACGACCTTGGAGATATATACCTTGGAGATAAAACACAGAGAGTAAACATACTACGATGCCCCCGATAGTAGAAAGAGTTAGATTAGATACGTACTACGTACTACCTACCTTTCCTACATAATAAAAAATGCACGATGAAATTAAAAAATCTTACCATTATAATAAATGGGAAAGTCTGTGTGAAAAATGCACGACCTGAGACGGTTAAAAACGTAAGCGACATGATTGAAATAAAATTTACGTGTAGGTTCTACACAGTTCTACATCTTTGAAATGAAAAAATCTTACCATTATAATAAATGGGAAAGTCTGTGTGAAAAATGCACGACCTGAGACGGTTAAAAACGTAAGCGACATGATTGAAATAAAATTTACGTGTAGGTTCTACACAGTTCTACATCTTTGAAATGAAAAAATCTTACCATTATAATAAATGGGAAAGTCTGTGTGAATGTTTGTTATAAGTAATCTTTAAACTACTTAAGTTATTTATTTATTTTATTTAAGTACCTATTTATTTAATAGGACATCCAACATGAGATCACAAGGCTAGGTAATAAACAAGTTAAGTAAATGGTTTTTATGTCAATGTGTCTCTATACCTAATAATAAATAGGACAAAATACAAAACAAATACAAAACGTTTACTTATTAAAAAATAATGTGTGTTACAAAGGAGTTGCAACACTGTCACCTGTGGTAGCTACAATGTAGCGGAACAGTTTCTTCCCTTATGTACTAGACACTTTTATCTTTACACATATTAGGTAGGTACTTAACTAAACATTGATTTTGGTAACTTACTATAAATATCCGTTAAACTATTACTAGGTTTTATGTATAATTAGTAAACTATAATTTTAATATATTTTACATAATTATAGGGTGTAAAGTACAAGAAAAATAAAAGATAAAAAACAAGGTAAACAAGTAGGCATAATTATGTAGGTATATTTAAGCACTTAAAAAAATAAGCATCGACATTTGTGTGTAATGAATGAGTGTGTATAGTGGTATATTGTATATGAAAAAGCTAGAGTATTTACGTAGGACCATTTAATTTAATTTATGTATTTTATGTTTATGTGATTATTATTATTAAATATATATAAGTATATATTTTAATTGATTATAGATTATTTAAGCAAACAGTAATTGTTGCAATAAAATATGCATAATGCAAAAAAATAAATGTTGTATGCTATTATAGTCGTCTTCTTTAAGCCAGTAAATGAAACATTCTTTTAGTTTTTGTTTAGATAAGGATTTGATTTTTGTTTTGGAGTTTAGTTTGTTATATAATATCGGAGCAAGACGATTATAGTGTCTTCTTGCAATTTTACATATAAAACTTGGAACAGGGCGGCACTTATCTATACGTTTGTTGGAGGGAGGAAGAGTGGGAACTGTTACCGACCTTTTTATACAGTTAGGGACAAAAAGTTTTCCTGAGAGAACGTTGAATTTCACAGACTGCTGTACATAACGTAACATGCAATGTATCACGCAATGAAAGAATTCCGAATGCCGTCCACACTGTCGCAATGTATCATGCAATGTAACAGAAATCACATAGTGTGGACGCCTCGCGCGCACGAACCGCGCACACTACGCGCACGACGAACAGAGCATTTCAACTCGTGCGCGCCGCGATCCGCCATTTGTCGGTTTTTTCGCCGAACACAAAGGGGCGCGCAGTGTGCGCGGAGCGCCAGTGTGGACGGGTTGTTTACTCGAACTTCGAGTAAACAACCCTCAAACGCGCGCGAACGTTGGAAGAATGGAAGAAAAGAAAACAAAGCTACAGCAGAGCCGTTTACGTTACGTTTTTTTTTTCACATGATTGATGATAATCATTGAAGCATCGACAATCATCGTAGCCAGTAATAATTGTATAAGTAATAAATTCTCTCCGCGTGTTCTCGGCAGACTGAGCTATGTTCGCCGCGCGCATGCCGGAAAAGATGCGAACACGTACGTGCTCAGTTCGTGCGCGCGCTGCGTCCACACTTATGAAATGCTCCTTTCATGTTACATTGCATGTTACGTTACAGCAGTCTGTACGCGGCTTTATACCTACAGATCAGTTGTAGGGAATCTGTACGGTAGAGACATTGCGACTTTAAGTAGAGCACGCTGTGCTCGCTCTACTTTAATAAGATGTGACTTTGCAGCGCCACCCCATGAGCAAATACAGCTTATTATACATTCCGCTAATGATTTGTAGGTTTATATTAAGAGTTTTTGATCAGTGACCTCCCTAAGTTTTTTGAAAACGATTATAAGCCTCCTGATTCCTTTAGACACCGCGTCAATGTGAGGGACCTACGTGAGTCTATCATCGATTGTTACACCGAGATATTTTATCATCTGTACGCTTTCGAGGGGTCTGCAATAACATGATTGTGATACATCCCCTGCTGACCGATTACACGGGTATGAGTGGGTTATAATACGTAGAGAGTAGGGAATGGACACCGGTATTCGGTATTACCGAAAAACCGGTAATACCGAGTTATTTAAGGCACTTCGGAATACCGGTATTGAAATTGCTAATACCGGTAATTCGGTATTTTGAATTAAACGTAAAAATAAATGAAAAAATTTATAAGGCGGCTCTGGATTACACAAATTTACTTTATTATACTAAATTATATTTATTTTAAATTTATAATGATTGTAAAATTGATGGACAGTCTACGTTTTCGCTTCAGCATGCCTTCACGTGGTCACAAACCGACTTCAAAATAAATAAACGTACAAATTCCCGTAGGCTAGTGTTAGACTGTTTGTTGATTTAAATCTTTACTTTTATAGTACGAGCAAGCAGTTAGACAGACGCGGATGGCTTTGAGCTAGCCACCTAGCTAATAGCGAGCTTAGCGTCAGGGACATTATTTCTGCATGCATAAAGCTCAAAACTGACTGGCGAAATGAACGACGAATGCACGTGCAAGTGAAAAAAACTATTGTACCTGTAATTTCTTGGGAATAAAACCGTCAGACCCGTGCGTCTTTCTTTGTCAGGCACATTTTCAATTGCATGGTGCGCTCTCGCACGGTAGGCGTTCTCTTCTCTATCAATTGTTATTGTTACTACGCACGAGCACAAGGTTCAAACGGTAATCAGTGTATCGTATTAGGCAGTGACAAGTTCAAAAACAGTTTGTGTTGTTGGTTTGGTATTGGAGACAAAAACAATCACCGAAAGAATAAACGGTAAGTAATATTTCATATCATTTCATATATTAATTTCTCAAACAATTTACCATAACGGAAGTTTTATATTGCACGTCTTATTGTCTAGAGCATATAAATAACTATTATACTGAATTACTGATGGATGTCAATAGTCTTATTATGAATGAATTCAAAACAGAAAGGTTTTCCAACCGCTGACCGACCGAAATGTAGGTGGATCTCAATTCTACTGTATTTATTTTTGTATGTTACCTCCGAATTTTTCTCTAGGTGATACGCTTTTGATGATTCTTTCGTAACTTGAAAGTTATTGCTTATCTTGTGGTCTTGTCGATTACCTTCCTATTTAAGTCTTCAATATAAAATAGAATAGAGATTATTAGAGATAGACTTTCTAAAATACCTGTCCTATTTTCAGTTCCATCCAACCATGAAGTACGAGAAATATAAAAAAGAGCACCACCAAACTCCCGCTTCACGCCTTAGGAGTTCTCCCACTGTGGAGGACGGCATTGAAGTGGTTCTGTAGGTCCTGTATAACAGAGGCTCCTCCTGCCTTCAGAAGCTCTGAAGTAACACCGTCCTCACCGGGGGCTTTTCAATTTTTAAGCTGCCTCAAAGCTAACACGATTTCGTCTTGACTGATGTCTGGCAATTCGTCGGTACAGTGGTAAATTCAATAGGTAATTATAATTATGTCAGAAAAGATTTTTGGAGTTCTAAATGTTGATTGTTTCGAATCTTTATTAATGTGTTATTAGGAATGTTTAGAGTTCTAAACGTTTTATTATCTGTTTGATTTCATCGTGATTATTTTGTTTCATTGGCGTGTGAAAACCTTCGATTTATAAATGTTTAATAAAGGTAAGTTTGTTGAAGTTGTTTTTTGTTGTGATAAATATTTGATTGTTATGTATGTTTAAGTTAAAGAAACACTGTAGGGGAACCTGGGGACACTTGATCCCTTGGGAGACATGATCACCCCCTTATATATCGAAATCTATACTAGTTTTTTAAATTCCGATTTAGCAACATTGTAGCTCTTTGATGGTTTGGAATGTTAAACGTGATACTGACATTCGTACATAGCCAACATCTGAGTATTAAAGGAAAAATGGTTTTGAAGACATTGATTCTTTTTTTGTAAGTTTATATTTTGGTTTGTTTGAACAGTTTTTGATATAATAATTCTTGTTTGGTTTGAAAAATATCTTAGAAATTCAGTTAAGAAAGTGTATTCTAAGTTTGTTCTAAGCAATTGTTTTGTTTTCTTAACTTTTTTTAAATTTTGTTATAAGTACTAGGGACGGGGAGACTTGTTCCCTATCTGTTAGGGGAGACTTGATCCCGGGATCAAGTCTACCCAAATAGATTTTAGGTACTATTTTTTATGTTACAAGTTCTTTTCTACGTAAAATGCCAAGTATTTACAAGAAAAAGAAAGCTTAAAGCGTAGGCGGAGTTCCTATTAATTATTATTGTATACTTATTTGCTAGAATGTTGTTTAATATAATACAAGCATAGTCGCTAATTTTTTGTTCGAAGTTGCTAGAATGTTGTTTAATTTTATAGCACAGTCATTTAATTAGTATTCAAAGTGGCTAGAATGATGTTTAAAGTTATAAGTACAGTAATTTAATTTTTATTCTTAGTTGCTGAGCTACTTTTCTGAAAATAGAGAGAGCGATTAGTAGGTATAAGTAATTTTCAGTATTCTAATGATTGAACACAAGATTTTGGTAAATTTTGAGGCTGGTTAAATTATAATAACATCTATATTAATTATATAATCTAGTGATCTATACATAATTAATTCAAAACATATAAATTAAAGACCATTAAACTTTTAAATTCTACTTAAAAAGTAATTCTAAATAAAAGTATTTCTACTGAAAATAGTTTAAAATTTCATAGAATACAGAACAGGCATCCCCTAAAATTAAAATACTTATTAAAAACAAGTCATCTAAGGAACAGGGATACTTGATCCCCCATGATGAAGTCTACCCTACTGCAGTGAACAAGTCTCCCAGAATAGGGGAGACATGATCCTTTTGCCGACTTTTTTTAAAATTGTTGTAGTTAAACAATTATTGTCTTTAATTGGAAAATAACAGTTGTATTTAGTTGGTACTGAAATTCTTTATACTAATCATTTAAAAAATGTTAACATAAGCTTATAACTTTGAGATATTTGGTAAAATGTAAAGTGGTGATCAAGTCTCCCCAGGTTCCCCTATAGTAGTACTTAAGTACCAAAAATTCCCAATTAAAGTTCAAGTTGATTTAAAAGTATTGCTTTTTTTAAGAACCCTTTTTTATTACAATTTAGATATACTTATTCACTCTAAAACCATAAATAACACAGAAGAAAATATGTTTTTCAACAATTTTAATATTTTTAGTAAAATACCGAAAAATTACCGAAATACCGGGATCCCGGTTTTAAAAATATTAATACCGAAAAATTACCGGTATTGGCAAAACGTCCAATACCGCTATTCCCTAGTAGAGAGCTCGGTGGAGAGCCAGACTTAGTTTTTTTGAAACTAATGTATTAAGTTTTCGTCGTATTGAGGGATAACAGATTATCCTCAAGCCATGCGGTAACCCTAGACAGACCCCTCTCAGTTGTCACTATCATTTTATTCCCTGTGACTTCGTATTACGGTGTCATCAGCAAACATTAATACATTCCCGTGATCTAGTTGAATTGAGCATAGTTTGTTTATATACACCAGGAATAGAGTGGGTCCCAGTGTACTCCCCTGGGGTACACCATAAGTACAGGGTGCACTTTGACTCACATGACATCCGACTCGTACTATTTGGTTTCGATTTGTAAGATAGTCTTCAAACCAGCTATGCACTATCCCACGTACGCCAATTTTGTCAACTCTCGCTAGCAGGATAGGTATTGAGACTATCGAATGCTTTCTGGAGGTCCAAAAAAACACCGATACATTTCTCTTTACCATCAAAATGCTTTGTAATGGACGTCGTCAGTGTCAGTACCGCATCATCACAAACTTTATGATGCGAGTAATTCTCATGTAAACGTGTTATGTAAATTTAGTAGATAAATTGTAATTGTAGTGTTAAGGTTTTTTTTGTGTAAAGTAAGGTTCTTTTTTCTTTTTTCAATTTTGTCTTCTTAAAACTTTTTCTGGAGGTTTAAAATGCAGGCAAGCAAGTTATTTTAGCTTCTCTATGCGAGGACATGTTAATAGTTAAGAGTTATTTTAATTTATTTTTAAGTATTCTGTTTGTACAACTGTTTGTTCTCCGAATAAACTAAAATAAATAAATAAATAAATCATCAGTGGACTTTCGTGATCGGAAGCCATATTGGTTACAGGCAAGTTTTTTGTGTGTTTCTAGGTATGATAAAAGTCTTTTGTTAGCTAGTTGTTCTATTATTTTGGAAATTACTGTGAGTAGAGAAATAGGACGATAATTAGATGCAGAGGTTTTATCTCCTGTCTTAAAAATTTTGCGTTTATTATATTTATATTTATTATTCTCCTGTATTCGGCGTATCTGTATGACATAGGTAAATGCTTCGAGCATGCTCGTTACCTAATGTTCGCTGATGATACAAATATTTACATGCAGGTAGCTAGTTATTTGGACTGTATCAATCTTCAGAAGGATATTGATAGGTTAGGACAATATTTTATCGTTAATCGTATCGGCGTTAACGTTAGTAAATGTTCACATATATCTTTTACCCGAAAAGCTTGTCCCATTGAGTTTTATTACCAAATTAATAATTGTATGCTTAGTAAAGTACACTCTGTAAAGGACCTCGGCGTGATTATGGATTCAAAATTACTGTTCTCTGAACACATAGACACTATCATTAACAGAGCATATAAAAGTCTTGGGTTCATCCTTAGGATAAGCCGTCCATTCTCCGACATAAGCTGCATAAAAGTTTTATATAACTCCTATGTAAGGAGTATCTTAGACTATTGTTCTATTGCATGGAGTCCTCATTATATAACTTACATACAAGGAATTGAAAGTATCCAAAGCAAGTTTATAAAGAATCTTAATTACAGATGCTATAGGAACTTTGATGATTACAAAGAAGCATGCGCTTACCATCACTTAATGACTCTCGAAGACCGCAGAGTCATGGCTGATATGTCGTTACTGCATGGCATATGTAATGGTCATATTGACTGTCAGGAACTTTTGTCTACATTGCTTCGTCTTAATACACCACGGACTAGAACTAGACATACGACTGCAAAACTTTTTGCGGTCACTCGGTCTACAAAAACTAATTATGCACAGTATTCACCTGTCATTCGACTTCCTAGAAGCTTTAATAATAAATTTAACTCTCTAGATATTTTCTTCAGTAGTAAGCGTACTTTTAAGCGAGATATCTTTCAACTACTCTCTGATGAGAGCAGTGTTTCATAAGGTTTTTTTTTTATAATATATGAGTATAAGGTAAATTATTAGGTTATATATTTTGATTTTGTTATATAAGGAAACATTTTTCTATTTTTATATGAATGTGTAATTAAATGCTTTAGTTTAATTTTTTATTAATTTTCTTGTACTTATCTTGTTCTGGTGTACTTATTCCCTATTCCTTATGGTAGTTGCTAATAGGTATTTCTAGTTAAAGTGTTATTTAATTTTGTATCTTTTTGTGTAATTTGTGTAATAGTAATATATTACTTAGTTAGTTTTTGATAAAGTACGAACATTGTGGCGTTCTCGGTGATGTCATCGTTATATTATTTCAAATTTAGTATAATGTAAATCCGTTATTGGCTGTTAGTTATATGTATATGATAAGTTTTTTGTTATTCTTAAGAGCTGTGGATTTTGTTAATAAATAAATAAATTTACGTTTTTGAAAATTTGTGGGAATGATCCGCTTGAAAAACTAATATTGCATAAGAACGCAATGGGTTCGGACAATGGTAAAGCACAGGTCTTATTTAGTAATTAGAGTTGTTGAAATATTGTCCCCACCAGGGCAAGTATTGGCTTTTAGCTGAGATATAGTTGCTAAAACTTCCTCAGGGTCCGTCAAGAATAGTGACATAGAGTCAGCGGAACCAGTTTCAAAGAGTAGGTTCGTTAGAAGCAAGAAGAGTATCTGTGGTGTTTAGTTTTTCTAAGGTTTCGTTTGCAAGTTTAATTCCAATTGTTGTAAAATAATTGTTAACTTCATCTAGGTAGGTGATTCTAGTGATTCTTTAGGTGTGTTCTTTTTATCAAGTAGCTCAGCTGAAACGGATTTATTTTGATTGTTATATTCGCAAAGTTCCTTTATTAGTTTCCACATCGTAGGACGTCGTATGACGTCTCATTTAAATGAAATTTGGTATGTATGTAGATAGTTTAGACCTAGAATAGGACATAGGCAAATTCTAACCTCTGAAGGGGTTAAACTTAAAATACCCTAATATAAAGCTCTAACTAGTGCTCTCTAAATTTCAGGGTAAAACATTGCGCGTGCTCGTTTTCAGAGATTTTTTTGCGTTTTACAACGAATAAAACGTGTAGAAAATATAATTTATCAATAAAAATAGGTACCAAAATCGTGGTTTTGGAAGAATGCCAGCATTGCCAGCAACCCTCAAAATCCAGAGACAAGTTAGAATCTGTCATTGTCTGGTGCTGTCCACTGCTAATGCCAGAAACATACTTGCGTGTCGTGGTGTGTCGCGGCGCGCCAGAAGCATATCGGTTTCGTACATTTACTATGGTTAGGGACATACTTGTATGGCGTGTCGTGTCGCGACACGGTCTGTCGTGTCGCAGTCTGCTAGCCACCGATTGCGGCAGAGCGGTGGTGGGGGTTATGACGCGACACGACACAACAGGCAAATGTGTTTCTATACTGGCGCGTGGCTCGTGGCGCGAACATTTTTTAATTTAGTATTATTTGCAGCAAAATGACAACACAAACAGGTTCCTGAAATACATTAATATTAGTAGGTTGGCAAGAAATCTTAGCGCAAAAACAAAAATAAACTAACGTATTCAATTTTTTCATCATAGACTATGTGATCTGTATTAATCTGTATAAAAGTTTTACAGATTTGGCTTAATCTGCAATTTGTATTTGAAGTCAAAATTCTGTACAGATACAGATAAATCTGTATATATGGCAACACTGGGCCATGACACCTCGTTGTTGATGGAAAAAAACAGAAAAGTGTCAAAACCAGATACATGCGCTGTTCTCTGAAACCAACCAGAAAAGGATTCAAGCCCAACAAAATATCGCTCTCAGAGTCTGCACGCCTGTGCAGACTCTGAGAGCGATATTTTGCTGGCCGATACGTGCGAAACACGGTCATCGCACGTGACCTGCAAATGCCCTCAATAAAGGAGTTTGTGGTAAAGCTGGCGCGTTGAATGTACGATCGAGCGGACAACTCTCGCCACGTACATCCAAACGGACTCGCTCCCTTGCACACAAGGCCGCCGGATGCAAAATCTTCATGGCGACCACTCCCCCGGGAACTGCTGGAACCCCCTTTTGAAACTCCTTCTCACGAAGAAGACCATCACAGCCAATCGGCAACTGAACAGCCTTTGAGTAGCCCGCTGGACTTCTAAAGCGAAATCACAAGACTCGGGTGATGTTTCTCTCGGCGTTGAAGCCAGAAGAAAAAACTTTAGTTCGATTCTTACCCGCATTTCGATTTACGAACGAAATGATGATACATGACACCAGATATAGAAACAGACACATGTTGCCACCAACAAAGAACAAGTCAGTCATTGTTTATTTTATCTGTAGGTAATTTCACCTTCATAATCTTGAAGTTGATGTGAAATCAATAATCAGGAAATAAAAAAACTGAAAAGCGGCTTCAAATGTTTCTCACGGCCCCTTCTATTACTCGCGGTATTGCTGCGTTGACCAAGCAAGCGGTAGGACGAGCGCTACACACTTCTCAGTTGGCCATGGCACCTATCAAGGTAGGTATCTATTTCCACTTGCTTTGTTGTTTTTTATAATTACGTAAGAACCGGCATTTTTATTTAATTGTGGTTGGCAGGTTGGGGACAATATACCCGAAGGACACTTGTACGAAGATTCACCGGCGAACAAAGTGGATGTTTGTGAATTGACAAAAGGAAAGAAAGTAGTTCTATTCGCGGTTCCTGGCGCTTTCACGCCGGGATGCTCCAAGACCCACTTGCCGGGCTACATAGAGGGTGCAGAGAAGATGAAGAAAGAGGGTGTTTCAGAGGTGGTGTGCGTTGCTGTGAATGATCCGTATGTTATGGCTGCCTGGGGCGCCGCTCACAACGCCAAGGGAAAGGTTTGTGCACTTCTTTCTTTCCTAGGGTCAAATAAAAGATAAAATGCCATGTTGCTGTTATTCATATACACAGCTTATCAGTTTGATTCCTGACCTCAGGTTTGTTTCCTGTTAATATTGATAACATCTGTGTATAATTAATAAAGGATGCATAATGTACCTAATTAAAACCATAAACAAAATAATATAATGGTATGGGATAGGATAATGACCCATACAAATTATGGGTTGATAATATGGGAACATCACATTTTTATGCCACCCTATATTGATAAACTTGAATGTAGCTTCAGTAAAGTTTAAATAAAATTAATACATAATGTTGGACAATCCACACAGCATCACCTAGTCTCAAGCTAGCAGAGCCTGTATATTGTGTTTATATTTTGGGTCCAAAATTGTATCTAGGTGCTTTTACTTATGTATGTTATGTATCATTGAAACCTGCTTCCAAGGTTAATATGTTCATTATTAACCCGTCTCCACCCGGTCAAATCAGGGGTAGAAAATACGGACGAAATAATATCACCCGGCCGCACCGCGCGGTCTTCAAAATTGCGTCTCGCTTCAGAGAAATGCTCATAAAAAAATAACTAGGCCCCCTATCTAAGTTCTGTAAACGGTTTTAGCTTCCTAAACAATATATCTTTATGTGTTTATTACTTTTGTAAGCTTATATTTACTAACAATAACAAAAAAACATAATAAATGCGCGACTTTTTCAGAACCATATTTTGGCAACAAAACTAATCTTATTTTCATGGAAATATAATAGAATAGCATGAAGACAATCTATAAATAATATTTCAATGATAAATAAGAGCTGTGCTATGAAAAAATATTAAAAATTTTCGAAATGAAGATTACCACTCACGTTTTCACGCGCTGTAATGATGTGTTTTTACAATTTTATCGATATTTTTTGTTTCGATGCAAGTTTGAAAAATAAACAAAATAATCTATTTGTAATCATATTTTATAACAGTATTTCATTTTATTACTAGTTCTAAGTAAAATTCTTCGGAATTTCATGAAAACGGCGGTAATCTTGTGGCCGACTTTTGGGTTCAAAACAAGAAAAATGCAACGAAATTCACAAATCCTATCATGTAAGTAGCTTTATCGTACCCCAATTATTACAAAATACACTAGTTATTCCATAAAACTATGCATTTACCCTGAAAAATCGATAAAAACACACAACACAAAACACGTCATGAGCCCTGACAATTGCGCGGATTCAAAGTCAGATTTCTATTGTTTTTTCTATTACTGGATTGGCTTTTTGATATTTCAATGCATAGGAAAATAGTTAATCTTTGACACAGACAAAAGTTGTTCAAACAAATATAGACTGTAACATGCTGAAAAAAGGGATTATAATCGCCTGAACGGTCCGGCCCGCCGGCGGGCTCGCGCCTGTCAACGACAAATCTTGTTACATTGTTGCCCGGCCCGCCGGCGGGCTCGCGCCAGTTTAAGAGTTAAATCAATAAATACCTGACCTTGTGGCAACCTGGACCTTTCATGTTGAATTATTCAGACTACTACTTATTCATTATGTTGTTTTAATCTATACCTACTACCTTATAATACAAAGAGGATATGGATTTTTGTATGTTTGTAACAATTCCAACTGACCCATTTCAAAAATTGTTTCACCATCAGAATGGTACACTGTCCTAAGTAAAAAACGCTAATTTGTTACTAAAATTAGGAATCCCTACTAAAATTACAGGTAGAGTATATTCACCTAAAGTTGGAGTGTGGAAGAAACCCATTAGGAGGATAACACCTCCTCTAAAATCTCAAGAAGAGCGCTTCGCAAGCACTGGTAGTAAATCATCCATTCTTCTGTGAAAATCTCTTTGGGACTTATTTTGGCGAAAACTTAAATCTCTTATTACAAAAAAAAATTTGATCCATTAATATCACATTTTTGTATTTTGCTATAAATAAATTCTTCTTTATTCTAAACAGATAGTTTTTCATAGTAGATATACCTGTGTCTACAGAGTGATTGGAAGGTGGGTGCAAAGCTGGTGGGCGAAGGTAGTGTGGATTAATTAACTTTAATAGTTACATAAAAAAACGTTTTGTGTTCAAAGTTTAATTCTAAGAATTTCTGAAGAATTCCACTGACCAAAACAAAGGCCACCGCGCGCGGTATGACGGCCAAAGCCATTTTTTTTTTGTATGAAACTTGCTTCAAATTTTCTCTCTCAATTTGGTTTGTAGATCCTTATTTCAATAATTTGTGAGATATCCGCTTAATTGATACCTCAAAAGAAAGAGTAATAACCAAACATGTTTTTAAAAAGGTTTGAACAAAAAAAACACCGACCGTTTTTTTTTAAATAACGTTAAAAATGGTTTTCGAAAATCGCTGTAAATTTTTGTAAGTTTTAAATGTCTGTAAAAAAATTGCTAATGACTCAGATACCTAAGAACATGTTTTGTTACATTGCTTAAACATTAGTTTTACTTAAATTAAACAAAAAAAAATCATTGGCCTTTTAAACTGTAATGATTAGCAATTAACTGTAAAATTTCGGGTATTTTCCTTGCCACCAATGAAAAATTGGTAAAAAAGAAACAAGTCAGACTTCGTCTTAGACAAATATGGCTTAAATGGTTCCAAATAGTCCACACTACCTTCGCCCACCAGCTTTGCACCCACCTTCCAATCACCCTGTATATTAAACTAATAATGCAAACTAACCACTATTTAGCAATGCATTAGCAAAAAGATTGTTTTTTTTTTTGCTAAAAGTGGTCAGTCATTTTATGCGAATTCTACTGTAATAAACTGAGTTTTTATATTGAGATATTTTTTAATAAGTTGATGTCTGCTTACAGATTCGCATGTTGGCTGACCCAAGCGGAACATACATCAAGGCACTGGAGCTCGGAACAAACCTCCCGCCCCTCGGAGGGTACCGCGCGAAGCGTTTCTCCATGGTCATCAATGACAGCAAGGTGGAGGAGTTGAATGTCGAGCCCGACGGCACGGGCCTCACGTGCTCCCTCGCTAACCGTCTTAAACTTAAGAAGTAATCTCATTTTATGTGCGTTGATTTTACAAAGGGCTGTGCCCGTCTAATGACTTTGGTCTAAAACCTGGTCTGCTTCGTAACTTGTAGTGATGTATGTTATCAATTAAATGCTAAGAGAAAATTTGTAAATGTTGAAGCACCTGCACCACACCTTTTTGGATTAAGGAGCCCTTAAAAAGAGCCGATGCCTAAGGTCACTGAGAGAGCTGTTGGATGTCTATTAAATAGGCAATGGTTTTGATTAGAATGTGTAGAGTTGGTATGGTATGTAGGTTTGTAGTGGTAGCAATCTTGTATTGTTGTGATTAAACACCAAACCACTAAGTGCATGCAGCACCCCTTTGTGAATAAAATCTATTTTTCATTTTTTTTCAGTGATGTTATTGATGGTGAGTTCTAATGCAAGACTCTGAACTTATTCCTTCTTACAGACATAATGTTTTTAATTTTGATGAATTTAATAAATTTTATTACTACATACTAATAAATGTGTCTTAATGTTTTATTATATTACTAGCGACCCGCCCCGGCTTCGCACGGTTTTATTATACGTATAAAACTTCCTCTTGAATCACTCTATCTATTAAAAAAACCGCATCAAAATCCGTTGCGTAGTTTTAAAGATCTAAGCATTCAAAGGTATATAGGGACAGAAAAAGCGACTTTGTTTTATACTATGTAGTGATTCAAACCGTAGGCATAAGAATTATTATTTATTCTTATGCCGTAGGTAGGGGTAGTTTTCTAAAAAATATACATCAATAATTATTTACTTTGTAGTTTATTAAACCGATTTACTTAATCGAACCAAGGAATAATAAGTTTTTAAAACCAAAATCACAGTAGCCTAGGTATGTGTTATTTATTCTAGATCATACACTATCTACATACCAAATTTAATCTAATAAGTAGTACTTACGGAGATACCTTAGGTAGGTATAACAAACATTCACACAGACAGACTCACATTTAGTAAGTACATAGGTATATTAGTAGGAGTAGGATTATCCTACAGAAGTTACATTATCATATCACATCGGCATAGAATAACTTTATAGATCAATCTCAGACTAGATCAATCATAGAATCATTATTATATTAATGGATGCGTGCGCGCATACGCACGATCGTCGTCGTCTCGTCTGTTTAAAAACTGCGCCGCCAAGCCTTGATCGATTTCTTTGTTGATGGCAACATGGTCTGGTTTGCCACCACTTCTACTGTGGAACTCCTAGACTAGACACCTAGGGGTTGTGTAATCAATTTCTGAAATTTGTCATAGGTACACTTGCGAGCACTGGAATCACTTCATCGCTGGTTTCTGCAGACCATATTTTACAGTTTCCATGGAATAAACTGCAGATTGGTGTATACCATTTGAAAAGAAATTTAGTTAGCTTTCGAATGGTATAAAAATTATTAAATTAAATAAAGTTGCTGGCCTTTTTGGGGTCAAGTTAGCTTCTTCTTGAGTCTTCGCCTCACTGTTCACTCGCTGACAGTTCTCCCTCGAACTTCTCCGAGCTTCCGCTGGACGTCAACGCCGGTTAGATGTCGATTTCGGAGAGAAGTGCTGACAATAAATCGGTCATCTCTCGCCGAAGTGCATCGCTGTCGTCCAGATCCTGGTCTTCGGATTAAGTTTCCTGTCTCTCTAAACCTCTTGTATACTTTGGAGTCACAGGACTGGCTCAGATGAAGCTGTCGAGCGATAGTAGGCTACGCTGAGAGAACCCTTGCTGGATTAGGGTGACGATTTGAGCGGCTTCTATTGGTGTGGTTTCCCTTTTCTTGTAATTCCAGTATTTTGAGTGACGTGACTGATGACAAAATTGCATAAACTTCCAGTTTTTAGAGGGATTCAGGAGTTTGAAAAAATTGATGTTTCGTTCCAAAAAATTATGTCCATGTGTTTTCACGTTCCATGACATTATGATGAACATTTTTTTCGCTATCATATCGAAAGAGTTTGAAAGCTAATAAAATTATTTTTAAAATAATATACCACGACCTACAGTTTATTGTATGGAAGCTGTAAAATATGGTCTGCATAAACCAGCGATGAAGTGATTCCAGTTTAAAGCTCGCAAGGAAAGTTTTAAATATACAAACTACCCCGATGAAGAATAGAAAAATATGAAAAGGAAGTGGCCAGATGTTTTGACGTCAGCTCAGACTATAAAACGTCAGGTTGCCTCTGGACCCACTGACCTCTATATATACGTACTTGTATAGATACAGGTCAGTGTCTGGACCCCATAAACCTAAAATGATAATCCGAAAAAAAGTCTGGTCCACATTTTTTTCTCATACATAATAATATATTTAAGCAAAGAGCAAAGCTGTAAAACAACCGAGACAAAAACATATGATGGTGAAGCTCAGACGATGGATTGGAAGATATTCATTCCTATGAGTGGGTCGTTAACTGATATTCCATTCACTTAACGAAACTATCTAATGGTCAACGAAAACCGTTAAAATAACTATCTATCGTTAAGAATCGTTAAAAACTAGGACGTTGAGAATTTCACGAGATGTAGCTGAACGCGTGAATTTTGACGTTAAGGCAACGTTAAAAAACTTTAGATTATAATATAATAATAGAGATTTTGACGATAAGCTTTACTTTACGCTTCCACTCCATGTCCATCCAAAGGTTGCCTGGAAAAAATCGCTCATAGCGATAAGGCCACCCATTGTACAACTTATTGTTTGTTTTTACCTGTCCTTTTTTTACATTTTTAGGCAGTTATTTATTTTTCACTCAACAATCAAATTTAAAGTCGCTCAACGAACAGTGGTTTACAAACTAAAATAAATTCACGTGTTCGGTTCACTCACTCATACGCTCACAAACCAAAATTTAACGAAAGCTTATATTCACTCACTCGCTATTTCACTGGTTTTGATTTCACGATCCGTTTAGCGTCTTCGCGAACGTTGCGGTGCACGCACGTCGCCGTTTCGTTGAAATTCGTTATCGTCGTCGTGCTTGAAGATCATTAAGGAGTTTATAGATAGTTATTGAATCGTGGCATAACGTTATCGTTGTGGAATCCTGTCTGTTAACGGTTTTATTTAACCATCTAGTGAAATAACGACACACTCCTATTCATTCCACAAGAAGTTGAAAAAAACCAATTCAAACAAAATCGGTCGCTCTCGCGCCTCTAAAAATATAGCTAAATTTAATATTTCTTGAATGAAATACCCCGTTGTAAAAATGAGGATATACCATTGAAACTATGTACAAGCGCGTTCTTTATTTTGGTACTATGATCATTTTGTTTTTGCTTATTTATGTTGTAAAAAATGTAATTACTGATATGTTCCAAGATGAAAGTGATCAAGTTGACGAATGGCTGGACCAGAACGATCTTGGAGAATACAAGAAACTTTACAGGGATTTCGGTACGTATTCTTCCTCTCTCTGCTCTTGAAACAGGTAATATGTGTCCATGTAAATTGGAACAGAATACCTACTTAAACTGCTTGATTAAGACAATAAGCAATAAGTTGGAACAGAAATAATTCTGAACATAAAACTGTAGGTACTCTGGTATAATGTTCTTATTCTTTGGATACAAGTACAAATTGTACATTTGGATTTAGACAACAAATTTAAGTGTGCAGGCTATAGAATCTATCAAGAGAGGTTGTAAACAATCAGCTGTCCTAATACAATAGGGCTTGGCACTTCTTTATTTATAACTAGCTGTAAGTACCCCATACTTATACTTGACTAGACTAGATTGACTAGACTTTCCCATTTATTAGAATAGTAAGAAGTAAGATATGTAAAATGGATGTCGCTTAACGAACACCAAACAGTCGAAAATGAGGTTGAGTATACCAGAGGGGTCTTTTAGGTTCATTCTATCAATCAGCACAAACAAACCAAGCAAAATACAATGTTTTGACCTGTTTTTCGGCCTACTATACCAATCCACATGTATGGCAGGCATTTATTTTTAATTGTTAAAAACATTCCAATCTTTTTGGATCATTCTCAAAAAATCACAGATAACGAACACAGACAAGAATAATTATAACAGAAACAATCCAAAGTGCTTGGATCTTTTTTGATAAATTAATTTTAGCTAATTTTCAATACAGTCTTGAAAAACTAAAATGATCCAAAAAGCCTGGATCTATTTTGATAAATTCATTTTACTCATTTATAGTACGAACACTATTGAAAAACTTAAACGATCCAAAATGTTAGGATCTATTTTAATAAATTCATTTTTGCTTATTTTGTATACACTCTCGCAAAAACAAAATCGTTCCTATACACGTCGATTTTTTTAGCTGTATTCACAATTATTTAATTTAAATGTATTTCTATAAAACCAAATTGTTCCGAAATACTTGAATCCTTGTTTTATATCAATAAACTTCCTCTAAAGCATTCAAAAAGGTATTATTAAATGTGTATTTTTTTTAATTTAAAAGGAATAAAAATTTAAAATCGATCCGAAATATTTATTACTTTTTAATTATTTTGGAAGCACTAGTGCTAACCGGTGGCTTTTTTTTAGTTCTCTGATATTATATAGATTTATTCATCATAAAGCATAGCCTCAACAAATTTTTTGAATGTGCAAAAAAAAAGAGGCTTCTCAGACTCTATAACTCGGTCTGCAATTTTCTGTACATCAGAACTCTAAACATTTTAATTATGCAATTAATCAAAAGAATATTCACCGAACTTTGCTTGAATGAACTATCTTTTCTTATAAGATACCAAACAGAAGCATAAACTTTCACTATAGTATATAATAAGATTTATTAGCTTAGACGCTCTAAGATTAATAAGGTTGAAATAAGGCTTGGGTGTCTTAATATAGCTATCAGCTGTTGTCAAGCATCGCGAGTGAGAATTTTTTTCATGATTCCTGCGAAGTTCGAAAACTTCATATATGGCGGTTTGTTGACCATTTTTCTGACATTTCACTGTTTTTTTGATGAACAACACTTGTTTTAATCCATCAGCCTTCGTTAGTAGTATAAATTTACTACATAAACAAGGATATCCAAAAATAGAACAGTGTATTTCACTTCGAGTTCTTATTTTCGACATTATTTTATCTTTAGCACATTAGACCACGAAATTAATAGCTTATCTTATTGATTACAGAACAAAACAACTAGAATAAATTTATAAGACAAAGTTTATTTGAAAAATAGGTAACTCGAATGATTCTAACGTCAACAGTTCAATTTGCAAAGCTATTTACTGACTGATACCAATCATTGAATTTTGTTTAAAATCGGCGTCTTTGGTAATGTATAATTTGACTTCATGACAAGCTTATAATGATAAAGGAATTATTATTTACAACCCATTTTATATTTAGGCATGCAAAAATATGATATTCAACATAAAAAAACAGTTAAATGTTTAATTACCGATTTCGTTGATTAGTCCAATTTTTACATAATTTTGAAATATTCAAAGGGCAGTAGAGAGTAGAGGGCTGAAAAAGGGTGGCAATATTTTTTTTGTTTTTTCCTTGCCTGTGCAACAAGATGCAACTTTTGGGAGGTATTCAGAAGTGCTAATGTAAAAATAAAAATCTCGTTCCACCCTGTTGTACAATGATACTTACTTAACTCTAGATGGAAAAATAACGTATCAATTGTTATGTTATATTTTATGGATAAAAGTTTCATGGAAAAATTAAGCAACTAGAATTACACTACAATACCTACCAAAAAATACCCTAAAACAAGTGTGCAACTATAGTTATGCGGAGATATTTTTTAATGTCCTCGTTTAAGATTTGTGTAAGTATAAATATGCTATTAGTCATATGGAACAATAAATGAAGTGCAAATGTAGTAGGTAATTTCATTTTTGCGATGGAATTATAAATATTTTAATGTTGCAATATTTTACATTTTTGTTTATAATTTAAAATTGGTATAGTTTGTTATCTGTTATTGCATAAAATAATTGTACGATTTTCAATGTAAGTTAAGACTAAATATTTTTATTTCAATATAACTTTAAAATTACTGAACACAAAAATAGTCTTAAAATCTATGTAAGTATATCAAGTCATTGCCATATAATATTAAAGAGAAAAACTAAATCATTGTGTATTCTATCTTTGAATAGATTACCTACTTGATTTTTTGCATTAAAAATATTAAGACAACATAAAAGTAGCCCTCATTGTAAAAAATAAACAAAAATATGTTTCTTAGATAATTGTTTTATTTATATTGATCAGATTTTCTTGTAATTAACTTAATTTGGTTATTATCTACTGATAATTAATTAAGTGGAACCTTATGGTGAAACTAAATTAGAGCCGCTGTCAGCTTAAATAGTATTTACCAAAAATGATCCAAACCCACATTTACCAAGATATCTCGAAAAATATGAAACTATGCATAATCGTACTTTGACACCTGAAAATAAATTTACATGTTCTGTATAAAAACAAATGATGAAAGATAAAAACAAGGAAAACAAACAAAGAAACATCGTTTAAACTTCAGTGCTTCATTACTCAAAAGTAACTTCATGTGGATTGGAACGTTTTAGTTAAGCAACGTCCAAATACAAACTGCGAAAAAGAAGGTTTCGTCAGATTTTTATTTGTAGTTAAGTATGTACTGTACTATGTTAAGGTACGTTTTTCACCGATTACTCAAAGACGCAGGAACCGATTTGGAAACATTTTTTTTAATAAGGAGTCCAGTCCTAATTTTGTCTGCCCAAGTGGTCTAATCCTATTTTTATCGTAATTGTTCAAGCAGTTTTTAAATGTCAACAAAATTCTTAAAATTGTAGGATTCTATTTAAATCAATCATTTCGTTTAATCTGAAACCTCGCTGTCTTATTAACTTTCCTAACTTGTTTCCAATGGGCGGAAACAGTGCGCTCGGAATTGATGTCGGTTTATAGATTTTTAAAACATGGCCACTTGTATTTTTTGTGCTGGTCGAAATAGCAGGAATAGCTATAATTCATACTCTTGAGGATTTTTTTCTAATTCAAAATTTCAGCTGCTTTAGCCGTGACAAACTTAGACCAAATAGCTAAGTATAGTTCGCGTCATGTAAGAAGAACGCTGGCGGTCAAGCTGCGCAGAAGGCGATTTATGGGTCTATTTGGAGGTAGGCGGTGGGGCGCGGGGTGGAAGGGTCATGCGCCGCATGCTTGCCTGTGCGCTATTGGTTCGTCAGTTGATATTTGCTATCACACGTCACCTTTCTTGTCAAAATACCATCGCGCACAAAAGTTTACGAAATGGTTTTACATTTTAATGGTTTTTGGAAATTATGCACAAAGGTAAAGGAAATAGAGGTAGAGACCGATTACTGTAAAAGCGATCATTAGGTAGATATGATTACAGAAACATTTATTATTCGTGTAAGGGATGATGATTCTGACTCAAATAATGATGAAAGCTCAAGTGACGACAACCACGATGATGAAATAGCCACCTCCAGTATCAATCCCGCGTCCTCATCTGGTTTTCACGTCACCCAAGACGACTTAATGGATGGAGTTGCTACATTACATTATTTTTTTGTAATTAGATTAAACATTCTAAACTGAATCGAACTTGTTTTTAATTTTATCTAATATTATTTTCTAATAACCAAAACCAAGCCGCGAGTGAAATAGGTATTAGTTAAAAATAGGCACAGCAAATTGGCATAGTACTATCGTACGCGAGTGTACCCATGCGCGAACATACCCCTTCCACTTTCTTCCAGCGTTCTTTTTACGTGACGCGACCTATACCTACGTATTTTGTATTTTTTTTATTATTTGTGGTAATTCTAAATTGTAATAGAGGCAAGAGAAGCCGATTACGATAATACCTATATATTCATGCAAAAATAATACCTGAAATATAGTTGAGAACAAAGAACACAAACCCCTTTTGTTATGAGAAACTTTAAAAGTAGGCTCCTATTATCTATCATAGCGATAGCTAAATATAGTAGGTGGATATCGCGGGCTTTGTGCTTTGTGCAGCAGCGCGAGACGTAGCCACCTCACCCCACCTCCTACCCGCAAACACACACAAAAGGAGGCGCGAGCGTTAGTCGGCCCGCAGCCTCCGCGCCGCGCGCACGTCAACACAACCCATGCATATCAACTCCTCACATCACTAAAATATGCAGTTCTATTAACTCGACTTTAAAATAAAAACATATTGGTTCAAAGAGCTATTTACGATGTGGCAGTTTGAGGACAACGAGATCTGTTCTATTGGGATGGTGCATCCGTCCAACAGCCGCAACTCCGGTCTCTCGCGGCTCTCCAATATACCCTATTTTTCAGGTAACTTGATTTATGAAATGAAGCAGAGGCAATGAACTTGCCAAACAACCTAAATATCAAAAGTTAACTTCTCTTATCTATTCGTACCTATGATAAGCTGGCCATAAGACTCCAGCCTTCATAATCGTATGGCATAGCGCCACTCTGGCCTTTGTTATAATTAAAGTAGAATCGGGCCCAGAAGATGTGTAGTAAAATTATAACTAAGAATTTTAATAAAATGAAATTATAACTAGAGTTTAAGTCTTATTATTATTTAATACCCAACAATACCGACTTGTGCTGCACAGAGCCAGAACAAAAACTTTTAAATCAGCATTTTTTTTTAATTCAACTTTTTGTTCTAGGCTTTTGAAACTGCCTTAATCTGAGTTTTAACGTAAAAATAGAAGTTCCTACGTGGGTGTAGGTTTTGGTGCTTTAATCAATGCTACACGTTTTGTAAATCTAACAATAACAACAACATAGTCCCAAGCGTGAGTAGAGCTTAGGTAGGTCTTTCTGACATAATCACAGACATAATTGCACAATCTTGTTTTACCTACATATATACTCTATATTATGTTTATCTTCTATGTAAATGACTGATGTGCTCTGCGATATTAGTACCTACCTATGTGTTCATTATTTTGATTGTTAAACAAGTGGACGTGCTTTAAAATTTACGCGCCTTTTGTTTACGCCCGTTACCATGTTATCGATAACATAAATTCATGGTTGTTGACCAGAGAAAATATTATCGAAAAAGTATGTACTTAGATTTTGTTGATTTTTACTAACACTCCATCGATTTCGATAAAACTTAGATAGGAAATCATTTCGGAAGTAGGAAACACATATTGAAAAAAAAGAATTTTCCAAATCGGCGTTTTCATCTTCGAGTAACCGGTGAGCAAACAGTCATATAAAAAAAGTTTGCGACGAATTGACCACCTCTACTTTTTTTTAAGTCGGTTAATGATAAATGGATGGAATAGAGGCAGACATTATCTAACAAATGACTACTCATCCGTTAAAAAATTTATCGATCTAAATTTGGATATTTTTATATTATAACAGTTTTAGTATCTTATGTATTGTTTTCATACTTTCTGAGATATTTAAAAAAAGTCAAAAGATTGACCCCTTCCTAGCTCCGAGCTCTGATATGTTCCTACTCATCCTAGTAGGTAAATATCTACAAACGTTACATATAGGTCTGTTGCATCTATATTTTACAGGAAACAATTTAAAGAAGACTTTAAGTAGAGCAGTTTTTGAAATTTTAGCGGAGATTAATTTTCAATTTTTTTTATCTTCTTAAATCTGCTCCGCTTATCGCTCGCTCGCTCACAGCTGAACTTGCAGAGACTTTAAACTTGGAACTAATTCAAAAAAGCTTTCTCTATGGCTTCGATAAGTTATGGAAACCTTGGAAGTTGTTGGCAGACACTTTGTCTAGTCAACTTTTCGGCAATGGCTTTGTTCTGGTGTTTGCTATAACCACAACACTTCATCATTATCTCAACCGAACGTCGACTGTTAGACATAGGCCTTCTCCCCTAAGTCCTACGACGTCAAAAATAGCATAAACACTACAAATTAAAAAATTTAGTGGAAAGCGACATTAACACTTAGTAATTCCTGTCTTCGGTTGAGTCCAAGGTTCTTCAATCTTCATCAATGCCAGTGTGGTGTTGCTGTTGAACAGCTTGGGCTGATTTGATGGTAGATTTGGCTGAGGACCTCAAGAGTTGCAAATAAGCAGGTCTCAACAGAGCGAAATTGATTGGGTAGGTAGGTAGGTTAGGTCTCCTCAAATTATGTATCCTCTTCTCTATAAAAAGGCTTCGTTGTAAACTACAGCCATCTGGCTCGCCATTTCTCCTCATTGCAAGCAAAGTGTCATTAACAATGCAAGCGAGCAGGTCGTTTATCTGCATAACGCTTTGGATGTGCGCCAGATGATACTTTTGCAAAAGTAGGGGAACACATTATTTTTTATCGAGAATATTCTATAGTTTCTAGTGTCCCTTGCAGACCTTGAAATCTGTACGGTACCATAAACAAAAACAAACCGTTTTTCTTTCAGTTAGGAAGTCGACTTTCGTCAAGTATTGTTAACCTTTTGACCGGGGCGGTCGCACTAAGTCCTCTCGCACGCAACGATTAATTTTACATGTATTCAAAGTTCCAACTCTCAACCAAAAGTGTAGTTCTAGTTCTATACTTAACTTATCCATGGTACTGTCATATTAATTGTGTAATCTATGAATATATAATGGAGATTTTTATAGGTACAGTACCTAGGTCTTCAACACTTGGGTTGAAAAAATGTTATCGTTAAATTCCTTATATTTTTATCCAATAATACGTTAAAAAAAAAGATTGCTCATAATCTAAATCTATTTAATCAACCACTGGATTTGGTTTTAGTTTGCAACTAATTTACCCTGCCCCTTCAGAACCATTGTATCATTTCAAACCTTCGAATAAGCAGCCGCATAGTCCACCTGTAGCCCCGGGCCGCGCGGGTCAGCGGCGCGGTTGTCGCGCCCTACTTCCCGGAGTCCACCCGAATCCGGCCAGGTGGGATGACGATCTGCGAAAGACTGCTGGCAGATGCTGGATGCGTCAAGCTGAAGACAGGGCGCTATGGCGCTCATTGGGGGAGGCCTATGTCCAGCAGTGGACTAATATAGGTTGATGATGATGATGACCCGAATAACCGGATGCAACTAGTGTGCCTATAGCTTCCATTTACATAAGTCTTTTCAAATTCAACTTATTAATAAATAAATAATGCTGGACAATCAAGCATCCTCTAGCTAGCCCCAAGCTGAGCAGATTGGCCCTAACGTGAAAGAAGATCCTTCAAGTGCAAGTGTGACTCAGCGCAAATGGTTACGAGATTTTGTCAACAACAAGACAAAACCAGTTAGACTTTTCAATGTTCTGACTTTTCCTTACCCTCACCTTTCCTTCCAAGTAGATAAATAATTGTATTATTTCGAAAGGATAATAATACAAATAATACAAATAATATAAATTCTTGCTGCGATGGAAGCTCGTAGCACATAAGACTTCACGCCACCCAACTTGTTTTTAATACACACATTAATTAATTATAGCTCCGAAACTAATAGAACTAACGAGTTGTATTGAATATTTTGAAAAAAGAATATATTTCCCAAAAATTTGAACAAAAGAAAAATATCGGATTTTGTTTGATCAAACCAATCAAACCAATAATAATTAGGTACCTACTTTCATTTAAAAGTTTGTCCTTTTTAAAATTTCAACATTACAATCTAGGAAAAAATAAATTCAACATTATTTTGATTTGTTCTTTGTCCCTACAGACAGACGTACGATATTTTATGTTATTATAAATTTCAAGTTAGGTGCTTTGGCAGTTGCTGATAATACTCATGAGTGAAAAAGGACAGACAGAGCGAGACCAAGGGTTTTGAACCTGGGGCCTTATTGTCTAACGCAACTGATAATCGAGATCGATTCATTTTTGACATTTGAAACCTAGCCTGGACTACGATTGTACCACTGGTTGACATTTGAATTTAACTGATAATCGATTTCAAGCTTGACAATAAAGCCCCTGATCGAAACCCTAATTATCGGACGATGTCAGGATCAAACAAAAATGTTTTAAAGGTTCTTATTTCTAAATGAATCAATAAAGCGTGAGAACAATGGTAACTTCACCGAACGTGCCGAGTTTATTGTCTTTCGTGCGGCTTCAACCTTCGCGGTAAAAATTACCATACCAACCCACCTTGTCACGCTAGCCATACATTTATGTTGCTTCACTTAGTTCTAAAAAAACCTCTACAATATATAGCATTTTTACAAAATCAATCCCATCCCGGTTTCTTCTTTTCATTTATACATTACTAGCTGAGCCCCGCGGCTTTTCATCATCATCATCAGCCTACATTAGTCCACTGCTGGACATAGGCCTCCCCTAATGAGCGCCATAGCGCCCTGTCTTCAGCTTGACGCATCCAGCATCTGCCAGCAGTCTTTCGCAGATCGTCATCCCACCTAGCCGGAGGGCGTCCTACACTACGTTTACCAAGTCGCGGTCTCCACTCAAGAACATGTTTATCCCAGCGGTGGTCGGATCTTCGCGAAATATGGCCGGCACACTGCCACTTCAGCTTGCTAATTCTTTGAGCTATGTCGATAACTTTGGTTCTCTGTCGGATGTATTCATTACGAATCATATCCTTCAGAGAAACTCCGAGCATAGCTCTTTCCATAGCTCGCTGAGCTACTTTTACCGCGTGAAAATTTACAAAAGCCCATCTTTTATTCCAGGCCTACGTCTGTTCATAACCCAGCCTGATCCGTTCAGTAGTTTTGACCTGCAGAGATAACAAACATCCCTCCATCCTTTCAAACTTCTCTCTACTTTTACGATCAATCCACATTCACCAGCTAAAGGTCCCCTCCATTATTTCTCCATTTATCTTCCAGGTTCTTCAATATGTTATGAACCATCCAAATTATCTTCTTTATCATGTTTTCAACGCTATAAATTTAAACACAAAACACTTCACAAAACTTGACAAGTAAATCATTTTTTCATGAAATACATGTAGTAGATACAGGTGTTTTATGTCAATGTGAATCAATGCATTTCTACCTTCACGGTGTGCACTATCTGTTACTTACAATCAGTCAGTTAAAAAATCATTTGATTGATTGGTCTATCTAGCTAGTTATAGGCAACAATCATCACACTAGCATCAGTGGGTTTATGATAGCTTTGTGAAAACAGTTTTTTTCCCGTTTATGATTAAATTGAAAACAATAATGCCAAAATCAATGTGCACATAAAAAGCTTATAAATTTTTACAACAGCAGCCGACGAAGGTTTCCAGTAAAACGGTATTCGAAAACCATTCGGCAGCGGAAATTAACTCGAAATTGGATTGTTGATTTGTTTTGGGTGGCGTAGACCAGATCAATAAAATTGGAGATGTCTATTTTATTTTTAAACTAGCGACCCGCCCCGGCTTCGCACGGTATTATTATACGTATAAACCTTCCTCTTGAAACACTCTATCAATTAAAAAAAACCGCATCAAAATCCGTTGTGTAGTTTTAAAGATTTAAGCGTTCAAATGGACATAATGACATAGGGACAGAGAAAGCGACTTTATTATATACTATGTAGTGATATATATCTAACTAAAGATTACTTACTCATTTTTTATGAATAAAATGGCCCACAAAGCTTTGATTCGTGATATCTAGGGAACTTATCAAGGGCCTCAGAAACACCGACTAAGAGATAGCGAACTCGTTTCTCAAAATAACTTTGCGAAGCTTATCCATTATTGAAAAAACTTTATCGTCTTAGTTATAATATAAGTTTATATAAAGGTCTTATCCACTCTGGAGCCTGATTAATTGAAAAATATGTAGTCGGTTAGGTACCTATCTATTATTATCGATTTGCTCAAAGAATTGACAAGCTCAGGTGGCAGTGAGCCGGTTATCTAGCAAAGAACCATCGGCATCCGCTGGAATAAACGTGTTCTTGAGTGGAGATCGCGACTTGGCAAAATCAGTGTAGGACGCCTACTGGTTGGTGGGATGACAACGAGGAATTGCCAAAGACTGTAAGCAGATGCTAGATGCGGCCACAAGGCATCATTAGGTGAAATCTATGTCCAGTACTGAACTAAAATGGGATGATGATAATGATCCAAATGTCGAGCTACATTACTAGCGTGACTCCTCACTCACGTCGCGTGCCTTCTAGCCATTTAACTTTTCCACTCAGTAACCAACTTTGCAAATTTGGTGGGCGTTGATGCTGTTCTTTCTATTATTATGTATTATGAGTGACTAGCAGTACCCTGCAACTTAGTCTGCGTAGAATTAGATTATCTAATCATAAGATTTAGCAAAAAAGAAATTTTTTCTTCGTCCTCAGAAAATAAACCTACCAAATTTAAAGTCACTAAGACCATTCAATAAGCCTTTACAACGACATAACACTCAAGTTTAAATCATGTGTCTAGTTCACAGAAAAGCTCCGTTTTCATGTCAGTTTCAGTCAGTGGGATGCTTTATCAAATACAGTGTTTGATCAAACTCTGTTGTCTAGTTGATTTAGCTTAGATTATGTCCCAATTCTCAGGACAAACATCAACTGTTGGGAAATGCTTTCTTCAATCTCAATTGAATTATTGATTCTGTAAGAGCACACTGGTAAATTGTGGCAGAGATAGGAGCTACATCTGGTCATGGAGGGCTGAAGTGAACGAAAATAGTATTCGCACTCAACGTAAAAGCGAGGCAAGGGCTTTCAAGTATGATAATACAAATTATGCGTGCTCTCCAGATTTTAGTACGCTTGCTCTCTCACCATAACAACTTCGGGTCAGGAAGTTACAAATGAGCCTTGTAAAACTTTGTACTTACATTTTCAAGTAATTTGAGTCAAATTAAGCAATACGTTAAAGTATGAGGAATAATACAGGTTTGTGGCACAAAATTACTTTTATCATTAGACGGGCCCTCTGCCAAATCATTTAACTCTTCGCAAAAGAACTTTACTGTGGAAAAAGAGGAGGAACATTAAGATGGTAATTCTAGACCATTAGCGGTAAGGTCAAGGTCAAACGTTTCCTTAGCAACTGTACCACAACAAAGTGCTTTGAATTATATTAATTTGGCTTTCACGACACGCGCTTCTTGTAGCCACTTTTATATAAATCGAAGTAATCAAGTAGGTATGCTATGTTCTTTCTCGTCCTCATAAACAATCAAGAATCGATAGCTCTGCATGTACCTACCTAACTGAACCATAGACGTGTCATACTTTCTTGACTTTTATATTGTATATATATTAATCTCACCTAGAAATAAAGAGTTTTTTTATTATTAAAATCACTCCTAACCTAACAATCTTCTGTAGAAAGAGCACCATGGTGGGCACCAAACAGCACAAAGAAACATGAAACTTTTTAGGGTTTCGATTAAATTTCAAACCCGTATGGTCTCGCTCTGTCTGTCTTTTCTTCGCTATGGAATATCTCAGCAACTAGGTTGAGTTGACATAGAGTTTTAAATTTTTGAAGATGAAAATTTTAATGGATGAAACAACTAGCAGTCGTAAAATTGAAAAAGTTCGAAACTCGCGGCGTGCAAGTCACACTCACACTTGATACTGAATTGTATGAAAGTCACGGGCTAGAAGACCATACGAAAACATCCCCAATTATAAAATTCGGTAAATTACCATGCCCCATTTGGGCGCCAAAATATAATTTGCACCTACACCAAATTAATTAGAATAGACGAGTCGCTCGTCTTTGTATTTGCCACTGTACTTACTTTTTCACAACAAGTAATTTAAACATCTTGTCTGAATTCCCCTGACAGATGTACCTACTCATCATTTACATAGTGTAATTACGTTTGCTGGCTGTCAGACCTTACATGCATGTCTATTGGATGCTGCTCTGGATAACCCTATTATCACGAGTACGAGGAACGTGCCAATTACACGCAGCAGTAGTCAGATTCAACAGATGACCTGTCAAACTGATTCGACTAATTTATCCGTGTTTATTTGCTGTTTCTCGTCGGAAATGGGATGAAAATTAAATCTGTAGAGGTGTCGAATAGGATTTCTGACCGTTATTTACCTCTCTCCACACCTTAATAATATACTACTCTGTCAAGAAAGTACCGGGAAAAGATCAATAATACACAAAATGTTTGTTATTCATCCAAATTTATTTTATCACCTTCAAAGTATGCTCCTTCAGAAACGATACACTTACGCCAACGAATTATCCAATCATCAAAACATTTTTTAAACGCTGTTTCCGGAATTGAGTTCAGTTCTCGCCGCGAATTCTCCTTTATGTCTTGTACCGATTGAAAACGGGTGTCACGAAGTGGTAATTTGAGTTTAGGAAAAAGAAAGAAGTCGGCCGGAGCCATATCTGGTGAATATGATGGCTGCTCGATGGTATTTGTTGAGTGTTTGGTCAAAAATTTGGTCACAATGATGGCCTTGTGCGAAGGCGCATTATCGTGGTGCAAAATCCAAGAATTTTCTTTCCTCAAATCTGGCCTTTTTCGTCGAATTAGCTCTTTTAAACGCCGCATAACGCTCAAATAATATTCTTTATTTATCGTTTGACCTTCCGGCAAGAATTCCGAGTGCACAACACCGCGAGAGTCAAAGAAAACAGTCAACATGACTTTGACTTTTGATCGACTTTGGCGTAGTTTTTTCGGTTTCGGTTCAGTTGGAAGGCGCCACTCCAAAGCTTGTTGACTAGTTTGCATGTCAAACTGATAAACCCACGTCTCGTCACCAGTAATAATGCGTTTCATGAATGTTGGGTCGGAATTGACTCGTTCTAGCATGTCCTCAGCGACTCTCATGCGATTGAGTTTTTGGAGAAAATTCAGGTCTTTTGGGACTAGTCGAGCGGCAACATGTTTCATACCCAAGTGATTATTTAAAATGGTGATTTAATTATTTGAAAGTTCGGCGGCTATCTCTCGCAAAGTTGAATGAGGATTTTCAGTCACTGTTTCCTTCACTTTTGCGATGTTAACTTCAATTACAGACGTTGATGGCCTACCAGAGCGAGGCAAATCTTCCATCACATCTCGACCGCTTTTGAACGCTTTGTACCACTCATAAGCACGTGTTTTTGATAAAGTCGATTCACCGAAAGCCTTCTGTAACATTTTCAGTGACTCCGAACACGAAATTCCATTGGCGATGCAAAACTTAAGACAAACACTTTGTTCGATGTTTTTGTCCATTGTGAAATTCGCAATACACACTAGATATGATGTAACTAAAAACAGCACTGTATTTAATATAAATAACAGATGCAACTCAAACTCCGCGCCAAAATGGCAAACAGTTGTGCCAACCTAACAACAACAAAAAAAACAAAAATTTGAATTTGGAACCATAAACAAATCATCCATTCCCGATACTTTTTTGACTGAATGTATTGTGAAATTCTATGCGGGTACTTATAATACAAGACTTGAATAATTTAGTAGCAGCAGTAGGCTACTCACGCTAAGATATTCTCTATTGTAATCCATCATAAGAGGATTACCACAGGGGTACCACGTGATCGAATTGATCTCTGAGGAGTAAGAACTGATCCGGTTTGATGAAACCTTTTTAGATATCTAGTTGGAATAAGGATCAGAAAAACAAGTGGGAACCCGGCTCAAAAATAATTCTTTGTAAATCAAGTAAATCTGTGGTAATACTTTTGACTCTGAAAGAGTCCTCGACTCGCATTGTGCAATGGGGTCAACTTTTATTATGATTTTTCTTAATATTCTCTCTCAGGTATATCGACTCTGCCGAGCTGCGGCACCCCAGACACGATCGATAAGCTGCCAGAGCTGCCGGTCGCCGAGGAGAAGAGGCTTCGGAGGGCCGCGCATGTTTTGCAACAGAGGCTCGTGCTGCGCCAGTGGCTGTCCACACACAAGCTGCAGCATGCTTACTCCAAGTTAGTGCTCTACTCTACCACTTGTTTTACTATGAACTGATTGACAGCACTAGATCAAGTACCTAGAACTAGATGTTGTTCTTTAGTGGCTTAACGTTCTTAGCAACTATGATACTTCGTTGGCTGTAATAGATTTCTCGCAGGGACTGGCTGTAATTTAGATTTTATAAGTTTAGATTCTAAAGCCAGCCTCATCAAGTTATTTGACTCATTCATTCTGTCAAGTGAATTAAAAGTTATTCCATAAATGCTCATGAAAGCACCAAAGTAGTAATCTAGATTTCAGAATTCAAAGTGTAACAAGCATCCAGATTCCCGCTCGCCGCCTGCTTAGCATATTCCTTCGATCGAGACCGCAGTTGGCCGAACATGCATTTTTATGAATGCGCTCACAATTCCACATTCGGGATACGTTCTCGTATTCTATTCCCGGATGATTCTGCTCGAGACTTTGCTATTCGTTGGACTTTGGCGACTGTTTGCCTCAAACTTATGTGCAAATTTTACTCATTTCGTTTCACTCTTTGTGGTGCATTCAGCTGAAAATTCAATCTTTTAATCATAAAATCTTCGCCAAATGCAGAAAATAATGCAACTAGAATTAAAAGTAAATCGTTCGAGTTCTCTTGTGAAAATGAATATCTTTGAATACGGTAGAGCAGACAGCCGTCGAGCATTCATTGAGTGTTCAATCGAGTGGTGCTCTCAATCAGAGCGAAGATGAATGGAAGTAATAGGACTCGGGGAAAATAAATAATAAGACTCTTGTGGAAATCCATGATAAGATATTTAACGTAGATTTCTAACCAAAAGGTTATTCTAAGTCAACCTACATGCGATGAGGTCGCTCCACAGTTTTTAAATTTTGTGGCCTCATCGATAGCTTTAATAAAAATTAATATCTATTTATTTTTTCATTTCATATTTAAGTCCGGTCTGTATTGTGGTTTTAACAAACTCGATCCAACCAAACTCATATTATGTTAGTGTTTGTTACTCGGCAACTATGTACAAAGGTGAAGAAATCTCAAAGTACAATGACTTTTTAGATATCTCAAAGTCTTTGTACGTTGAGATATCTTCACCTTTACACAAAGCGAACATTGCACCCGAGTTTATGTTGCATCAGAGTTGATAAATCAAGTTACTCAAAGAAGTTTCAGTAGTAATACCCAACCAGCCAACCAGACCACGTCAACTAAGTTAGGGATATTTAAAATTCAGAGCCAACTAGCTCCGTTCATTAGTGCAAAGTTACTGCAGGAACTTAGGTACCTTTCTGCTGTAAGAAATATGGACCCCGGCCAGACTGGTAATTAGCAGACAGTGTGCTTGGAACTAGTTCTTTTACCACATGCATAGCGAAACTTATGAACTATGTAAATGAAAATAAATAATATTGCTCAATTCAAATAGCGTCATCTAGTCCCAAGCTAAGCAGAACATGTGTGATGTATTATGAAATATAGATAGATATTTTTATTACAAAGAAAAGTACCTACGAAATTAGTGCCGTAGACTTAATTCACCTGGGTTAATTCACCTAGGTGAATTAAGTATACTGTTAGTAGATTTAAATACTAGTTACTTTTATTTGGCTCATCATAATAAAACATGACATATTTTTATACATTGGTTGATACAAGAAAAGGCCAGGTGGGATGACGATCTGCGAAAGACTGCTGGCAGATGCTGGATGCGTCAAGCTGAAGACAGGGCGCTATGGCGCTCATTGGGGGAGGCCTATGTCCAGCAGTGGACTAATATAGGTTGATGATGATGATGATACAAGAAACGCATAGTATTGTAAATTAGGCCCTGTCTCAGCATTATGACGCTATAAGCTTCGCACATTACCTTTTCATTTCCGTTTACATACAACTTAGTTGAAAACATTAGAGTCTTAAAAATGTTGTTTTACACAAAGGAAAAAATAATGGGGGAGTTATGATAATTCCCTCCACAATCTCAATTCTTAAAATGAAAAAAAAAAAAAAAAAAATCCAAAATCCAGGTATTGTTGTTATTATACCAATGTTCTGTATTTTATGCGACTTTAATAATTACGACTATAAAGAAGCATTTAAATTTGATGGGGAAAGGCAATCCAGCCTCGATTTCGCTTAACGAGCGGGCTCGATTCCTTATTCATGACACACCCCGTCCCCCCACACACTGGTGTTTTTTTTACCTATTGTAAGGAGGTAGACCTCCTGACATAAGTAGGTGTTGGAACTTATTAGCTCCATCCGATGAGCATCGTTTAGTGCTTTTGAATGTTTAAATAATTTCGGACTATCCATACAGCAAGACAGCTATCCTCTAGATCCAAGCTAAGCAGAGCATGTTATGGGTACAATGACTTATATAATACATAGATAGATAACACAAGCTCTGCTTAGCTGCATTATTTATTTATTTATAGAAAAATTACGGAACAAATTTGTTTTTTTCGTGAAACGTCAACATTCAGTTACTTTCGCTTTTATAATAGTTTGATATGGCTGGATACACCCGGGCACAGACCCGGGCAAGCGCAGTTGCTCTCATCAGTAACCTAGGTCATAGGTATGCCTAGTGCACCTACCCCCACCACAGGTATAAACCGACGCGACGCGCGGTATTGTTAAAACTGGGTCAATCAACATACTCCGACGGTGCTTATACCTGTGCAGATTTGCAAATCTTTAGACATTGATCTTCAAAAACTTATGTTATATTAATTTATCCAAAAACAACAATATCATATTGCATTCTACAATGAAAGCAGTCGTGGGGATGTAGTTAAAATAATTAGCGTAAATTTGACTGTGATAAAGAGCTCGCTTTGGCCAATTAGGCTAAAAGCGTGGCATGCATGGGCCAATGTAGAGCAATTGAGTTATTGTAGAGTGCTCTTGTTTATTCACTTTTCCCTAAATTCTGGTTTAGCCCCATATTAAATAAAACAAATAATAATATAATGCTGGAAAATCCACACAACATCATCTAGCCCAGCTTGTGTTCTGATTGGTACTGATGACTTATATACCTACTTAAAACAATACACTACATATTCTTTTATTATTCTTAGTAAACACCCAGAACCCCGGAATAAATATTTGAAGATCGTAAAAAAAAATTAAACAGGGCGGCAATCGAACTCGCAACCTTCTGCGTCGCAGGCGAGGAACTTCGGCCGCCGCGTTACATAGGTCATCGAGATATTACATGCGTTGATTGTATGTACGTGAGGCTTGCTCGACGCCTATAAAT
The DNA here is from genome assembly GCA_944547425.1 of Eupithecia centaureata. NCBI lineage: Eukaryota > Metazoa > Arthropoda > Insecta > Lepidoptera > Geometridae > Eupithecia > Eupithecia centaureata. Next base: position 14,589,644 of record OX155686.1, read on the forward strand.
TAACAACAAGCTTAACAACAATCCAGAGTATTTGAACCATTATACTAAGATCAAGTAGGTAGGTACCTACGTTCCGGTTTATACAATATAATAGACTTACAAGACTGCACATGGAGGTTTCCATGTGCAGTCGTGGATTCTTTGGTAACTTTTTTATACCGTATAGGGCGCGGTAATACATACATTAAGTTTCCAGCACGTAAAATATTTTGCAACAGAAAGTTTCAGATCTACACGACAGCTGGCTCCAGTTCTATGAATAGAGCTCGTTTGTGGTGTTGGATGTTCAAATAATATCTATTCAATGTATCTCCTTTGAGCTCCGCAAAGTTTCCTGTTGGAAACTTGAAATTGCGGTCGTATGTTCCAAATCCTTTCACATTTCAGTCCTGTGACGCGTACATTCATGAAATGAGTTACTATTTAAGTTATGTTGTAAAATGAAGTTCTTTTTAAAAATCTTCCTGAACCTCTTAAATAAAGTAGAATACAATGTGATTCTTCGAACCTTGATCAAAAGAAATGTGCGGATACACGACACATATTTATCGGTAAAAATCAAGATAAAAAAAATTATATGTTATTTATCTCAAAAACAAAGCAGTTTTAATAATTTTTAAAATGAAGACTACTTCATCTGGTTTTTTCTTCGTTTCTTTTTGAGTAAATGGTGTATTTTATTCGAAGTAGTCTCATTTGAAAGCTAGATAGTTTACCTAGCTAATAAAATAAATAAAAAATACAAATACGATACATAAGCGTAGTAAAAACAGTATTTTTTAGAAATAAGACAAAAAAAAACCATTTTTATTTTATTTTTTCTCTGTAACTTTAAAACTGGGTAATTAAGGTGTACTTTTTTGCATGTTGTATTAAACTTCATAATTTATTCTACAAATCCTTCAAAAACTGGGGGTCTATCTCTTTCCGTTGTCATGTTATTCACCATTTAAATTAGGTACTTTCTGCCATCAGTTGAGATTCCTGTTGATATCTGTACTTGACTTGTGTTTAAAAAAAATAACGTTAAATTTTTTTTATCTCTGTTTTTATCGATAAATATGTGTCGTGTATCCGCACATTTCATTTGATCAAGGTTCGAAAAATCACATTGTATATGTAATTAAAATTACTCCCATACTAACTCAGTAGTCCAATGTGACCGAAGTGTTTTTTAGCTTCTAATACGTCATGTATTATTTTTGGTGCGTCGTCCTCTGTAATTTCTCGTCTATTCCCCGCTTGTAGCCCCCGCAAATTCGCTTCCACAACAGTAGTTCCCATAGTAGTTTCTTTAGTCCCATTTCGCTCAATTTTCTAAACGGAAAATATTCTTTCATCCATTATAAGAATTCCCGTAAATGTGTTCATCGTAGTGATATTTAACAAAGGGTTCCGACCGCTCAGATTTATCCCATCTGGGTTCTTATCACGGGCATTTATCTTTCCGATCTACCCACATATATTATCTCTGGGTTCATTGAATTCAGTTTCGAAGGAAAATCTATTTCAGTTTGCAGAATCCACACTGTTGTTACTAAATTTGTGTTCGGTTGTTGAACAAGCTCTCGCTAAGTTCAAATATTGCAGAATACGAAATCAGCAAACAGTTGTCGAGAGTTTCGCTTCGGCTGTCTATAAGTAAATAGATCGAAGTAAAGGTACATTTGTGATGTCTCTGAGCTTAAGGTAAACATAAACATGTTCATGATCTTACCTAATTTAATAAAAGGAATAGAATATGGCGTAACGTAAAGGTTTAAGAAGTTATAAAAAGATAATTTACTATGTCATATATTTTTCCTATTAGCCAGTAAACTCAACACGTTTTTGGAGACTACCAAGTATTTCCAAAGTATTCTGTAATTTGTTTTGTCAGTATCTGACATGTTGACCTTGCGACCGTGCCAATAACTCAGCACAACAGCTCCATTGTCCCTAAGTGCCACTAGAATAGGATAGTTAGCAAAGTTCCCCGCTCGGTTTTGTTTCTTGTAAGTTGAAAACTTTCTTTCACTCCGCTAGTTGTTAAGTATACGAACGAGTTGGTTTTAAATTGTATTTTCTTTCTTCAGCTTTTACTGAGATACTTTCCTATGAAAGTTTGAAATCTAGATCCCAGTGCAATCTAGACTTGAAACTGTTAAAAGTTCCGTTGCTCATATATTCTCCAGTATTTCAATACTGGAGAATATTTGCAATTCAATTTTCTCGATTCTCTCGTGAATAAGCTGTTTGTAAAACCGATCGAAGGCCAATGAAATTCAAAGTCGTGCTCAGCATGCTTATCCCCCTTTAAATTGTCAATGACTCCTGATAAATTCTAAACTTACTCCAACCAATTGAATATTTTCTGAAAACGGCGTCTAAGCTCAAATGTGCTTTTATAACCCTCATCCATCCTTTCACTAGCAGTTAAAATAGCACTTAGCTCATTTTACAGCCGTTTGAATAGGTATTTTATGAAGCGGTTAATCTACCCATTGTAGCCGCTGTTAATGGTCGTTCAGCAACCAAGTGAACCGATAAAACTTGCACCTGGTGTGCGTATTCAAAATTCTCAGACAAAGATAAGCTCAAGAAGAATTTGAGAATAATTTTATGTTACTTCTAGTCTGTAATATTTTAATTAGTTCAGGAACCATATCTATAAAGTTTTATTTTGTTCCTTTTACATCTCACGCTCCATTATGTTGTGTTTAAATAAAGATACCTCCTATATCGTCATCATTTCAGCTAGAATAGCGTAGCTATTGCGTTCCAAAGCCTTTTAAACCAGCATTATCTGCTTATTTGTGAATGGTCTTATCCAGTCTCTCCACTCCACTATAATTTCGAAACTGTATTAGTATCGAACATCGACATACTGCTATCCAAAATTAGGTTCAAATTACCACAATCTGTGCTGACTAAGTTGTACGAAGTTTAGGTCCAGTCTCAAACTAGGCCAAGCCCCGATTACAGTGCAGGCAGCGAGTTGTTAGCTCGAAGTTAAAATGGAACGACTCCCAGCTGCAGCTATTTGCGACAGTGCTGGAGTAATCTACTAACGTTGTTGCCATCATTCACAGACTGTATTAAAGGGTACATCATAATAGTCATTTAGTTCTTGTTCTTAAAATATACTCCAAGGTTCTACATCTCTGTTTACTTATTGGGTTATATTTATACTATGAAATTGGCATTATTGTCAAACTGAGACAGATGTTAGTTCTCGTAACATGGCACCGTAATCCTGGTCTTATCGGAATACAGGAATGCTATTCATTTTATCATCATTTCAGCCTGAAGTCACCCATTGCCCAATAGATACAAGAGAGGCTAACTTCTTTGTCTAGTGCTGCTTGCATGATGTAATTTTCTAAATAATTGCTTTATCTTTTGGTACGATACAAGTGATTTTGACACTTTGAAAGTTCTCGGATTTAAAGAGATCGGTAAACCAAGCACACTGTGGGCTTTTTTTGCGTGTATTTTATTTACTCTACACACTCAAAATGTCGCGTTGACCTTTCATTTTGTTCCAACTATGGCCAACCGCAACATCGTATTTCGAATTCGACAAATTGGATGCCGCTGTATTTGTTTCGGGCTGTGTCGTTAACCCTCTGCAGGTTTTTAAGCGTCGATCCAAAAATCTACACAACTGGAGCAAGCATTTTATGCACAGGCAAAGTGTGAGCGAGGCAGATGTAACACCATCTTTCTTTGAGGAAAGTACAAGAAAGCCTGCTTCCAGCTTTAGCTTAATAATAAACGCACCCTCCAAGGGTTCATAACGCACCCTCTGCCCGTTACTCATAAACATACTGAGAACTAAATCTGGCGCAGAGAATTCAGCTGACATAAACCCACCGCAATATGTCCAAATATTGAAAAATGAATGAAGCTCACTAAACTGATGCCATTTAGTCATTCGGCGAAGTTAAATGTAGTCCTAAAGAAAGAAGAGCATGTAGGTATAACGTTATGAGAAGCTATCTATACAGTCACTGAACAGAGCTTGTCAAGTGATCTGTGTAAATGGTCCATGTTTGATGAATATTCGTTGCTCCAATTCCATTCCCGGCTGATCCAATTAGCGCCGCATCCGAGAGCGCACTAAACTAATCCGTCAGTGCCGCCAGAGGGCCTCAGCGTCAGCTGTCGGAATCACATTGAACATTCTAATCCGCTTATGTAAAGTCTAGTTCAATTTAATCTCTGAGCGATTATAGATCATTCCTAATTTCCAATTTATTCATTCTATCGTTTTAGTTGCATGCAGTCGAATGTGACACAATTATTATAAAAACAGCTACGCCCGCGTTTACGCACACGTTTTTTTAGGATAAAAAGTATCCTATATTTTATCCAAAGTCTAGAAATACATCAATCCCAAATTTCATTCGCAAATTAGTCTCATGGTTGGGTATTTACATGAATTAAAATTGAATTGAAGACCGGTAGTTAAGGACAGAGATGGATTGAGTGTAGACTTTCCTTGCTATGAATTATTTTGGCTGCGATAATTTTAAATTGAATCTTTATTTTTCCCTGATAGCTTCTGCTATGGTTCATCACAGATTTCACCCACTTCCTTGACGAAAAACGGGGGTTCTGACGCATAATGACGGGGCTGAACCTTAGATTAGATCCAATGGCCGTGAGTTATTTTCGCGTGACGACGTAGACATGCTAATAATTTGGTTTTACCATGGAACTCAAATTACAGAGATTCCTACGGCAGTTAGTCACCACACCACTGAGTACTGTTCCTACATATACTTTTGAGATTTTATGCTTCACTACATAGTATAAAACAAAGTCGCTTTTTCTGGCCCTATATCCCTATGTCCCTTTGAATGCTTAAATCTTTAAAACAACACAACGGATTTTGATACGGTTTTTTTTAATAGATAGAGTGATTCAGGAAGGTTTATACGTATAATAAAACTGTGCGAAACTGGTGGGTCGCTAGCACTAGATAAAAATAAATTAATAATACTGGACCATCCACACAGCACCATTTAGCCCCGAGCTAAGCAGAGCTTTTGTTAATACCTAAGCTGATGTCACCAATATCTATTTTCTATTTCTATTATTTCTATTATTTTTATTCTCATTTAAATCCCTTTTTAATGTTACTTATCGTATTTGCTTTAATTTCTTGATAATTAGATATCTTATCTATCATTACATTTTAAATCAGAAATTGCAGTAGAAATTCTCATATCACCTACTAAAAGCACATTTTATCTAATTTGTTCAATTCTTTTCACACAAAATAAATGCGAAAGTTTCGATGGATGTATGTTTGTTTGTACCATTCACGCCAAAAATACTGACGAAATCGGTCCGAAATTTTGAATAGATACTAGGCCTAGAATAAAACATAATTTTCATCAATGTTTACGCGGGTGAAGCCGCGTTAACATTAATGAAAATTATGAATAATGAAAATTATTACTCGTTTGGTGGACGCCTGTCCAGCTGTGGACGTAGGTATGTGTACTGATCAGGAAAGAATCTGCTTCATTTGCAACAAATCCAGACGGCTCCAATGTTCACTCGAAGTGAGCTGTCGCGCTGATGGAAAGCCCTCTCAATACGATCCCTCTGATGGAAAGCCCTCTAACGGTCTTTCTGATTTATGCTTTTATTAACGCAGTGCACTTACTTTGCTTGTTTGTTTTCGTATTAAATATGCAGGAAGTGGAGCAGCTTTTAGCCGATTTGATCTTGTTCACTTTCTAAGAAATGGTAATTATCACGAGTTTTTATTAACCCAGATTTTTTTTATTATTGTTTTGAAATGAAGTCAATATCGTTCATTTGATAACCCTGAAACATTTTTCTAAAACTGAATTAATTATTTTTCATGTTCAAAGGGTACTACGGTGTACTACCGCGTCCGAAGGCTACTGGGCGGTACTATTATTTAATTATGATGTGAGGGAATACCAATTTATGCTTCTTTTAATCTAAATAATTCTAAATCATTCAAAATCTAATAAATTATGCGATTTTGTTCATTTCTGACACATTTTGTTGAAATAATATCTGATAAACTTTCTAAAGACTCAGCTGTGACTCAGCAGGACCCTTATTTGCCTTCGTGAACACCGCCCAACCCTTTCGCGATAACTCCGTCATACATAAGGCGACCTGAACTGCAAAATTATACTTTTGCCTCATTAACATAAGGTCTACGGCCTACATGTATGAACGTAATGTCCCAAGTTTTTGTTTAGTCATCTTTTTATTTATAGCAAACCCTTTCAATAGAAGCAAAGATATTTCGGCTAGCTATATGCTGGCAAATATAAATGCTAGACATAACTAGGTCTAAATACCTAGATTATTTTCTCAGTTATGATATAATTAACAATCCATGAAAAACCTCCAGTTATGATTTTGCTGCGGGTAGTTTAATGATGCATTTTGCAGTTTTATTGGCTCTATTACTAAGGACATTCTTTGATTATGGAATCCTTGTTTCATTATGTTAATTAATTTTATTGGTACCTGATAAACTATTAGCTTCTGTTCGCAGCTTCACTTATGTGGTTCTTTAAAATGCAGCCGTTAGGAATAGCTTTGATGATAAGTTAACTCTAAGTAAAAGTAATACTTTAATAAGGAAAAAATGACGACTTCTCGTATCGGAGGCCTAGATTTTTTTAATTATATAGTACACTTTTCGGGACGATGAGCCATAGCGATAATTATTGTAAGCAAGATCTAGTACGGTACCAAAGATTATTCAAACAAAACAAGCTATCTATTTTACTCCTTCATTATTTAGTAAAAACAAAAGCACGCGTTCAGGGATAAGGTTTGAATTCCCGGTTAATCCTAACGACCCTACCTAATCCAAAACCGCAGCGACCTTTGTTAATATCGGCTCGGTTGCTTACGCCTCATATTTATTTTGTCAAAGATTTTATGAGGCACCTAGTAATCTACTCAGGCCGGTGTCCACCGAAAGATAATCGGAGAATTATGCAGCTTCGTCGGTTTACTAAGACGTTTAATTTAAAGTATGAAGGGGACGGGTAAATTAGGGGCGGGTATGGGTAGTGGACACTAGAAGATAATCACTACATACTCGTAGTATAAAACAAAGTCGCTTTTTCTGTCCCTACTTCCCTTTGACTGCTTAAATCTTTAAAACTACGCAACGAATTTTGGTGCGGTTGTTTTTAATAGATAGAGTGATTCAAGAGGAAGGTTTATACTTGTAATAAAACCGTGTGAAGCCGGGGCGGGTCGCTAATAATAACAATAAAGTAAATAATGCTGGAAAATCCACACAGCATCATCTAGCCCCAAGCTAAGCAGAGCTGTTTTATGGTTACTAGATGACTGATATAAGTAATACAATACATTATGTAGAAATATGTTTTTTATCATACATAGAAAACACTCAGAACCCCGGAACAAATATTTGCAGATCGTACAAACGTTTGTTCCAAGGCGGGAATCGAACCCGCAACCTCCTGCGTCGCAGGCAGACCTTCGCCCGTCGCGCCATATCGGTCGTCTGCAGATATAAGAAGGCTTTACCTACCTACTCATATATCTATCGATTTACTACGTAGATACGCATATCCGGAGGTCGTTTATCAAACCGCGAGCTCCATTAACCCTGCTGCGGACACTTTGAACGGCTTTTTCATAGAAAACAAACTCTCCTAATGACTCTCTCGTAAAGGGCATTTTTTATTGCGGCTTTCTATTTATACATTCTGTATTAAATTCACATGAAGCGGCCATTTTAATCATACCGTGTAAAGTTTTAAGTATTGATTTTATGATCTGAAATAAATGAATAATAATAATATTTTAATGATGTTTGAGGTTAAAGACTTAAATTAATTATCAATAACAGGACAGTAATAACTGAACATGTATTCAGCTGTGGATGAGGTTCACAGGACCGGCTAAATCGGCTTGTAAGGAGTCCTATATCCAGCAGTGGATTCTGATGTTCATGATTATAAGGAGGATCTTGTCTAAGAGGGTCTTTGTTCAGCAGTAGGGCTTACATAGATAGATAAGGTTGAATTTTTTATATGAAATTTGTATACCTAATCATAAACATGAATACCTTTCTTAATTAAGTAAGTACTTAGTTAGTGTAGGTGGCTCTCAATGACCGTTCTTATTAATTTAATTAAAAAAAAATAAGATTCGAGCTCGATCAATCTTCAATCTTCTTCTTCGTATACATCCATGGTTGTCTGGTAGAGATCGCTCTTGAGCGATAAGACCGCCTATTGTTACACATTTTTGTAATTTGTTTATGTTTTGCTTAATACTTTTAAGTATGCAGTTTCCTATCTATCTAATCTTGTTCGTTGCAGACTCCTCAGCCTCGACGTGTCCTCGATCGAAGACGTGTACTGGCTGGAGGACTCGGCCGCGCGCCACGTGCTGGAGCCCAAAGACTTCGGCGCCTGGTCCGCGGCGCGCCAGAGCTTGCCCACCGGGAAGGACACACTGCTGGCGTTGAAGGAAGACCTCTGGAACACGGTCGTCAAGAGCAGCCGCCATCAGGACGCCTGGACATGGGGTACTTTGGGCCTTTGTCAGTCTGTAGATGGGTTAGATTTTTGTTTTTATTTGTTTTAGTTCCTCATTTTACAGCATAGCATAGAATAGCGGGCAGAACTTTGGCACAAATTTCGGTTATTTCACACATTATTTTTGATGCTTGAAAAGGAGCAAGATGCTTCAGGCGTTTTTGCGACTTGTCAACAGCATTCGATAATGTACACCAAAATAAATTAAACAGGAAACTACATCACTATGGAATAAATAACACCTATTTAGATCTCCCTTCTTAAATGACAGGATAAAAAAAGATGACATTAATGAGTAACGGCCTTCGGGGTCTGTCTGTAGTTACAATGGGTGTACCGCAGGGGTCTATCCTCGGCCCTTTACTATTTTTAGTTGACATTAATGACCTGCCTGGTCTTATAAAGAATAATCACGAGGTATTGTTTGCTGATGATACTTATTCATATTTAAAAGAAAACGACAAACTACAAATTGCAGAGATGTGAATAATGCAATCTCAATAGTTTTCCACTAGTTTAGTAAATGTTTTAACGATAAATAAATATATAAGCTTAACGAAACCAAAACGAAATATACATATTAGATTTATTGTATCCTATCTTAAACAAACTGATATAAACGCAAGAGGAGAAGTACTGTATTCTTAGGAATCACCTTAGATAGTTGATTGTTTTCCTCTTCGCTATCATGTGGGTGATGTATGTTTTTGTCACTAACTGTAAACGTTTCCAGGCGGAATGCTGGTGGTGTCTGTGTCGGTGTGTGGGCTGGTGACGTTGGCGGCGATAACGCAGCCGTCGCTGGCGCCCGAGGCCAAGCATTCCCTGCTGCAGTACGTCACCGGCAAATACCTGCATCCGGGGAGCTGTAAGGTGAGGATACAGGCACTTGTAGACTGGCTTGGCAAACGTAGTGTAGACGCCCTCTGGCCAGGTGGGATGACGATCTGCCAAAGTCTGCAAGCAGATGCTGGACGCGGCAAGCTGAAGCTTGTTATTTGGTGCTTTTATTTTTTTTGTTTAGTGAGACATGAGTGCATTATTCAGATAAACCACCTTTATACGATGTTTGACGCAATAAATTTCTTTGAATTATTGAATGTCACTAGGAGAGGCTTATGTCCAGCTGTAGATATAGGTTATAGAATACGGAATATTTACCATGATTTGTTTTCTTTTGACCAAAAGACGAAAAATGAGGGTAGATCGATATATCTGTCAATAAAAACTCACTCGCAGTGGCCTCAGTTCTTTCGTGATCATGGCGCTTGTAACGGTGCCGAAATATCGGAAACTCAAAAGAAAACAAATCATGGTAAATATCCCGTATTCAATGACTTAGTATATAGGTTGATGAAGATGAATAGAGCTAGTATGTAAAATTGTGTGTTCCAGGTGGAATGGGGGTGGGAGGAGCCGGTGGCGGTGGGCGAGACGATGTGCTTCACCGTGGCGTGCTTCCAGCGCAACGGACAGCCCTACCCCGTGTGCGACACCGACGGGCTCTGCGTCGCCATCAGCCACGGGAACAGGAAGGTACACACTACTTACAATATTCTAATACAAATTATATTGTAAACATTGTTCATGAATAAATAATCTATCTACTTCTACGACCAATGTGGCACGGCGGCCGTAGGTCAGCCTAAGTCGCATGCGGATGGGGGTTGGATCCTCGGTACAAATGTTTGTAGGAGCCGCAATTTAGTGTGTTATCGTTTGCATAAGGTTGTTTGCTTTGTGTTGCAGCTCGTGAAGCAGATCGCCGCGGTGACGGAGCTGGGCTCGGGCGACCCCGCGCTCGCGCACACGGCGCGCGTCAAGTTCACCGTGCGCACCGCCGGAGTATACCTCGTCTCCATCACTATTGGTAACGTCACCTTACTCATTACATGTAGATGGTACACTGACGGAGCTGGGCTCGGGCGACCCCGCGCTCGCGCACACGGCGCGCGTCAAGTTCACCGTGCGCACCGCCGGGGTATACCTCGTCTCCATCACTATTGGTAACGTCACCTTACTCATTACATGTAGATGGTACACTGACGGAGCTGGGCTCGGGCGACCCCGCGCTCGCGCACACGGCGCGCGTCAAGTTCACCGTGCGCACCGCCGGAGTATACCTCGTCTCCATCACTATTGGTAACGTCACCTTACTCATTACATGTAGATGGTACACTGACGGAGCTGGGCTCGGGCGACCCCGCGCTCGCGCACACGGCGCGCGTCAAGTTCACCGTGCGCACCGCCGGGGTATACCTCGTCTCCATCACTATTGGTAACGTCACCTTACTCATTACATGTAGATGTTACACTGACGGAGCTGGGCTCGGGCGACCCCGCGCTCGCGCACACGGCGCGCGTCAAGTTCACCGTGCGCACCGCCGGGGTATACCTCGTCTCCATCACTATTGGTAACGTCACCTTACTCATTACATGTAGATGTTACACTGACGGAGCTGGGCTCGGGCGACCCCGCGCTCGCGCACACGGCGCGCGTCAAGTTCACCGTGCGCACCGCCGGGGTATACCTCGTCTCCATCACTATTGGTAACGTCACCTTACTCATTACATGTAGATGTTACACTGACGGAGCTGGGCTCGGGCGACCCCGCGCTCGCGCACACGGCGCGCGTCAAGTTCACCGTGCGCACCGCCGGGGTATACCTCGTCTCCATCACTATTGGTAACGTCACCTTACTCATTACATGTAGATGTTACACTGACGGAGCTGGGCTCGGGCGACCCCGCGCTCGCGCACACGGCGCGCGTCAAGTTCACCGTGCGCACCGCCGGGGTATACCTCGTCTCCATCACTATTGGTAACGTCACCTTACTCATTACATGTAGATGTTACACTGACGGAGCTGGGCTCGGGCGACCCCGCGCTCGCGCACACGGCGCGCGTCAAGTTCACCGTGCGCACCGCCGGGGTATACCTCGTCTCCATCACTATTGGTAACGTCACCTTACTCATTACATGTAGATGTTACACTGACGGAGCTGGGCTCGGGCGACCCCGCGCTCGCGCACACGGCGCGCTTACCCGTGGTCGAGTGACTGTCTTCCGTACTAGTTTATAACTGTATAGTAAGTAATAGTAACATGTTTGGTGTGCAGGGGGCGTGGCGATCGCGGGGTCCCCGTTCCGCAAGTGGTTCGTGGCGGGGCGCGTGGAGGCGCGGCGCTCGCGGGTGGCGCGCGCGAGCGCCGCGCTGCTGCTGGGCGCCGCGCGCGAGCGCAGCGTGTTCCTGCATCCGCGCGACCAGTACGACAACCCGGCGCCGCTCAGGGACCTCCACGCGCCGGTAAAGACATTCACAGGAACCTTTTGTAGTTACTCTATCATTTATATCGTACACGCCGCTTTGTGGTTGCATTTTCAATGTGAATAAAAAAGAAAATAAAAAAACGAGTGGCAAAATTTGTATGGCTAACATGCTCACGACTAGTTTCTCATTACAGACCTATCTTTAAACTTTGTGTTATACCTAAAGTCTTTGAAGGAATTATTTATAATCAAGTATGGGTTCTTGCGAGGTAAATCAACAGTTTAAAATCTTATACTCCTAAATAACTATATCACTCAGGCCATGGACAATGTCAATCAAGTCGATGAATATACACCGACTATAGTAAGGCATTCGATAGAATAGATTCTATTCTATATCTATTCAATAGATAATTTCACATTGTTAAATAAGCTTGAGAAAGCTTATTCAAAACATAAGGTTGCTGTATTAAACATCAGGTATAAGAGGTGATTTGCTAACATTAGTTTGCATCGTATTTTGATAAATCGATCACAGGCAGTCGTTCTCAATACCTATATCTCTAGTTGGGTTCCTGTGCCTAGAGAGGGATCCCTCAGGGGTCTCTGCTAGGCCCCTTATTTTTTACATTATATGTTAAGGATATTGACTTATGGTTCAAATCATCGAATCTGCTTTGCTGATGATATGAAGATATTCTCAATTGTAAAATCCAACCTTGACATGGTTGCTCTTCAGTCAGATCTCCCTCGTCTTGAACACTATTGCCTATTATTAAGCTTGAAATTAGCTTTCATTTCTTCTTTCTTTCTTTCATGCATGGAAGGGCAGCTACCTATAAAAGCTACTGGTATGCGTGATCTTGGAGTCTATCACGACTCAAGACTACTCTTTCACGATCACATTGACAACGTAATTAGTAAGACTTCGAGATCACTGGGATTTGTCATGCTAATTTCTAAGTGCTTTACCAACGTCAAAACTTTTAAAATTCTATATTGCAAGTCATCTAGAGTATGCGTCTCAAAAACGGCAGAGTAAAAAGCTACAAATCATTTCCTATGATGAACTCTGCAAGAGATTCCATTTCTTGCCACTCAAAAATAGACGAGACAAAGCTGATTATAATTTACATTCTTAAGATTATCAACAACGTTGTTGACTGTCCTGAACTTCTTGGCAAATCAGACTTGTCAGCCAAATTGTCACTTACCGTCAGGAGAGATTGTGGTCAAACGGTTGATAAAAAACGGCAGATATTGTCTATCTTTATTTGTTGATTCCAACCTAATAATGCTAATGCTGTTTCCAACAGATACAGTAATAACAATGTTAAAAATGTCTCCAGATGCTCTCGTATGTAAATGCCATCCCCTCCACAGGGTTTTTCTATAGAAATCAACACTCTCGGCGAGCCAATAGACGAAGAACTATCTCGGAGCGTCAAATTCGCGTACGACAACGTCAACCAGCGCGTCACAATGACGCTCTGCTTCCCCACGGCCGGGACCTACCGCGCCGCTGTCTACTACGAGGGGAATCTGCTGCACGATGGAAAGTTCGAGTGCATCGTGCTCACGGGTGAGTGAGGCGGGACTGTGTGTTCTAAACTCAACGTCACCGGAGCCCTATATTATTTTTTATTTTATTCTACTTTGGTTTATTTGGAGAACAAACAGTTGTACAAACAGAAATATTAATCGTAAAAAACAAAAAACTCTTAACCATTAAAATGACCTCGCATATAAATTTTAATATTAGTAAATTATTATATATTAGTAGATAAACACCAAAATGTATACAAGCTGGCTTTTTCGTCATTCCACCATTGTCCGGTGATAAGATCTTTATGTGATATAACGATCTTATCACGCCATCCCTCCAAGTATATCCACGACCATAGACTATTCTCATCACAAGAGCCGGTCAAACTTCACAGTCAGTTGTCAATATCATTATAACTAAAAACTGCTACCTGCTAGAGGTTTACCCTTAGACGAACAAAACCATACTTACTTATAGAACGCCCAACGCCCTGGTCAGATTGTGACCATTTGGGCAGGACTGGAAAAATTAAATAACATAACACTTCACTCCTAGATAAGTCCATTGACAGCTTGACCTTATACGTTCCATCAGCCAGCGACATGGCGACCGTGCAGCGCAACATATCGTCGAAGCGGCACAACATCTGCTACTACGCGCGCCTGCTGTCCCCCGGCAAGCCGCGCCGCGTGCTGTGCTGCCTCAGCCCGCGCCAGCTCACCGTCAAGGACTACATCCTCAAGATCATACCCAAGAGGATCACGGCCTTCCGCCTCTGTCCCTCCACCAAGGTACCTCATAGTTTTACTTTACTTTATTTATTTGTACCATAGGATCATACAGAACACTTGGTATAATCAAGTTTACAGTAAATTATTATAATAATACATACTACTTAAATCAAATTGAAAAAATAGGTTAAATAATCAAGAAGGTACATAGGTATAACAAAATTAGATATATAGAGAGAGATTATAGAGCCTTGTCAAAAAAATAAAAATAAAGAAGAAACAGAGTTCATAGTCACAGAATCAGATCAGGTACAAATTAAAATAAATAAAATTCATGCAATGTAATAATTTCAATTTTCTTTATGGACCTTATTTGTTCTACCTGGACGCACGTTCACGGCCAAAGCTTCAGCGACGCCGAGGGGCGAGTTATGCGTCGCTGTTCTACAAGCACCTATATTAGTTTGTCTATGATCTAAAATTATTATTTTTTAAGTCTGTCTAAAGTTAAGAATATAGAGGTAGTAAAGGCAACTACTAAAACGGTTCGGACTTGTATTGAGTTGGACCGGTTGAGCGGCCTCTGGACTATTTGTAACAGTCTGCAGTTACCTCAATTGTCTCAATTTTAAAACAATTAATTTGTTTCTTTGGTTGTAATTTTCTTTGTTAGTTAACTAGCTAAGTAAGTGTTATTTTAATATTGTATATTGTAATAATAAATAAAAAAATGATGGGAAGGCAGTCGGTGGTTGTCAAAGTGTAAAGGCTACCACAATACCGGCTTTACCTGGCTCAGACTAACGCAGGACCGAGGCTAACATTGTAAACTAGGAGGCTCATGCCCAGCAATGGGGCGACAAGGGTCCATGTGATGGTCGCAGGTTTGCCTTGACCGAACACTACACTCTATTTCTCGTGGATGTAGATTGTATTTGTGATGATGAAACACGTATTATCAAGGACGCTTATAAACATATAATATACTCAAAAAGGATTCGCCATAAATCCGCCTGGCTACGCCAAATTACATAGAATAAATCCGACAGGCTAAGCCAACTCAAATCTCTATGTAATTTGGCGTATCCAGGCGGATGTTTGGCATCTCCATCTAAAAAGAATATCAGGGTAATCATCGACTTGCTTTATTACTTTCTCGACTCTTCCACATAATAAAACAACGTTGCTCTTAGTATTTTATTTGGAAAACTAACAGCTTATTCAATGATAAAAAAATTCCATGCACGGGAATGATGGGGAACTTCTAGACATTGTTTATAATTATGTTGTGAACAATTTCACTGTTCGGCTTGTTGGGACTTTATGTAACTTCGAATGTCTATATTGACCGGACTATCATAGTTTTTTCTTTTGTTATTCTGCTTATCTATCCGTGAAAACCTTGAAAAAGCTTACTGTCATTTAACTATTTGTTAGCCTGTTATTTAAAGGCCTCTGGTTTTCCTTTAAATAAATAAAAAAAAAAAAAACTTATGTGTAACTTAAGCCAAACAGTTTCCGCGTATAATCAATGTTCATTGTGTTCATAATGTAAATGAATGTACAAGATAGTAAGTGTGCAGTTGGTGCTGTCCCCGCGCGAGCCCGGCTCGGCGCCGGCGGGCGAGTTCACGGTGGAGGACGGCGTGCAGCCGCCGCTGCACCTCGCCTGTCCCGAGCGCGACCTGCTCGCCGCCACCTTCACGCGACTGCTGCTCGCCAACATCGGCGGAGAGGACACCTTCAAGGTTCGTTCCATAATCCTGCAGGCTGCGCCACTCGTGTTACACTGGCGCAGCACGTACGACTTGTAAACAATCGCAATGTGTTTTTTTTAATCAACAATAGACCTTCGTTTGACCACAATGTGTTTGATCTGAGTGACCTGTTTTAAGATGTAAACATATAATATGTATGTGGATGGCTGATATACGTGCGCATAAGTTTCAGACATCTTTCATCGTATTCATCAACCTATACTAGTCATAGGCTTCCCCTAATGACCGCTATAGCGCCTTATCTTCAGCTTGCCTCATCTAGCACCTCCCTACAGTCTTTCGCAAATACTTAATATCGTGTGCCATATAAGCGGCGTCACTCAAGACGCGCTCTGAATCAAATTCTGACGTGTCCTCCGCAGAACAAGCAAGAGTTCTTCTACGCGTCCCTGAGACGCGCGCACGCGAGACACGCGCACGACAAGATAGCCGTGCGCGTGGTGCGCGCGGAGCTGGTCGCGTCCAGCCTGCGAGCCACCAAGCACTTCTCCGTGGCCGACTGGTGCAAGAACTTCGACGTCTCATTCCAAGGGGAACAAGGTAATGACTCCACCTCATAGTTGAGGAGTTGAGCTGAAATTTTGAAAAGACGTAATTCTATCCCTGGCATAACACAAATGCTACTTTTCATCTCATAAATCATTTCCCATAAGATAGGAATAACACTGAGACGTTTCCATAGAAACAACGCAACGTGTGTCAAGCCTCGGGCACACTAGTATTAAGATAAATTTGGGTGAATTTAAAACGTTAACTTTAAGTCCTGTAATACCTCAGGCGTGGACTGGGGCGGCGTCCGTCGCGAGTGGTTCTCCCTGCTGTGCGCTCAACTCTTCGACGCCAAGTCCGGCCTCTTCGTCAGCTTCAACGAGTCCGCCTGCGGGCTCGTCCACCCCAACCCCGCCTCGCAGAGACCGCCTCATCTTAAGGTAAATATTTTGTTATCTCTAGGGTTAAGACTTTGGAATCGATAAAAGGCTTGTAAATGTAAATTACTGAGTTATTTTTCTATTTACAACGTATACGCTAGAAACATCGAAGGTCCATGGGTTGTGCCTTGAGGCAAGCGTTTGATTGTATGAACATGTATATGTCGAAATTAGAGGGAAAAGAGGATCATCTTCATGATCATCTCCATAAAACCGGATCACCGAGCATCTATGTGGTTTTGTCAGGCGCGCACTCAAGGTGTTATCCAGTACACCAATCTTTACTGGGCTAATGCAGTGCACGAGCGTATGCAATAACAAAGCGTAGCTACGATAATAATGCGATTCCGATCAAAATAAAGATTTAGAAAATCCAAGAGATCTCCACTGTCATATTGCAACCAAAGTTATTAATTTTCTTTTATGACGTTTGTCCATCAACAGTCTGTTGTCCTTAAGTCACATGTTCTATGGCCTGGCCACCTATAGAGCAAAGAGACCGAATACATAATCAAGAAGTTATCATTACTCTTGACTATGAAATTCTTGGTATCACAACGAAGGCTCGCTAGTATGAAATAGAATTGATGCCTATAAATGCAGCGATCTGCGACATATAAATAGTGAAATAATTAAACAACGAAAGTTTTATTGTAAAACATTGAACATCTTACAACCCATTTTCTGTTACTGATAAGCAAGACGAATAAAATAAATGAAGTGCCTTGTTTTCAATGTCCATAATTGCCATTAACGTAATCAAAAGCCCTGGATTAATCACAAAATGCAGGTAAACTTTATGCATCTACGAGATACACTGAGAAACGATTGGCTGTGTCCCTTTGTGAACTCTCCTCCGAAAGGAAAATGAATGAGCGAAGGAGAACTTCTAAAAAGTCTCCCTCTCTCATGTCTATCCTCATTGTGGCTCGCTTCGCTATTTTCTAATCCATCTCACATATTTTTCAGGATCTTGAGATCCAGTTATATTTATAAAAAATGGTAGAATAGAATAGAAAAAAACATTTATTTGGACACAGGTACCATAAAAACAGTATATAAAATTAACAAACAGTAACATAATAACATGGAGGTAATTAAGTGACACAGAATGGTGGTCGTTTCAAAAATATGGTGCCTCCATGACCCTGCGATAAGTAAAAAAGAAAGTAAAAGTAAAAAATCATTTATTGCCTGATAACCTTATATAATAACTTGACTAACTAAACCTAACCAACCTGCATGCATAGATATACAAAATACTAAAAATAACCAAATAAGTAACTATGTATCCTATATTACATAAATCTAAACTACCACACATCTAATATTATACAGGTTCACATTTTTTCAGGGGTAAGCTCAGCGTCACTTCAGCAAGCTGAAGACAGGGCGATATACGCGCGAAGCGTCAAACTGAGCAGACACGTTATACTTTGTTCCGTAGATTTAATTTCAAAAAGTGCTCAAAAGTAATAATTCCCGAAATAAATTTATATCGATGTGTAAAGTTAAAAAAGTAGTGTGTTTTAACAAAAAAATCTCGTCGAAAATCTCTTATTATCGCTGTGTAATCTTCAAAAAACTATTTCAATCGACAAAATTATTTGAAACAAGTTTAGAAATCCTTTGTTTCGGTGAGTGGTTGCTGCAGTGACGAGGTCGATGACCTGAGAACCCCACTACAACCTGCCAGCAAAGATCTACTCCAGTGGACAGTATCCGCTAATTTCGAGTGGTTTATTCAACGTGTCCGTGGCCTGTTGGTCAGAGTGTGGGACTTCTGTGCCGACGGTACCAATATCGAATCCTCTGGCCGACATCAGCATTTTGTATTTTTTGTTTTTTTATTTTCTTTGAAATGCCTCTAACAAACTGTGAACAAGACAATGTCACAATCAGACGAAAATACAAGGCAAATATCTCAATTGAAAACTCATTTGAGACGCTATCGGTGGATGAAGACTTGGAGGACCTCTCACTAATTTTAGAGGCAAATGGCAAGTTAAATCGAAGTTGTCCCAATATAAGAGTCAATGACTTTAATAAATTAGAAGATTTGCAACATAAAATAGCATCGTTAACAGAGAAATTAGAAATAGCTGAAAATGAAATTAATAATCTTTTGAAAGAAAACTGCTGCCTAAAAAAACAAATTTCATCATATGACGCTCGAGTGAATCAACTGAAGGATATCTGCAAAACTACTCCAAAGAAAAGTCTCAGGAAAAGTGAGAGTAGTTTGAACAGAACAAGATTGGATTTTTCTCTTGAACAAAATAGCCCGAATTTTCGAACTAGCCATGTACAGTCTGAAAATATGAATTCCTGCAATCTACAAAGCTCAACTAATAACCAAATTATACATTCAGAATTATCTACAAAGCTAGCTTCTAAGCCTAGAAATATGTTTATTATCGGAGATGAACAAGTACGAGGGCTATCTCTTCACCTGAACAGCTCGAAGTTTAATAGATGGAACAAGGATTTCAAGATACAAGGTTTAGTGAAACCGCATGCCCCGTCTGATGAATTACTACGAAACATGGGTGATTTCTTGTTGAACACTAAAAAGGAAGATATTGTGATTTTATCAGTCGGTAAACATGACAAAAACCCCTTCCAATTACTAACCACTATGCATGATATTTTAAGTAAAATTAGGTCTAAAGTTTTCATATTGAATATCTGGGAAAATCGATTTTTGAATGTTTTTAAATTGAATAATGAATTAAGACAACTGGCAAAATGTAATGAAAATTGTAAATTTATAGATATTAAAAACTTTATGACAAAAAAAAGTTTAAATATAAAACACTTAGACCTTATGTCATTTAAACTAAATTTTGAAATTTTGCAGGATATAAGCTATGTAAGTAAAATGTATTGTGAACCAAATATTCAAAGAAAAAGCTGTCACATCGACGAGAGTGAACCCGAAACGTTTTTTCGAGACTAACAAAACTGTTCGATGTGACAATTTTAAAGAAGAAAGTAAGAAGTTAGGGTCTATTAGAATTTTGCATCAGAATATAGCTGGACTTTGTAATAAATCAGAAATTTTGGAAATATTTTTAACTGAACTAGAAACTAGTAATAGAGATGTAGATATTTTATGTTTTACTGAAACAAATGTGAAAAAAAATGACGAGGCCAATGTTATTCTAAATAATTTTAAATTAGTATCTTCATATTGTCGAGATGATAAATCTAGAGGAGGGGCTTGCATTTTAGTAAAGAAAACATTCAATGCTAAACCTGTGACTCTACCACCGGGATTTGTGACTAAGTTTAATTTTGAATGCTGTGGTGCAGATATTTTTGGATTGGGAATTGTAATTTTTTGTATTTATAGAATACCCGATAATAAAAAGTCTCAATTGGGGTCTTTTTTACTTAAATTGGATAATTTACTAAATTTTGCTACTGATACTTATAAAAAAAAGAAAATCGTCATTTGTGGAGATTGGAATATAAATATTCTGAAGGAAACCACAGAGTCTACTGAATTATTAAACATACTTGCCAGCTATGATCTGTAGGCTCACATTAAACTACCGACCAGACTGAATTCCTGTTTGGACCAAATAGCAAGTAACATTAAAAATGTCCAATCAGAACTATATCAGTCTGGACTGTCAGATCATGAAACCGCTCAATTGATAACATTTAGAGCCAACAAACAGAGAGCTCTCGCATTTTGGTTCGAATACAGACGTGATTATAACATTGATAACATAAGAAAGTTCTGTGAATGCATGTCAGCTCTCTCGTTTTCGGATGTATTTCACTCACTTACTCTTGTTGATTCTTTTCAGGCTTTTTATGATACAGTAATATTATTTTATAATTTATGTTTTCCAAAAATTAAAGTTAAAATTACTAATAAACCGGCGAAAGTAAACTGGATTACTGAAAGCATTAAAAAATCATTAAAAACAAAACGTTCTTTATATATTAAATACAGAAATTATCAGAAAAATAAGTGTGAAAATAAAAAACATTTCAAAATTTATAAATTTATTCTTCGAAAATGTATACATAAATCAAGAAAATATATCAATTTGCGTCGTATTCAAAACAGTAAAAATAAAAGTAAAGCAACTTGGCATGCAATTTCATCAACTCTAACTAATAATCTTTACAAGAATGACATAGACCTCATAAACTTCAATAATATGACATACTCGAATCCATCTGACATAAGTAATATTTTCAATAACTTTTTTACTAATTTATCTTGCAATCAACCTATAATAAAATATAAAATCAACGACAATAGAAAACCAAATTCAATTTTTATCATTCCGTCTGACCCTGAAGAAATATTTAAAATTATTATGTCGTTAAATAACAGTAAGACCAGTGGTTGTGATGATATCACCACCGGGGTATTAAAGTCCTGTGCCAAATGGATATGTTGTCCACTTTCCCACATCGTCAATTTATCCTTTGTAGAGGGTGTTTTTCCAAAACAACTAAAATTTTCTATTGTAAAACCCCTTTTCAAAAAGGGAGATAGGTCTGATCCAAACAATTATCGACCCATAACAATAGTTCCGATTCTATCTAAAATATTAGAAAAAGCGATGCTTATCCGATTAAATAGTTTTTTGGACAAACACAAGAGCCTACACAGGGATCAATATGGTTTTCGTAAGGGAAGCTCTACATCACTCGCGTGCTTTAATTTAGTGAAATTTATTACTGAGAGTATTAACGGGGGGAGCAGCCCGATCACGACTCTTTTCATGGACCTGAGTAAAGCGTTCGACTATGTAGATCACGATGGATTGTTAAACAAACTAGATTATCATGGTTTATGAGGTAAAGCACATGACTGGCTGGCCAGCTATCTACATAACAGGCAACAATGTACCGAAATCACCAAAGTACTACGAAATAACAAAAACAATTTTATAAAGAAGGCATTTAGGTCAGAGAAGGTTTTAAATAATCGCGGAGTTCCCCAGGGAAGCATATTAGGTCCCCTATTGTTTTTATTATATGTTAATGATCTACCAGATTCCATGTCACATAAATGCATACTCTTTGCTGACGATACAACAGTTATTATAAAATCTGATGATAAACAACTAGTTCAACCGACACTAAATAATGCACTTCTTGACATAGTTAATTGGACAGAAAATAATAATCTAAAAATAAATATAAATAAAACTAAAATTATGCAATTTGACTCATATAATACTAACCCACTAACTCTTGACATTAAATATAAAAATGAAAAAGTAGACGAAGTTACATCTTTTAAATTTTTAGGGATCATTCTAGACAGACATTTGAACTGGAAAGATCATGTTAACGATGTTTGCAAAAGATTAAGCCGGTTTGTTTTTGCTCTAAAAAAGATTCGTCAAACTATTTCGTTTGATGCAGCGCTGGCTGCCTATCACGGTCACGTGGCCTCGGTTATGAGCTATGGTTTGTTAGTGTGGGGTAATTCAGTAGATGTGGAAAGAGTGTTTAAAATACAAAAAAGATTCCTCCGAGTTATAAACAAATCATGGCTCCGTGATACTTGCAAACCCCTCTTTGTGAATTGTAAAGTCCTGCCTCTACCATGCATGTATATTAGAGAAGTCTGTGTATTTGTCAAATCATACCCAACTTATTTTACAAAACGCGGAGATGTCATGATTCGACAAAAAAGGGCCAAGTTTCAGAACCTGCTCTACAAACCACAATGTTGTAAGGATATATATAAGAGAAATGTTTTTAATATGTGTATAATTATTTATAACAAGCTACCAGAAGAATTGAAGGACCTGAATGGAAACTTATTTAAAAAAAAGCTAGATATTTGGTTGCTTTCTAATTGTTTTTATAGTGTAAATGAATACTTAAATTTTAAGAAAAATTAATTAACGATCTTGTTCTCCTCATAATAATCAACTACATATTATTATTTAACATTTGCACACCTGCTTGCGGGTTGAATACATTGACATCTAATAGCTATAAGATCTTGACATGTAATTTATTGTATTCTGCAAATAAATGATTGATTTGATTTGATTTGATTTGATATGGCGCTCATTAGGGGAGGCCTATGTCCAGTAGGCCAACTCTTGAGACTCGATTCCAATCGTAATTTGAAATTGGGTTCGAAATCATGCCATTTGGTACTCTTGACCGCGCAACTAGCGCACGATTGGAATCGAAATTGGTGAAATTTTATGGAACTAAATGAAATCGACTCTTCTAAATATCAACTTTTTTGGCACTCTTGACGCGATTTTGACGTTTCGTATTGAGAACGGAATCGAGTTTGCAATAGAAATTTCACAGTTGCCAAAAGTAAACTTTTTAGCGATTGTTCGAGGATATTTATGATTTACGGAGTGATTTTAAATGAGAAAATGGCACATTTGGCTCTAAATAAATTTATTAAAGTAGTAAATTATCATTTCAATTCAATACTCGTACAATAAAAAAGACTATTTTATATTTATTAACGGTAGGCTTGCGCCATCTATTAGGCTGCCCATGTCAACTTTGCTGGTGGTTTCTGCGCCGGTACGCATCGTCTTAGAGTAACTAGACATAGAGTGATAATTTGACACAAAATTCCGCTATAACTTGAAGCCATAAAACATTTTTTCAACATTTTATTGTAATGTCGTCTGTTTTATTTACGATTTATTTTTGTGCCTAAACTAATGTTTTACTCAAGAATAAAAGATTCCAGGTTGTTATTACCCGTGAAATGGAATCTTCGACTGTTTTTGATGAATATGTGAAGAGTTGTGACACCCTTTCACTGCACAATAAGTACTTGAGTCATTTTTATTAGAAATTCAGCGAGCTAGGACTTGACATAATGCACTGACGAGTCGAGCGATGTACGTAGCCTTTAAAGGCTAACTTTAAATGGCTTCACTTCGCGTGAGCCTACTGCGGTTCTAACGCATCGTGATATTTCATTTTGACACTGTTATTTACAATGTGGAGTCGATCTCATACTCGATTCTAATTTCAATCTCGACTTTGTTCCAGAGTGCCAATCTTACGTTTGGTGAGATTGGAACTGATTCGGATTATAATTGGATTGAGATTGGGATTGGATTCAAGGGTAGGCCCGCAGCTGTGGACTAATATATGCTGATGATGATGAAGCTCAGCGTAATGCCGGCAAGCTAATTAAGCATGCTCGGCGCTGGTTTTCAGTTTACCCCTACGCGCGACTGGTATTCGTCGGAGTAAGTAAGTGATGGATGAGCTGTGTGTTTCCAGCTGAAGCAGTTCGAGCTCGCCGGCAAGCTGTTCGGTAAATGCCTGTACGAGAGCGCGCTGGGCGGCGCGCACCGCCAGCTCGTGCGCGCGCGCCTCTCGCGCTCCTTCCTCGCGCAGATCATCGGCCTGCGCGTGCATTACAAGGTACGCACTGGCCAGTGACAGTCGTGGCGTTACACTCCACGTCGCCATCTCACCACGTGGATGTCGTTAGAGCCGACTAAAGGAATCTTCTAGATGAAGGGACCTTTTTGACGTACTGCAGCACACATAGACATTATACCTTGATTTGAATTTTTGTTTGTTGTTATTATTTAAATTAAACTTATTATTGTCTATTTCTACTTTTGAATGTGTGTGTCTGTAGACCAAATAAAATCCTTATCTATCTATCTAAGGGTAGCAGCTTCCTTCTGTATTATTAACACCTCCACTGTGTTTAAAAACATAGAAGGATAATGCCCGACATTACGTGGTTACCCATCGAAGTACAGAACAAATACCGGTGTCAAATACCTCCTGTTCACCCATTACGGTACGGATTGTTCGAGATAAAAACACATAAAAATATTTTTCCGCTTAACTTTGATATGTATTTATTTATTTTAGTTATTTATTGTTAAAATAGCTAAATAAATACATACTCAAATAGGTTCGATACCCTAAAAATAATGTCTCTAGGTAAGCGTACAGCTCCATCGGCATTTATGACAAAAAAGGTCTATACTTGATTAAAAAACGAGTTACTTCTAAGACCCAAAGTGCATCTTGTCTTCCGACAGTCACCTCGAACTCAAGCTCCCTAGACTACATTACTTCGTGTTCACGATTCCATTTGATCGAGTTATCTTCATCATTTTAGCGACTTGGCTTTGTTAACAAGCCTTGAACTTCTCTATTCCAGCACTTCGAGCAAGACGACCCCGAGCTGTTCCTCTCCAAGATCAAGTATGTCCTCGAGACGGACCTGGAGTCCAGCGAGTGCGTGACCGAGCTCTACTTCTCCGACGACGTGTACTCCGGCGACGGGCGCCTGCTGCACACGCACGAGCTGGTCCCGGGCGGGGCGGCCATCCGGGTAACCTACATCTAACTCATCACAATCAGCCTATATTAGTCCACAGCTGGACATAGGCCTCCCCTAATGAACGCCATAGTGCCCGTCTTCAGCTTGCCGCAACCAGCATCTAACTCAAACCGCTTCAATCGATCAGTAAATCAATATCTTTATTTCTTGAGGCTTACAAAATAAGCACTTAGACAAGTCAAATTTAATACTATAGGTACATAATTATCAAAATAATATAAGAAATAAAGTGATATTCATTCAAAACTGAGAATAATTTAATACTATGCAGAAGTACACAACACAGCCACGCTGTGCGAAAGATTGTGGCCGATAGTTGAGCCACAGATAGTACAGGTTAGGGGCCTAGTAGACCTTATAGCTCTTGAGCGATAAGACCGGCCGGCAACAGTCGCTTAGTTTATAGGTTATTTTGTCGTTTCTATTCTAGCATAGATCATACATCTAACTCAACAAGGTAGCGTCTATGTGCTAAACAACAACTTGTTGTTTAGGTCTACTAGAACTCCTCTGGAATTAAATCAGTTTTTTTGTATTCACAGGTGAACAACACGAATAAAATCCAGTACCTAGACTCGTTGGCGCAGTGGCGGTTAGCAACGCGATGCAGGCAGGAGACGGAGGCCTTCCTGCGAGGGCTGGCGCTGTTGGTCCCAGACAACCTGCTGGCTATTTTCGACGAGAACGAGCTAGAGGTATTTATGGCAGTTCAATAAGTCTCAATAATCGAGAAATCCCAAATCATTATCACCATCAGTGGTCGGAACAGGTGGAACGATTTTATGTACTCGCATGAAAGTTTCATAACATCGATATGGATTTTTTCCGGAAAGTTCCGATATTAACCGGATTGTGTTAAGCTTTATAAATGAAGTAGTAATCTAGTAACGACTACATTTAAAATTTAAATTACGATATTTTGAAATGTTTATAGGTAAATTATGTTTATTGACCAGCTGAATAAAAAAAATGTAGTTTCCACCGTAAGCGTTTCCATAAAATTCATTCAATTGATTTGAAACTTCATTGTATGTGTTACTATGTGCAAATTTTTGTGTATGTAATCTACCCATTGTGCACAAAAATACCTACAATTTCTAATTTCAGAGAGCTTTATCTATATAGTGGGTAAAATAGGACTGCAGATGAAGAGAATGTTGATACGTTTATCAATTTGCGCCTCCATGTAATATTTATGAATTTACGGAAAATAATTCTTGATAATTTTAAAATACCGGAATTCCCGAAGCATATCCATACTAACATATCATTTGATGTCATTTACCCTAAATCGTTCTACCTACTCCGATCACTATACATGCATTATGTATTTGGATCTGAATAATGCATTTAATAAGTATTTGATGCAGAATCCCTATAAGATATGATATGAGGTGTGGCACAGGGTTCTCACTTGGGTCGTATGCTGTTGATATCTCATATGAATGGCATCACGAGTGTTGTACTGTTTAGTTGCTGGCTTGCGGCACGGGCGAGGTGTGTCACAGGGTTCTCACTTAGGCGTATGCTGTTGATATCTTATATGAACGTCATCACGAGTGTTGTACTGTGTTAGTTGCTGGCTTGCGGCACGGGCGAGGTGTGCGTGTCGGACTGGAAGGCGCACGCGTGCGCGGCGGGCGGCGCGGGCGGCGCGCGCGACTGGGAGCGGCTGCTGGGCTGGCTGTGGGCCGCGCTCGACTCCTTCACCAACGAGGAGCGCGCGCGACTGCTGCAGTTCACCACCGGCTGCAGCCAGCTGCCGCCGCAAGGGTTCCAGGTATATTGTACACATATAGCCAGCGAACACTGTACTAATGCATTCAACTATGGCCATAAAGACTCTTCTTTTGATACATTTTACACAGTGACAAAATGGATTCCAGGACACCAGGAAATAAAAATTTACAACAAATTACCCAATAAATTCAAATCATTTTGTATTTTTAACATTTGCACGCCTCGACGAGGCAGGATGTATTAACTAGGATCGATCATTATTATTAAGAACTTATGTACCTACATTTCTGAGAATAAATGATTTGATTTGATTTGAAAAAAATAAATCTTAAAAGTCCATAAAATTATATGCATATTTTCAAGCAGTACGGCAGTGGTGCGGTCCAGATCTACCAAATCCTTTATACACATAGCATAAGTAATTGTTTAAAAGTTCGTCGTAACTACTCAAACACAGGTTTGAACGGCGGCTATAGCCCCTACATTTTTTCAAGAGTCTGGAGTTACCTCAATGGTTCAATGGTATCAATTGTAAATCAAATTCAAATTTGTTTATATTGTTTTAAATATGTTTTATTGTTAATAAAGTTTGATTGAATAGAGAAATCGATTTAAAAACTCAGACATATCCTTTAATTATTTGCAGGACTTGAACCCGCGCTTCCAGATAACGCAGGCGGCGACGTTCGGCGCGCTGCCGACCGCGCACACGTGCT
Source organism: Eupithecia centaureata (assembly GCA_944547425.1). Taxonomy (NCBI): domain Eukaryota; kingdom Metazoa; phylum Arthropoda; class Insecta; order Lepidoptera; family Geometridae; genus Eupithecia; species Eupithecia centaureata. Next base: position 14,617,266 of record OX155686.1, read on the forward strand.
TCAACCAGCTGTGCCTGCCCGACTACGACTCCTACGAGCAACTCGTGCACGCGCTGCTCTGGGCCATCAACGAGGGCGGCGAGGGGTTCGGCATGATCTGAACTGAACCCTAACCTCTACACTGTAGAGTCTACATCATCATCATCCACAGCTGGGCCTCCCCTAAAGAGTGCCATAGCGCACTGTCTTCAGCCCAACCTCTAACATATTAAGGTTATATTCGCAAAACTCGAGAACGATAGGATCCTTGTTGTGTAAAACAAAGTTGTATTTGCAACCTCCATTCTGCGCGGCCATCGTCGCCGTCGCATCTTCACGAATCTTTATTCCTCCTGTACCTCTGAATGTAAAAAAATCTGAAGCCCAATTGACACTTAATGTAGTATAGTTTACTACATCGTGACGTTATCAACATGACTCATGGTGCACATTTATACCCAACTATCCGCAAGAGGCGATGTTCAAATTTTCATACATTTATTTAACTACAGCCGCTAGTGAGTATAGTTTGCAGAAACTCATGGTAGATCTACTGAACCATAAATGAAAAGCCCGAATACTCAAACGCAAGCTGCAATTTGTTTGACAGTTTTCAATGAAAACTTTTGTCAAACCAAACGCAAACATAGTTCAAAGCAATGAAAAATATGTAGATATCTTTCTAAGATGTCTATCATATAGGTAAAACAAGTTGGGATAATAAGACACTTGCTTAAATGTCTCGATGCGCTTGAGTATTCGGGGTTTATTTAATTATTCATATTTGAAACATCTCAAGGTAGGATTTGAGATGATCTGATCCTTGATACGTTTAGACTTACATACACTAGCTACATTCCACCGCATTAAACATTTGTGAAGTAGCTACCCATTCCTTATAAATAACTTGTGAATAATAAGTATATACGTTGAGAAAGAGTTAGGCCCGTATTATGAAAGCTCGTTCAATCACATCTCTGCTTGTGTGAGGTTTATGTTAGCCATTGTAGATCGTTACTCGAGCATAGATCGATGACCGAGCAAACGTTCATAATACGGCCTTTAGAGTAGTCAAATCGAAGTCTGCTTTTAGATTTCAAAGGCCTATTCAATTAATATGACTTAAGGAATTAAACTGGTGCCTTGCTGGCCAATAATTATTGATAAGTAAGTTTCCAAACCTAAGATAAAAACTAGTCAAAATCTAGGTATTAAAGTACCTAATAGATTAAGAATTAAGCAATATTTCACACAAAGAATCCTTTTTCTATGTAGCAGCGTCCAAAATCTTTTCTATTGCAAATTCAAGAGATAAAGAAAGAATATTCAAAAGATGCTAAGGAATCTAAGGATTTAGTTAAGGACCACGCCTGTTAGGGTGACAAATCTAAATCGAGCTGTGCTGCGCTGTACTGCGCTGTGCTGTGTCAACGTCAACTCGCTCGTCTAATATTTTAATGAGGATACAAACAAACCATGCTGTGCTGCGTCAATGATTTGACCAAACATAGCACAGCGCAGTACAGCGCAGCACAGCTCGATTTAGTTTTGTCACCCATAGTGTAGTTGAAAGAAATCCTGCCAATAGCGTGTCCACCGGGAGAACGATTGACAATAACAATCCTAACATCTAAGATCATTGTCCTGTAAATATATATGTTGTGAGCTGAACAGCGAGATGGAATAAATATAAATGAAGATATTTGTTTTAAGAATGTTCTGTACACTGATCTATTGTGACAATTTTCACACAAGTTCAGTTTTAAATGAGGAGCGCAAAATTCTCACTAGTTCTGCGTACAAAATTAAAGCATAGAACTATAAGGCAGAAATTTGCGTAAATAACGGCACTGCCATGCGGAAATTTTATCAATATAATTATTGTGAACTTAAAACCACAATACTACATTACATTTAATAAATCACAGGGCTAATTAACACATTTCGCTGTAGGTGTTTTGCGAGCACATTAGATTCCTAGATAATGTCCAGTAGTATGTTATAATTATAAGGTCTAACATTTTAGTCATTATCAATAAGCAATACTTTATTTACTTTATAAAAACCAAGCTCGTAGTTTTGTCCGAAGAGGCTATAATTTTAAGATTTTTATAAAAACATTTTATTGAGGGTTTATTTAATTTATATGTTAATAAAAATCCTTTCGGACCAGTGTGGTGGTTAAAATACAAATGTGTTCTTGATAGATCTATACAAATATTTAATAAGCAAAGGGCCTACAAATTTAGAAGCAATAGAGACACACTGGCTAGTATCTGGCGCATCAATATTTCTATACAGTGGCAATGCATCCAACGTCTTGGGGAAGCGACGACCGATATTGATATGGATCAGTCAAGCTACCTCTAGACTGTTCGCAACCGTCTGCAGTTTGTTCAAGTGTAAATACTGCATAGTTTTAATTTGTTTGTATTTGTTGATTGTAATTTTCTTTGTTAATGTTTCTATTGTAAAAAAATACTTAAAATGAAAACAGAAATACTGTAGACATTGGTTATACAGATGCACTTGTAATGTCTACATTATTTCTCTTTTCAGTGTACCTACACTTGAATATCTAGTCATAATTTCTTCGCATCTGTGCGTTACGCTTGTCCAAAACTTACCACCCGACCACAACAAGCGGGTACCTATTTAATAAGAAACGTGTAAACTTCTGCGCGTGTAAATAAGCTTATATAAGCACAGACGTGTTTCAAAGTTATTATTCCAGTGATAGCATTCCACTGATTCTATTTTGTAGTTGAATTGTTTGTTGATTAGCAAAGTAAGACTGAATAAAAATGATGACTCTAGTATCGCCTTATTATTTGAACTTAGCCTTCCTTATCAAGTTAAAGACAAAGGGTAATAAATAATCGTATAATTAAATTAGGTAGCTAATAACAAAGTCACTTAAATAAGTAAACTTACAATAGAAATAACTAAGTAAACATGATAAGTACATACTCACCCTACACATACCTTACAAAACATCCGTGTAAAAGTGTAAATACAAAAGTGTAGTGTATATGTGTAATTTATCCGCAACTAATAGAAACCTTTACCTTAAAATCTTTTGCCATCAAGAATGCAGGGCACTATCTAAGTCACTCAATTTATGCAGTGCGCATTTATGTAGATTAGATATGGTCCAACCCTAAGAGAATTCTTTCAAGAGAAGTCAATCACCACCACAGGGTCTTTATCTAATGGAAAGTGTTCAAGTGTGTTTTGTTAGCGCGGGTACCTAGTGTATGTGTGTATAAAGAGTAAAGTTCGAAACACACAGAAGCCGGAGGCGAAGGCGTGCCGGTTTTTCCTATGGCACACTGAAGGCGGAGCGGAGGCGAAGGCGTGCGAGTTGTATTCTATTGAACCATATGAAAGCCTACACACACACCGCAGGCCGTGGCAGCGTGGTCCCATAGGAATAACCGGCACGCCTTCGCCTCCGCTCCGCCTCCGGCTTCTGTGTGTTTAGTACTTCAGTGTTGGTTGAATGTCTAGAGGAGCAGCGAGTGTGAGAGGTGCGTCGCGCCGTGTGTGGGCGGCACGCAGCTCCAGAGGAAGGCGGCGCGCAGAGAGCTCGGCCGCCGCACCCACCAGCGCATGGCGCCCAGTAACCTGCACGAGATAGGGGATATGGTTAGAGATATTAATTTCTCAAAGAAACATAGTTCACTTAAAGAAAGTTTTACATTAATTTGTACTTCACTACATAGTATAAAACAAAGTCGCTTTCTCTGTCCCTATGTCCCCATGTCCTTATGTCCCGTTGAATGCTCTAAAACTATGCAACGGATTTTGATGCAGTTTTTTAAATAGATAGCGTGATTCAAGAGGAAGGTTTATACGTATAATAAAACCGTGCGAAGCCGGGGCGGGTCGCTAGTAAATTATAATATAGTTCTATAGCAGTAACAATTTAACAAGGAATAACCACCTTACTAGCCTATGGTCTGATTGGATGGAGACGCCATAGGATAGAAGCTAGGCGCTAGCATCTAGGTATTATCAGGGCCAAGTTTCACTTTCGAGTTGGTTCACGAGAATTGTAAATAACTTTGGCGTACCAGATACCTCATCATCTACCGCTACCAGACTTCACCCACTGCTGGGGATCTCTCTTTTGTACCATTCCACACAGTCCTGCGTCCATCTTATCCAGAAGTTAAAGAGCTTGTGTTATGAAAACTGAGTCAACTGCTGGACCAATAAAATATCTAAGCTCTGATTCAGAAACATAGATATTCTAAAAAACAATGATATTTATGAATAAAAATTTAAAAAAAGCTTAAAACAATAACAGACAACAGCAGGGTAACTGCAAGCTAACAACTAAAAAGTAAAACTTAAACTTCTACAACACATAATTATTCAAGCACAGCGAAAAAGATGCAAGTTTGAGTTCGACAACAAATGAGAGACCAATGGAATGATGAATGAAAACTGTCAAAAACGATAGTAAAGAAGATCCTGCAGCTTGCTATGATGATACCAGTAGTGTTCGTAAAATATATTCCACCAATATTCCTGTGGTTTTGTAACTCATTTGTTTACAAAAAATATCTACGTGTTTGAATCGCGGTATAGGTAGAAGATTTTGTCAACTGCTGGACCAATAAAATACCTAACTAGATAGCAATAACGTTTCTTCGTGACATGGTGGTTTCGTGTGAGTCCACGTGGAGTGTAAAGCGCAGTAACCTGGTGAGAGGCGAGGGCCACCAGTCGAGCTGTTCCCTGGTGAGTCTGAGCTGCAGGTCGGCCCGCTCGAGCTGCTCCTTGAGCTCGGCCGCCGCCGCCTTCAGCAGCGCCACCTCGCCGTCCGTGCGCGACACGCGGTTCTTCAGCGAGGCTATCTCCATGCCGCACGCGAGGCGCACGCTGGAACATCAGGATGCTCTTGATAACATATTTTGACAACATTGATTTAACATTGATAGAGATACGTCTCGTAAGAGTGCCTGCTAGCTTATTTAGAAAAAACTAGCAAGCTTAATTATCAGTTGTCCAGCTGAACACAACCGTCGGAGCTGATAGAAAGCACGTTAGTTAGTTTTGTAAGATCCTTTTCTACAAATTTTCAAACCCGTTTATGTGAAACCGTAATAAAGTAACTCGCTGTCCGGCAAATTCAGCCCTTGAAAAATTTAACTTTTAGAGCGCCCTGTCTTCACCCTGTATAAGCTTATTACACTGCCTGCTATCGTCGTCATACCTACCACCTGGCGCAGTTAGTAAAGTGTAGGTCAGAATATAGAGGACCTACTTCTGTTCGTTGACGAGTTCCTGGCAGACGTCGTCGTGCGCGCGCTGCGCCTCGGCCAGCTCGCCGCGCAGCGCCTCCGCCTCCGCCTCCGCCTGCAACAGCTGCTCCTCCAGCTGCCGCAGCTCCTCCTCCGTCATGGACAACTGCATATTATTAACAATGTTAGCATACAGGCCTGGAATAGGGGTGGCGAAGGCGTTACAATCGACCACTCCAACTCAGACCGTAGAATGATGCGTTGTCGGGCCAACTGCATCGTCATAAACGACGTTAGTATGCAGGCCTAAAGTCGTGGCGGTCGCGAAGGCGTTAGAATCGACGACTCCAACTCAGACCGTGGATTGTCATGAAAACGAATACGGGAACCTACCAGACGGCAGCTTGTGTGTTCACCATTTACTACTCAACATTTACCCTGCGGTAGTGACCGCAGGGTAAATGTTGATCCGGTAGTATTTTTTGGAACTCACCTCGTTCGAGGAAGGCATGCTCAGCAGTGGACAACAATCCAACAAGATTCAGCTTTAAATGTGAATCGTTTTATAATTTGGGACAAAGAGCTATTATCATACAGGCAAATGCTCGCAGTGAGGGAGCGCCTTTATCCATTTCAAACTGAGACTTTGTATGGGCCTTACAAAGTCCCCCGCGTCAGCCTGCCTGAAATATTCATGCAACCAATCGATGGAAGCAATAATGGAAGTGGAAGACCTTTTAAATTATTTACCTACCTACCTACCTCATTATAAATGCAAAGTAAAGTTAGTTCCTTACCCTGGTGAGCGTGTGTTCCCTCTGCGCCCGTGCGTCGGCAGCGGCGGCGCGCTCGGCGCGCAGCGCGTGCTCGCTCATGACGGAGGCGGCGCGCACGCCTTCCAGCTCGTTGCGGCAGTTCCGCCAGCCTGCACGTGGACAAGGTGATGTGGCATGCCCCAGAAGGGGAGAGTACGGGACAATGTGCGTAGGATTTGTAGAGTCTTGAGTCACCCGAGTGGCTCATTTCTCACAGCTTCGGTCCGTATAACCGCAAGGTTGGTACGACCATGGGAAGGTAGAGGGAGTCCACGTGGACAAGGATGGCGGTCAGTCTGATGCTGACCCACAGTCTTCGTATCGAGAAACGGAGCAGTCAAAAATGGACTAACGCAACAAACGGATCGGGTTGAAGTTATGATTTGAACTAATTCTATCCGTAGAATAAAACATAGGCTACTTATCATCCCATAAATCAGTTCCGATAGGATAGAAATAGCCTGAAACGTTCATATACTTTTAATTATTTATTTAATTTTTTAAACTTTTTGTCAAAGAAATTTGTCGTAATTACTTACCGATGCTCATTTCAGAAGCTCGGTCTTCTGCTGCACAAATATCGTCTTCCAAAGCGAGCTTTTCCTGAGAAAACAGACAAAAAGTCAATCGATTTTCTGTACTGCTTCCGACACATTCTCGTTGACATTCCACTAACCTTCTCCAAAACCGCCTTCTCCTTCTCCTTGTCCTTGACTAGCTGCTTCAGCCGGTCCAGCTCGCGCATCGCCATCCGCACCTTGGCGTTGTCCGAGTCCAGTAGAGACTTCAGTGCGATCACCTGCATCCGTAGCCGCTCGGAGCAAGACACCTGTACGAGGGGGTAGGAAGGGGACACTTATTGTTAACTAGCGACCCGCCCCGGCTTCGCACGGTTTTATTATACGTATAAACCTTCCTCTTGAATCACTCTATCTATTAAAAAAAACCGCATCAAAATCCGTTGCGTACTTTTAAAGATACTTAAAAGTACGCAACGGCGTATATACGTATACGCTTAAATCTTTAAGCGTACTTAAAGATTTAAGCGTACAAACAAAGGGACATAGGGATATAGCGACATAGGGACAGAGAAAGCGACTTTGTTTTATACTATGTAGTGATACTTGATAAGTACCCCCTTTTTGCCACGTATTCGCTGCCGACAGCTGATTTATCACTGAGGAACATCCTCAGTGATAGAGACAAGTCTATAATCTAGATATGATATAATCACGGAAATTCTGTCCCTAGTAGCACTGAGGAGATTTATCTAAAGTCTAGACTCATGAGTTATATCTAAAGTCTGACCTGGAACTTGAGCGTCTGCCGGAGACAGCGCACCTCATCCCGCCGCCTGCGCCAGGCGCTCACCACCATGAAGCGAGCCACGCGCGCCGCCGCCTCCTGCGCGCCCACGCCGAGGGCCGACGGGGAACGGATCACAGGGAGCGCGTCGCTGTTGGGACTGACGACACTTTTCATTAGCTTTTTAAAGATAACCTATTTAAGAACTAGAATCTGGCGGCTTTGAACGCGTTATTTCTATGGAACACAAGTATGGGATGAAAAGTTACTAAAAGGTACTAACAGAAGTATCTAAGATGAAAAGTTATAATGTATATACGTTATAAGCCTATGCGTTATTCCAGGGCTAAACTACGTCTATTCGAAATTTCAGCCTGATTCGTTTAGTAGTTTTTGCGTGAAAGAGGAACAAACATCAATCCATTCATACAAACTTTCACGGTTATAATATTAGTAAGGATTCCACAATCACTGTATTCCGCCGTCAGAGAAGTCATTGGAATGAAAATAAAAGCAGATCAACAATTGCGCTGGGTTTGCACTACAATTTAACATTTTTTTATTCTCCACTGAGTAGTTGTCTACCATCTGTGAGCAACTGATGTTCGCGTCAGTGATGGTCGACGCAGAATCAGCTAAAGCGTGAAATCGCCGATCAGACAAAGTGTTATCGGCGCAAAAAGTGCACTTCGTTACTCGATTTGGATTGGAAGGTTTACGACTTTTATGTACCTATCTATCTACCTAGGATTCAAGCACTCAACTCTTATGTCGTACAAATAAATCTTTTTCAGAAAAGCTTGCATTGATTTTTGTTAGAGGTGGTTAATGCAAGACGAAGAAAGCATTATCTCACTTATCCTTCCTCATCCTCTTGACAGGCGTGAGATCCTCCATGGAGTTGCACTTGGGAGGCATCTTCACCTTCCTAGCGTTGGTGGCGGTGTTGGCAGTCGTCAGCTCTTCAAGGCAGCTTCGGATCCTCGCCAGGTGCGGCGTGGGGACTTTTGCGGCTGTGAACTTGCTCACTGGAGTTAGGAATAGCTGCTTCTTGGGGTGCACTGGATGTAGCCGGCTGGAATAGGAACTAATGGTTAGCGTTTGAAGCACTTCCTAAACAATGTTTTGGTAGAGAAACTAGAAAGAACGGCTGATGTTGTTAGAGAAACTCCATAGGTTCACAGTATTTTTTATACCTACCTATGTAACACCACGAGAAACATTGTTTGCTTGAGTTTTGGTGCTCGTACTTGAGAAGGCGTTCAATATTATTTACCTACATAATAGTACCTAAGCTTTCTCTAGCTTTAGAAAATCATGGAATTAATATAATAAAATAAGACTTTACCTACACAATTTGTTGATCAACCCAACCTACCGGAACAATGAGTAGAATAAAAATCATTTGCATATTTTTAGCGTTATACACCGAGTTAAATTACTAGTACCTTGGTACTTTTAACTCGATGGCGTTGCATAATAAAGTGACCTAACCCAAACAATCTAGGGGGAAGGGTCATTTCGCGAAAGCGACAATAACCCTCGATCTGAACTGAACCCTTACCAAGTTAGGTACGGGCTTTGCTTGCATAATTTAGACTAAGTAGGTAAGTAAGTATGAATGCCAATGAGGCGCTTATCATGGGAAGGCCTGCGTCCAGCAGTGGACCAGTAAAGGTTGTAGATGTAGGTAAGTATGTACCTACATATATATCTAACTAAGACTTAAAAACGACGAAACATGTTTCAGTATCCAAACTGAGAAGGTGCATGATGAAGTACTTCCACTTTTTGTATGAGGTCTTTACATAAAATACCATGGGGTATGATGACGCTGAGATATTGATAGAAATCGAAGTAGGTACCTACTTAGTTATTGAGACAAAGTCAGCTATATCCCTGATGGTCTGTCAGCCACACTACATGTTATTTAACTTCGGGAGGCCTGCACTCAGTAGCCGATTCAAACCTGATGTTACTCCTAGTTACTCTTTGTTACTCTATGCCTGATACCTTAGCCTGATACCTAATGATGACTGTGGACTGTTGATGCCACAGAACAGAGAGAAAGAGTTGTTTTTTTTCTGTTCTCTGGTTGATGCATACAAGCTGAGGTTATGGTTAAAGCCTGAAGGACCTCTTTACTTACGCTGGAGGCGTCATCTGCAGTTGCATGCTATGCTGCTCCCTCGACAGCTCTCGCTCAGAAATATCTCCCGCGCCCGACCCGGCGACCGGCGAAACGCTCCTGGGGATTTTCAACACTTCGTGACTCATTTTCACTGAACAAATCTATTCAAATCAGGAATAAAATGAAAAATTTATAATAGTATTATGTAATGACGGACAGCTTATTTTTGATGGACGGATGTCGGTGACATGGATTACGAGTTATTTTTGAATTTAGAAATAGCGCGTGGCTACTGAAAATAACTACATAGTTTTGCGTAGATGAGGTTGGTATTTAAAAAGGAGATTCCATTAACTCAGTGACCTGGCGATAGTTGATTGCGGAATCGAATCTTTCCAAAACATGAAACACAATAATACCTAAGTAAACCTATAAATAAAAAGGATTGAATAGAGGTAACTAGGTACGTAAAGCGGGCGAGCCGGCTACAAAGTACTTTGGTAGGTATCCTTACCCTACCTGCCATTAGGGTTGTTTTCAGACAGTCCGTTGCGTGCGGCGTCGCTCCCGCCGTCGCTGGGTCGCGCCCTCGGTCGCGCCGCGCGGTCGCCAGGGCGCCGGACGGGGCGCCGAGCCCTGGCGGCTACGTACTGCCTAAGTGCTATGCTGGCATGCGTGGCGTGACGCATTTAGTCCCTTCGTTTACATAGGTTTGAATATTTGTGTCTCCAACTAGATACTATTACTAGCTGACGACCGGGACCGATGTGGCGCGGTGGGCGAAGGTCCGCCTGCGACGCAAGAGGTTGCGGGTTCGATTCCCGCATTGGAACAAATTTGTGTACGATCTGCAGAAATTTGTTCCGTTGGCCTGGGTGTTTTCTATGTATATAATAAAAAATATCTATCTATGTAATGTATTGTATTAAGTATATCAGTCATCTAGTACCCATAACAAAAGCTCTGCTTAGCTTAGGGCTAGATGATGCTGTGTGGACTGTCCGGATTTTTATTTATTTATTTATTAGATACCTGGTTAGTGCCAGCTATGCCAGTGGCTGTTTGAGGAAAGAATTACCTACTCCTATTAACTAAGTTAGGTAGGTACTTCTATGCTCTAGTCTAAGCACAGGCGTCATCGTAGGTGTCAGTCAATCACCAATGACGCTAGCCCAGCGCTAGCTAATGAACCTTTGACGTGATGATGATGGAAATTCCATTCATACCTTATATAGTTACCTATAGAACCTACAACAACAGGACAACTTTTCATCATTTCATATTCATGACTCACCAACCCCTGAAATTGAGATTATGTTCTGAGTCAGCTACGCCTACGCTACGCACTGAAACTACCCCGTCGTGACCCGTAATGTAGTGACTCATTCCAATTTTCATCTCATGAAAAGCTCAGGAATTAATACGGCGTATATTATAGCAGCGGCGTGCGTATTGAATAATGTAACGTTCGTTAGATTTTAAAAAAACTGTACTTGTTTGTTGATGGCCCCTTTTATTAGTAACCGATTAATAAAAAGGAAAGGTCTAAGAAAGTGGCAAACCAGACACAAGTTGCCATCAGCCATCCTGCACAAAGATCTATTACAAAATCATCAAAGAAATCAAATAGGTACAAAAAGTCATCGATGGTGGCGGGCAAAGATCCCTAGGTGGCGGGAAAAAAAACTACCTACCTATTTACATTTTGAATTTATGTTACACAATCTTAAACGTCAAAAACAAATGAAGAGCCAAGTGAAGTGAAATGTAGAATATTTCGCACTCTGTTTCTCTTGCCGATTTGTGATGGAGATGCGCATGCGCGACATCCTCATACGTCATCTGTCCAATGTGACATTTATGCGGCCAATCATTTTTATTCATTTGTAGTGTGTAACAAGCGCTCTCAAGTAAGTACGCTACGCACGCACACTTCCGTACATTTTAATATCGAGAAATTCGAAATGAAACAAGGCGCGCGGCGCGCCTTGTTCTCCACTTACAAATCTGTGTGCAAATCTGTGAAGGCGCGCGTGTTGTTCGGTCGAGCGAGCGCAAGTTTTTTTCGTAGTCCGCTTGCCCGCTCGCCAACAAATACGTACAAAAATAATCGCGTTTATCGTAATTCGTGCCTGTGAGTTCAGTGAAGTGTTACGGTGTGTGTTGAAAAGTGTCATAGACGGCATAACCTGTGTCGTTTCATTTCTTGGAAGTGTTGATTGCGAGCGAGACGAGACAAGACCTTGATAACTTGTTCCTTGGACGAGCAACACCGAGACAGTTATAAAATTCATGCTGGAGGTACGTCTTTAGTTTACCTACGTATTGTGTAGCGGAGATCTTGTTGTGTTGTACCCTGCCACTAACCGGGAAGTAACAAGTGTTTTGAGTGAGTGCAGTTTGCGGACACGTTGAAGTCCCGAAGTGTTTACTGTGCCGTAATGACGAAGCTAAATAAATGTGCGTTTTAAATTGTCGAGTGCTGAACGGCCGCGGTGAAGCGTCCGCCCGGTTCCTTGCCCTGAGCCATGGACATCGGCGGAGGTAAAGACAGTGAGAGCCATGCATGCTGTTCATTTCATTCTGACATGCAAATTGACACCTTGTTGCGCCTAGCACTTTGCACTAATACTGCTCTATGGGCGGAAAGGTATCGTTGAAGTAGGATAAGGTTATGGTGCTATTGGGCAGGGAGAACTTGTAGAAATAGCTTATCACTCGGTGTATGTATACAGGAAACTGGGTTCAGTGGTCTCTTAATTGAGTAAGGGCAGCGAAGCTGCTTTTTTAAAAATAATAAATTATTTTGGTTGATACTGTAAATGTTTACCTACTTATTATCTTGCACATTTCAACACTGTACAAGTAAGTGCCATTGAAGGTGCTAATGCTTCGAGGAGCAATAGCATCTTAAATACAACAAACATAATATCTCCAGTAACTTTTGATTCACATAATTAGATTTACCTTATTTCCTTATCTTGGGGATTTCTTTTCAAAATTTGATATTACTTAACTTTGAGGAAAATAAATTGTAGTTTCTTCCTTGTAACTATTATTAAATACACATCTTTTAAAATAAGTAATTGGCTAATATGAAAAGACATTTATAGTATGAATAATAATGATGGAAGCTAATTTTCTGTCACTAAGTTATTTATTTTGGACTGTAACTTATATTAACTTAATTAAACTCAAGAGAACAAGGAAAAACACATGGTTTGATAATACACAATCAATAAATTTATATAGTCAATTTAATAATATAATTATCAAAAAACATACTAGGTTTTTCATATACTGTATAAGTAAGCATCTTACTTTTATAATAAACTAGCGACCCACCCCGGCTTTGCACGGTTTTATTATCCTTCCTCTTGAATCACTATATCTATAAAAAAACCACATCAAAATCTGTTGCAAAGTTTTAAAGAATTAAGCATACATAGGGATAAAGGGATAGAGAAAGCTAGTGAGTATCTGGCTCAGCGCATTAGCATTGCCATACAGTGTGGTGATGCAGCCAGTGTCTTGGGGATGCGACGACTGATATTGACATGGATCAATTGAGCTACCCTTAAATTGTTTGCACCCGTCTGCAGTTAGCTCAAATACTAGTTGTAATTTTTTCTATTCCTTGATTGTAATTTTCATTGATAACAGAGAAAGCCACTTTGTTTTAAACTATGTAGTGATGGGAAAGTCTGTGTGAATGTTTGTTATAATTAAATCTCCTTACCGTCTTAAGTTATTAAAATAAAATTTGGTATGTAGTTAGTTTAGGACCTAGATTAACACAAAACCTCTGAGGGGGTTAACTGGGTTAAGTAGGGTGGTAATGTTTGTATAGCAAATTATTTTTCTTTAACTCAAAACTCTGTATAAATAAACTGCAAAGAAAATAATTAAATACATATTTTTTATTTGTACGAAACTACCTATAGGAGGTGTGCCATAAATATCTGAAATTAGTAATCTGTGTATCAGCAGCGCATATTGATAAATACAGATTTGCAATTGAAGATTACTTTTAATAATGAGTTCAGTCTTAGCATAATCTACTACTTCGGTACATTTGCAAACATAATTGCTGTCACAAAATTGGAAACAATTCCATTCCACCTGGTATTTACGTATGTCAGTCAATATATGAGGGACGGCAGCGGCCCCATATGCTTTCCAGTGGGAATGTAGAATAGAATATTCTTTTCTTTATTTTTCGTTTGATGTTACACTCACAGGTTACAGTGAATTTGTTAACAACTATACCTACAATGATTTAATGTGCATCATTACTTTGCAAAGCACAGCAAGTAGTGTTAGTATTCATTAGTGAGCACTTACAGTTGCAATCATGTTGTATCTACACAAAGAAGCTTATGCAAGTCCACTGCTGGACATTAGCTTCCCCTGATAAGTGCCTTAATAACTCTTGTTCTTAAGGGGTAATGCTCAAGGCATGTGGTTAAGGGATTGCAACTTGGTGGTGGATATGTTCTGCAGAAAGTTATCCCTTAGTCACCTATTATGAAGCTTTGTGAACTTGGCACCCTTTCTTGGAAAATCTAATATCCTTTATTGATATCTAATATCATGTAGATAATAAAATCATAAACAATTGAATTTCACCTTGGTTTTGGCTTGGGATACATCAAAATTTCAGCTTCCATTTATAGTAGGTACTTAGTTTATAGAATAAATCATATGCAACTGAGATTTCTCTCACTCATCACTTTAAATTAATTGTTTTTTTTTGTAGACATACTGTTTACCTGCATACTTCTCTTTCGAATATTCGTTAGCTTATTTTATTTTGGTTCTACAATAAGGAAGTTTCCGATTTTTTTATTTATATGTAAAAAAATAATACTATACTTGCAATAAAGCCCACTGATTTTTTTTTCAATTATCTTCATAAATGACGAAGTTATGATACTTTTCCCGTCCGCTTTAAAACTTCTCGGCGCGCGGCCGCTCAACAACGTCATGACGTCATAACTCCGCTCGAGTCTAGTAGTTTCTATGCGCGGTAACCTCAAACAAATCTAAAATACTAAACCAAGACGGAACGGATATTTATTACCGTTGTGGAATCTGTGCAGGACAACGTTTACATAGTTTTAATATACCTAGCTTGTATTTTTCTTAAGATTTGGTTACCTATACCATAAGAATAAGTAGGTATAGTTATTATTTATTCGTATGCCTATACCTAGAGTTCAAAATCTTACCTACATAATTTTCATTTATCAATGTTATCATCATACCCAGAATAGAGTAGGTAGTACCTACCTACGCGATATCTCTACAACGATCTGTTTGTTATAGGTACCTACCTAGATCAATTTATGTACCTACCTTCCTTTGTGTAAATAAGGGTTATTTTCTTCGCCTTGATAATCGAACATTGAAGAGCTTTTGGGAATGAGCAGAAATCCAAAGAATAATCCAGTATCTTAGTAACGTTCTAGACTTTCAAGGAAAGGTAGGTATGCCAAGGTTGTCGAACGAATCGAAAGGAAGAACAGAGTCAAGTGGGAATGACAGAGATAGATATAGCTTCCGGAAAACAGTGGAAATAAAAGACAAGGACGGCGTAGGTTAAATGTAAGGGAAAGAGTTATTTCTAGGATTGCAACGAAAAATCTATTTGGCAGTATACCGAATATTCGGCGAGCCCCCTGAGCCTGACCGAATAGCTGAATATAAGTAAGGCGAAAGTATACGGCCGGATTTTAGCGTCGAAACTTGTACAGGTGATTAACTTTTCGAATACAGTATATGATTATGTACCAATGACTACTTAAATTATTATGAGAGAAATTAAAAGTTAAATAGATATTAATATACGAATGATAATGAATCGAATTCTTTTCATTTTACATATTATCTCCGTATATTTGGCCTTGTCTTTGCACCTGCACATAAACAATGGCGTTATCACCGTAGCTTTCTCGAGCAGATCTACAAAAAAGCTTCTTTTTAAATCCTAACTTAATATTATAAATGTATGAATGTATGGATGTTTGTTCCTCTTTCACACAAAAACTACTAAATTGATCGGGCTGAAATTCGGAATAGACTTAAGTAGTTTTAGCCCTGGAATAACACGTAAGCTACTTTTCATCCTATAAATCAGTTCACATGGAATAGAAATAGCCTTTAGACGTTTCCATAGCAAAAACGCGTGCGAAGCCGCGGGCAGATGCTAGTAATCTATATAAATTAGAATAGAATAGAAAACACTTTATTATACTTAAACCTACCACACAAAGAAAGAAAAGAGAACATAAAAATACTACATACTAAGACTACATATAAAGGGTGGTCTTATCGCTAGGTACTAAAATATAGAAATGGAAAAAAACATTATATGTATAAACAAAATATAATAATATTATCTATCAATATTATAATTACTTATAATTTTTTTTTTTTTTAGGGAAATACCATCTTTATTAACAACGAAAATTACAAGCAAGGAATAGAAAAATTACAACTAGTATTTACAATTGAAACCATTGAGCTAACGGTTGCAAACAGTCTAAAGGTAGCTCAATTGATCCATGTCAATACCAGTCGGAAGCGTCCCCAAGACACTGGCTGCATTACCACGCTGTATGGCAATGCTGATGCGCTGAGCCAGATATTCACCAGCTCTCGGGTCACGCGTCGCATCGACCAGACGCTCAGATAATTTTTTAAAAACCCGGAGAGCCTCGGTACCCCACGGACCTAGGGTCTCGAATCCAAGGGGAGCAAATGCGTAGGTTCTGTCGAGACCTGCATATTTGCGCCTCTTGAGATCCTCGGCCAGATCTGCCGCCGCACCAGCCCTAGTGGATGTCCTTGAAAGATGGGAAGGTGCAAGTGTGTCGACGCATGTAGCGTCCCACACAATGGGCCTCCCCAACTCCCATGGGACTAGTGTCATACCGTCGGGCCTCTTGCCATCGTCACGGACTTATAATGTACTTAATTTAACTTAAGTTCAGAAAAATCGATATCGATATTTTTGTTTATTCAATCACTACGTTTCGGTCACCACTTCGTTGATTAAATCAAAACGTGTAAGTACATATTATTATGTTTAAGAAATATCGATATCATTGCCGGCCTTACTATGCATAAGTTATTAAATTATAGATTTATGTTTATAGGTACCACATAGGTACTATAAAAAAATCAGTGGTGAATTAAACTTTAAATACCTAAAGGCGAAGTAGAGTACCTACACCTATTTTCCTAAAACGAATAACTACATAAAAGCTGCAGCAAACTGATGCGCGTTATTCCGTATGTTGATTGTTATGGTTGAAATTATTATGTAACTAGCGACCCGCCCCGGCTTCGCACGGTTTTATTATAAGTATATAAACCTTCCTCTTGAATCATTCTAACTATTAAAAAAACCGCATCGAAATCCGTTTCGTAGTTTTAAAGATTTAAGCATTCAAAGGGACATAATGACATAGGGACAGAAAAAGCGACTTTGTTTTATACTACTATGTACCTAGTGATTAGGTAGGTACTTATGTTTTAAGTTTCACTCCTTTGACCTCTGCACTTGTGTACAGTGGATTGTTTGCCAGAAAATCCAAAACCATAACCATGTTCACTTTTGGTAAATTATTTGACGGTCCATGCACAAAACCACTCTACATCGTCAAAATTTTACTTTAATTTAGTTATTTCTTATCTAAACGATGTATCTATACGAAATAAATTAATATACTTTACATAGACACTCGCCCACACTACGTTCCATGTACTTACTATGAGCAAAATAACGATGAAACACTCGAAACAGTCGTAAAGCGCTTTCCCCCCACCTGTGCCGTTGACCCGCGGGAACTTATGACGTCACAGGCCAAATGCCTAGCGCTTATTTTCTAATTCGTTTTTGATTCAGTAAAAGTGGAATAACTTTGTCATTTTTCAAGTTATCAAAATAATTCTTTCACCATATTTATTGTAATATATATGCCCTAAAACTTACATAATTAGTTTTTATTTTTGTGAAATTGGAAACTTCCTTATTGCTAAAAGCTTGTTTTCCCGACAAAAAAATAAACTAAATTTCTGAATCTTGTATTTTCAAGACAAGAATAGAGCTAGAAAAGACAGAACATGGCTTTCAGCTTTTCACCTATTTAGAACAACAACCTCAATTGGTATCTGTTTGTGTTCTGTAGTTGGCTGTGAGCACTAAAACGCACATTTATGAACTAACGCACAAGCCTCGTGTTTAGTACAAGTTGTGTACACTAGACCGGGCCGAATTCCACCAGTATCGAAACAAAGCTCTCAATAGCGTCATACTATCAAGATCGCTCAAATGACGTTTTTGCATAAAATATGGTATTCTACTAGTTTTTGCGCGTAATCGTCACAGCTATGAATGAAACTCAAAAAGTTACTACTACTTAGTAGAATACCAAAAAGGGTTTAACACTGTCATTTTGATACGATACTTTGTAATGGTGAAGCGATTGATTGAGTGGAATCCGGGCCCAGTGTGGAGACAATCAGATGCATGTCTGACGAGTGGCCTGTGTTCGCAGGTGAGGTCGGCGCGCTCCAGCTGAACGCCGCGCCCGGCGACGGCGAGCAGGAGAACGTGAATATCAGTGATGTGTGTGAGTACATGATGTCAGTCTTCTCTTGCTCACTGCTGGATATAGACCTCCCCATAGGACACTACAATAAGCGGTTCTTGAGCCGCCTTCATCCATCGTTTCGCTGTGACACGAGCTACATCTTATGTAGGTACTAGTACTAATATACTATACATGATGTCAGTCTTCTCTCGTTCACTGCTGGATATGTACTTCCCCCATAGGACGCCACAAAAAGCGGATCTTAAGCCGCCTTCATCTATCGTCTCCCTGTGACACGAGCTACATCTAATGTAGTACTAATATAGTATCGACCAAAAATCGTCAGTCCCAAGCCCATCCCAGGTCACTCTAATCATCGGGAAACTATTGACACCTCACTTGTTCTACTGTCATTACTCTGAATAACTTATGTCATCCTCAATATCATATTGTAGGCACAAGCACTTGTTTTAGGTTGCATTTTCACTGACGTGGAATAAACCACACAATCTATTGGTCTATTCTGCTCCATTCCGTTTCTCTGTATCATATTCAATTATTTAAATCACAAACAGCTTAGACATACAAATGATCATAGTAGATTAACGTAAAGTTATAGTTCACTAAGTATGAATCATGAACATAAAAGCTATTTATTTATATAAAATATTGCACTTGAGTACAAAGGGTAGGCTTAATGCCGAGTAATTTTACCAACTAAAAACGTTTTTCCAGAAGGTTACCGTACCTTAACTTAGACCAGGGCCTCTACTCACTAAAACGAATGCGAAATATGCGGACCGAAACGCAACTTCTCCGAATATTCGGCACAAACCGTACTCTAGGACAACTTCGCATTCAACTTCGGCCATCGAATTTACTTTCGTTTCTTCGGATTGAATGAAAACTGAGCACGCTAATTGGCTATGAGGCTTTTAGCCGAAATCCCTTTGCTTGACTGTGTAAAGCCATCTTTAAAAAGTTTAAAGTTGACATAACCTATGGAAAAAGTGGAATGACATTGTCAGAAATGACAGATCAACAGAAAAACGGAGTTGCTACAGCAATAACTCCACTGTCGGGATCTTCCTGGATGTGGAAAAGGCTTTTGATCGAGTGTGGCACCCAGGCCTGATTCTCAAGCTGATTGCCTCCTCCACACCAGCAGCAATCATCGAGGTGGTTGCGTCCTTTCTCCGAGGACGTAGTTTCTACGTTGCAGTTGAAGAAACCCAATCACAGTCCCGAGAAATTACAGCGGGAGTACCCCAAGGGAGTTGCCTTTCTCCGGTACTGTACGCTCTCTACACAAATGATATCCCTACTCTGGAGGATCAACTGTTACCCGGAGAAGACGACGTAACACTAGCGCTCTATGCAGATGACAGTGCCTACTTCTCTTCCTCTTCCAACCCAGTCTCAGCCGCTAGCAAGATGCAGCGATTACTAAATCTTCTACCAGCGTGGCTAGACAGATGGCGTATAGCAGTCAACGCGGGGAAAACGGCGGCTCTGCTCGTTTCACGACGGCGCACTACTCTACCACCTCTGGAGCTACGAGGCCAAGCCATAAACTGGCAAACCTCAGTCCGATATCTTGGTGTAGATATAGATAGGTCGTTGACGATGAATGCACAGGTAGAGCGCGCACTAAGGCAAACACGTGCCGCCCGAGCCATGATCCGTCCTGTCTTGACATCTAAACTGCCGCTTCGAACAAAGATTGGGGTCTACAAAACCTACATCCGCTCACGTCTTTCTTATGCAACGCCGGCATGGTATGCGCTGTGCTCTGAAACCAACCAGAAAAGGATTCAAGCCCAACAAAATATCGCTCTCAGAGTCTGCACAGGCGCTGGCCGATACGTGCGAAACACGGTCATCGCACGTGACCTGCAAATGCCCTCAATAAAGGAGTTTGTGATAAAGCTGGCGCGTGGAATGTACGATCGAGCGGACAACTCTCGCCACGTACATCTAAATGGACTCGCTCCCTTGCACACAAGGCCGCCGGATGCAAAATCTTCATGGCGACCACTCCCCCGGGAACTGCTGGAACCCCC
Organism: Eupithecia centaureata; assembly: GCA_944547425.1. Lineage (NCBI taxonomy): Eukaryota > Metazoa > Arthropoda > Insecta > Lepidoptera > Geometridae > Eupithecia > Eupithecia centaureata. Next base: position 14,637,411 of record OX155686.1, read on the forward strand.
TTTTGAAGCTCCTCCTCACGAAGAAGACCATCACAGCCAATCGGCAACTGAACAGCCTTTGAGTAGCCCGCTCGACTCTCAAAGCGAAATCACAAGACTCGGGTGATGTTTCTCTCGACGTTGAAGCCAGAAGAAAGAACTTTAGTTCGATTCTTACCTGCATTTCGATTTACGTACGAAATGTTGAAGACCAATGATGAGGGAGTTGCTATGTACCTACCAGTACCTACCTATCTATCTACCTGTTTGTTTTGTTTGTTATTTTTATGTTTTGTTGATCTATCTGCCATATTTCGGTCATAACTTGCCGACCGGACCTTTGTGAATTTGTTCTTGCGTCAAAATATGACGTGCTGCACAGCATAACAACTGACAACAATCCGCGATTATTAGGATAGTCACAGAGACTTGACGAAGGGCTTTCTGCGGTCCACCGCCGATGGCCACCTACGAGGCCCTAATCACCACACCTTGCAGAGTAGCAGGTCGATTTGTTGCCTGTACCACGAGTTGAGCAAAGTATGTACCTTGCAGATATTATTATTTCGTTCTAGATGTTAAAGTTGAATTTCATTTAAAATTTAATTACCTAATCATACTTTCAGGAAATACAAAAGCAGCAGGCGAACACGGCGGCGTTGTACTGTGCGTCTGTGCCCCAAAGCCTCACTGAGCTACTGCAGAAGCATGGTGAAGAAAAGATACGAGTTGCTGCGAGGGCTCAAAGAATGACTTACTTACCGCAGTTGTAAATGAACTTGTGGATTTAATCAAAAGTACTTCTATTACATCCGTCAGACCCTATGAAGCATGGTGCTTTAGGTTAAAAACTAAAAATGGCCTGCTGGTTTGATTGGAAAATGCTTACCCTAACAGTATACCGTATTAGTAAATATATAGTAGTAACCAATAGACAGTATTTAGCTATAATTTAATTTATGTACCAGAGTTCGATAGAAATCTTTATAAAACCTAAATTGTTTTAGTAAAGTATCTTATTATAAGTAAACTTTATGTTGGTATGAGAATAAAGTTTATTAAATGTAAACCTACCTAACCTCTAAATGATTTTAAGGCCCGGAGCAGACCAGCAAGGTAGATCAAATGTATTGTTGGACATGAAAACCTAATCATATTGTGGGATGTGGATATTAATGAGGAAAGGAAGTTTTAGGTATAATGATTTATGATGATATGATAACAATGTGATAAATAGTTTGATTTTTTTAAAGTTGGTTTTGTTATAAATTGTTTTCATAATTTTAGCTTATATTTTACATAGAGTATCTTTATTAACAACGAAAATTACAAGCAAGGAATAGTAAAATTAAAAAAAAGACTAGTATTTACAATTGAAACCATTGAGCTAACTGCAGACGGTTGCAAACAGTCTAAAGGTAGCTCAATTGATCCATGTCAATACCAGCCGGAAGCATTACCACGCTGTATGACAATGCTGATGCGCTGAGCCAGATATAGCTCATAGAGTATGAATACAAGTTATAGAAATTTAGTTAGTGTTTAGCTAAATAATATTTGATAACTATGTATTGTTGATGTTATTTATTTACCTATGTGAATGTTATTATGTCACTATATGGTTATCCCTATATTCAGTGGTCTGTGGTTTTGAAACAATTGGTAAGGAATTTCAGCAACATGTCAATGCAATTTCTCACTCTGAGTTATGTCAATAGAAGAAGATGGAGTGACTAATAGCGATAACATTGTTAATTATTGGGGTATTATGAATAAGGGTGTAAGGAAGTATATAGTTTGTTTATGTACTTGCCTAATTTAATTATGACTATATATAAAGTGAGGAATAAGGACAGATTTTTAATAATGGTTTTCTTATGAACAGAGATAATTTATATTATTAATAATTTTAGTTTATGTGATACAAATATTTATGTTTTGTGGATGGTTTTTCAATAAAAGATTATTGAATAATTACTAATAATGGTTTTAATTTTATTTATCATATAATATAAGAATCAGGTAGTATAATGTAGCCAAGCACTTGTCTGGTTCATCAACTATGTAGGTAACTAAGACACATAGGTATTGCCTATAATACAGCAGGCAATTGTAATTTTTCCTGCTGTTTCTGGTGAATGATGGAAGACTCGCACTTAATAGGCATCTAAAGCTCCCTTTAGGAGCCCGAGCTAGCTTTTTCTGTATTTTACAACTTTATTGTACTATATCAACATCAATGGTTTTTTTGTGCCTCGATACACCGCCGCGCCGTGCCGTCTTCGGGAAATATTTTGATCATGCATGAGAAATCTCCAGATCGATAAGATACCTTGCCATTATAGTAGAACAAGGGCAAATTGAGAGTCCGAACTCGAACATATTGAATGTGGAAACTCTAAAAAATTGTCTAGGTCAATAAACTAAGAGAATGTAGAATTCAGAAATGAAATGAAGTACTAAACGAAAATTAAAACGATAGTTATGATGGTTTCGTTGCAATGTTCGTTTTATTTGGTTGAATTGACACATTTCTCGTTGTCAAGTTCATATTCACGTTTCGTTTTTAATGCTCCAAGAGTACCAAATACGACATCGATTGTCTAAATATGTTTCGTCCGTTCGTTCTTTCGTACGAAAGTAAAAACGAAGTCACCTAGAGTACCGATTTGCACGAAAACGAAAGCGAATCTTCGATTTTTGGCAGCCCGAGTAGACCCCCAGATGCGACCAATGCGTTCACATAATAGTGCTTCATTTAAAGCTGCATAGGTATACCAACCAAGTAAAAGTATACCTCCTTTATTCATCTAGTACCCATAGCACATCAAGCTCTGTTTAGCTTGGGGCTAGATAAAGCTGTGTGGACTGTCCGGAAATATTTATTTATTTATACGTTTGTGGTTTGTCCTCAGTGGAAGCGATCACGCTCGCGGACCCCCAGTTCGGCGGCGTAGAGACGATGGCGCGCGCGCCGGCCCGCCAGCCCAGTGTCGAGATCGAGGAACAGCCTGCCTCCAAGGCGCTCAGGTCAGTCACCAGCTCCTACCTCCAGGATTCATCTGGATACCTATTGCATTCATCTGGATACCTATTGCATTCATCTGGATACCTATTGCATTCATCTGGCTACCTATTGCATTCATCTGGCTACCTATTGCATTCATCTGGCTACCTATTGCATTAATCTGGTTACCTATTGCTGCACACAAGATTATAGAGACGCGAGATAGATCGTCAGCCAAGATCTACAAAGAAACGAGCGCAGTAGCGCATTTTTACTGGAACCGTGAGGCTTTTGGTCCCTTTGGCGTCTCATTACTGATTCCCCGAGTGGAGAACGCGCGTCGGCAAATGTCCTATAGCGTGTTGTTAATGGCCATGTTATTTTTAATTGAAAGTAGTGTAGACCGCCCGCCATGTGGGAAGACGGTCTGCGAATGATTGTTGGCAAATGCTGCATGCGACCACTTCGGGATGAGTTGATGATATAGCAAGTTGTATTCGGCATAAACGTAGGTAGATCATTAACCAAAAACACAAACAGCAAAATATCGAACTTGCATTAGTTTTCACAATTTTCGTGGTATCAGTGTCCCATTTTTTTTTTAAGCCTTTTCATCATCAAATCAAATCAAATCAAATCATTTATTTGCAAGAATACAGAATTATTATACATTATGTCAGATCTTATAACTATTATAGGAATTGTATTCAGCCTGCAAGCAGGCGTGCAAATGTTATGCGAGTCATATTAATATTATATTACCTAGTCATATATTATGGTACATATAATTCAAATTTCTAAATATTCTTTTACAGTATAAAAACATTTTTCAAGTAGCCATTCTCTTAACTTTTTTCTAAATATATTTCCATTCAGTTCTTTTAATTCTTCCGGTAGCTTATTGTAAATAGTGATGCACATGTTGTAAACATTTCTTTTATAAATATCTTTATGGCACTGGTGTTTGTAGAGCAAATTGTTAAACTTAGGCCTTTTTTGCCGGGTTATTACATCGCCACGTTTTAGAAAGTAGGTCGGATGAGATTTTACAAAAAGACAAATTTCCCTAATGTACATACAGGCGAGAGGTAGAATCCTACAGTTCTTGAAGAGAGGCTTGCAACTATCAAGGAACCAAGACCTGTTTATCACTCTTAGGCATCTTTTTTGAATTTTAAATATTCTTTCCACGTCCACTGAGTTTCCCCACAGTAACAACCCATACCCAAGGACTGAAGAGACATGACCATGGTAAGCAGCTAGAGCGGCATCAAAAGAAACAGTCTGGCGAACCTTCTTAAGAGCGAATACAAATCTGCTCAGTCGTTGGCACACATGATTCACATGGTCTTTCCAATTCAAATGTTTATCAAGAATCACTCCAAGGAATTTAAAGGAAGAAACCTCACCCACCTTTTCAATATTATATTTAAGGTCTAGTTTTATAGGAATTGTATTATAAGAATTAAATTGCATTATTTTAGTCTTGCTAATATTAATTATTAAATTGTTGTCAACAGTCCATTTAACTATGTCAGAGAGAGCACTGTTTAAAGATTGCTGAGCCAGATCTCTACTTTCGACTTTAACAATAAGAGTTGTGTCGTCGGCAAAAAGAACGCATTTATGTGTTATATATTTAGGTAAATCGTTTATATACAACAGAAATAACAGAGGTCCCAATATGCTACCCTGAGGGACACCATTGTTGTTCAAAATGTTATCTGATCTAAACACTTGCTTCACAAAGCTGCCCTTGGTGTCTTGAGTGACCTTTGTTATCTCTGTGCATTGTTGCCTATTGTGTAAGTAGCTGGTCAACCATTCTAGTGCTTTACCGCGAATACCATAATGTTCTAACTTTACCAGGAGTATATCATGATCTACATAATCAAATGCCTTACTAAGGTCCATAAAAAGTGACAAGACAGGACTACTACCTTCGTTGATACTCTCTGTTACAAACTTTATTAAATTAAAACAAGCGAGAGATGTGGAACTTCCCTTTCGAAAGCCGAATTGAGCATCGTTAAGAATTTGGTGTTTATGAACAAAGTTACTTAGTCTGCTGACCATAGCCCTTTCAAGTATTTTTGATAAAATAGGAACGATTGTAATGGGCCGGTAATTGCCTGGGTCTGTTTTGTCTCCCTTTTTGAAAAGAGGCTTAACAATAGACTTTTTAAGTTTTTCTGGAAAAGTACCTTCCAAAAAAGACAAATTAATGATATGAGAAAGAGGGCAACTGATCCACTTAGCACATGCTTTTAGCACAGCGGTAGTGATTTCATCACTTCCACTGGTTTTGCTATTATTCAGGGACATTATGATTTTAAATATTTCTTCTGCGTCAGATGGAAAAATAAAAAATGAGTTTACTAACCTGTCATTATTACATAAATTACTATTATTGTCATGTACTATAGATTTATTGGATGATATATTATTGAAAAAAGTATTAAAAATATTACAAATGTTCGCAGGATTGTCATAAGTTTTATTGTCATAATTAATTAGATCAATGTCGTTTTTGTACAAATTATTTGATAGAGACGATGAGATGGCATCCCAGGTAGCCTTACTTTTATTTTTGCTTTTTTGAATACGTTTTAAATTCATTATTTTCTGTGACTTTTGTATGCATTTTTTTAGAACATTATTGTAATTTTTAAAATGTAATTGATTTTTCTTCTTATTCTCTTTATTTTGTCTATAATTCATATACAAGGAACGTTTAGTTTTTAAAGATTTTCTTATTCCTCCGGTTATCCAATTTAGTTTATTAGGTTTGTTAGTTATTTTAACTTTAATTTTAGGGAAACACAAATTGTAAAACAAAATAAAATTATCATAAAAAACATTAAACGAATCAACAAAATTGCAACAATTATAGACGTCTACGAAGGATAGGGATGACATGCACTCACAAAATTTCCTCATATTGTCAAAACTATAATCCCGTTTGAATTCAAACCAAAATGATAGAGATCTCTGTGTTTTAACTTTAAAACTTATCAGTTGCGCTGTTTCATGATCAGATAATCCAGATAGGTACAACTGAGATTGGACTTTTTTAATGTTACTAGCAATTTGATCTAGGCAGGAATTTAATCTCGTAGGTAATTTAATGTGAGCAATAAAATTATAACTAGTCAGTATAATTAACAATTCTTTAGATATTAAGTTTTCCGTCAAAATATTTATGTTCCAATCACCACAAATTACAATCTTTTTCTTCCTAAAAGTGTCTGTTGCATAGTTTAATAAATTGTCTAATTTATGCAAAAAAGTGCCCAATTGTGCTTTTTTAGTATCGGGTATCCTGTATATACAAAAAACTACAATATTCAAACCAATAATTTCTACGCCACAACATTCAAAATTAAATTTAGTTACAAACCCCGGGGGTAAATTCACAGGCTTAGCGTTTAAGGTTTTCTTGACAAGTATACAAGCCCCTCCTCTCGATTTGTCGTCTCTACAGTATGAAGAAGCAAGTTTATAATTTTTCATTATAACATTTCCCTCGTCATTCTTTTTTATATTTGTTTCTGTAAAACATAAAACATCAACTTCTTTATTACAATTATTTAGTTCCATTAAAAAAAATTCAACGTTATCAATTTTGTTGCAAAGGCCAGCTATGTTCTGGTGCAATATTCGAAATTCACCTAGCGCTTTTCCAATTTTAAGATTATCACAGGGCATATTTCGTTGGGCCACGAAAAAATTTTTCAGCATTTGACTCTATGTGACAACTTTCATTTTCAATATTTCGATAATTCGCAGAGCCCGTTTCATTATTAAATTCTAAATTCAACTTTAACATAACTAAATCTATCAAAGTGGTTTTCGTGCTAAATTTTCTCAAAAAATCCTTAATTTCTAAAAATTTACAATTGTTTATGCATTTTGCCATCATTCTTAATTCATTGTTAAGTTTATTTACATTAATATATCGATTTTCAGTAACATTTAAAAGAAACATTTTACAATTATTTATTTTGCCTAACATATTATACAAGTTTGTTATTAATCTAAATGGATTTTTATCGTGTTTCCCAACTGAAATTATCAAAATGTCATGTTTTTGAATATTTGAACTTAAACTTCCTAAATTTTGCAGTATTTCATTTGAAGACGCGTGAGGTTTTACGAATCCTTGAATTTTAAAATTTCCGTTCCTTTGATTAAATGTAGAGCTGTTTAACTTTGCAGAAAGTCCTCTTACTTGTTCATCTCCTATAATGTAAATGTTCTTAAACTGTTTTCCCACAGGTTTTACATCTATGATTGGGTTACATGGCAGATCTTCTTGATGGGTAGATGTTAGAGTAGATTGCTTCTTCTGGTTATTACGCACGCTGGGGCTCTGCTCAAAAGAAAAATCTAACCGTGTCCTGTTCAAAGTATTTCGTTTAATCTTCAAACTTTTTTTAGGTGTACTTTTGCAGATGTCTTGAAGTTGGTTAACTCGAACATCGTATGAAGAAATTTGTTTCTTTAAGCTGCAATTTTCTGATAAAAGATTAATTATTTCATTTTCCGCTATTTCCAATTTTTCTGTGAGAGCTAATATTTTATTTTGTAATTCTTTAATTCTATGTGAATCATCTGTTTTGATGTTGGGACAACTCCTGTTTAACTTGCCGCTTCCTTGCAATATCAGGGAGAGATCCTCCACCTCTTCATTTAGAGATAAGGTTTCAAAAGAATTTTCTGTTGAGACATTAGTCTTATATTTTCTTCTAATAGTTACATTGTCTTGAGAAAAACAACTGCTACTACGTGACATTATGGTGAAAAAGCAATAAAATAAAACAAAAAGAGCTAAAAAGAACTTCAAGCGGCCGGAATCGATATTGGTGTCGTCTGATTGATAATCCGTTGCTTTGACCACTCGGCCGTGGTCTCTTTTACGTCAGCGTCGAAAATATTGGTAGTATGCTACTAACTGCGATAGATCGTCGCACTGGCATTGGTTTGGGTGTTCAAGGCCATTACCAGGTTCGGTCATTCACCCTACTTACGAAGCGCCGACACAATGGAATCTTCAAAGTAGGTTTAAATTATTTTGCAGTTTGGTATTCGTTTTTTGATAATTGCACTGTGATAATAGTAGCTTTTCGAGTACTTTTTTTACGAAATTTTACTGTTCTTTTTAAGTTTCACGATGATATAAGTGACATAAAAAACTATTCACTTTTTGAGCACTTTTCAAAAATAATACTACGGGACAAAGTAATACGTGACTGCTCTGTTATGCGCTACGCGCGAGACTTTTTTTAACCCTAGAGTACTAATCATCGCCTGGGAGGCCGCGCGCGGTCATTTTTTTTCTGTTATTTCAAAAACGCGCCTGCGATTCAAGTTATGCTTTCACGCCAATTCGGTAATTACCCGCGCCGTACAGGCAAACATACGCGGGCCCGGCGTGGACCCTCCGTTTTCAAAATATAAGCTACTGGATCGCCTGGGAGGCGATCATTAGTATTACCGTAAGTTTATTTTTCGTTACTTATTTTGATTTCTGATTTTTTTTCAGCATTTAGACATGTTATAAGTTGGCAAATGTTTATTTTCTTTTTAGATGAATCTAAATCAAGAACAATTTCCGTTTTTTTATAAAATGAGAATTCCTATAGCGAGGACTGAGGACAACCTGGAAGTCGATCCTCATGACTCTGACGACAGCTCGGCAGATCCTTCTTTCGTGCCATTTTGACTGTAAGAAGACCTTCAAAATATATTTATAGATGACTCTGAGCCACTGAAAACATTTCAGTACCTTTTCAAGCCACAAGCAATGATATTGCTTGGAACATCGATCTTATAACTGCAGTTCTTGAGACAAGAAATAAAAGGCTGACTTCAAATTACTCTGTAGACAAAAATGTGATGTTACCATAATTTTAATTCAGTGTATTAGAAAGTTTATATTTTGGAGAATAATATTTAGGCCAAAAAAGTATGGATATAGTGGTATTTTTTTTTACTAGACTGATATAAGACTGTTATGATGTGAGAAAAAATTTTTGCTGTTGTAGGATTCAAGTCATATTTTAGGACTAATTTTGATTTTAAAAATGAATTTCAAATACAATTTTAGAAAAGGTAGAGGATTGCCAAGTTATTTATGTTATCATTATAAAAAATAAATAAATATTTAGTACAATAAATTAGTTTTACTTTAAAAGTAGCCTCCCAGGCGATCATTAGTATTAAGCGGTGGTAAATTTATATTAGTATTCTAGGGTTAATCTTCTTTATTTTAAAGACCTTTACAGAAAGTATGTCAGTCCTAGTATAACATAACCTAAACTTATAAGTAGGTAATCATGCAAAAGAAAACAAAAATTCAATAAACTTAAACATGTGACATACCTACCTGTGCATTAAAAATATATTTAAAATGAAAGCAACAGCGAAAACGCTGAATCAAACTCGTTCATGGTGAGACATACAGTTGCGGTGGCCTTGTGGTCAGTCAACTAAACCAGAGATTAAATTAATACGAAAAATACTATATTGGTTTTGTGTCACTGCCAAGCAACCTCAGTCAACATTTAAGTAGGTAGGTCCCTACTACTGTTCACATCTCTTTAAACAAGCTTATGCGTCATTTTCCTAACACCTTTCATTAGACTCTCCTTAGTCTGATAAAAAGTTCTGAAGAAAACTAATTTATTCCCGTCGCCGAAATAGGGTCCAACCATAACAGGGTAGGCTTAGGAACCAACCTCGGTCGGCGCTCATGATAACGCCGCTACTCGTCACTATACAACTCACACTTGCACAAAAGACACGGTGTTTATTGCGGGAACTATCAGTTACCGCGGCGTCGTCATCCGCATAGAATTCAAAATTTCCTTTTTTGGGAATGAAGCGTGGGGGAAATCCACCACAGAATGGATCCCCAAAGTCAGAACGACCTATAGGAGTAAAAGTATGGAGGTCCCTCCTTCCTCCTTTATATCAAATTATTACTAAAGTAAATAATATTTTATTACTAGCTAAATCAATGAAGCTAATATGTGATAACTGTCCGACTGTCCTTTGGTGAACACTGGTCTAAGAGGCTTTCAGACAAACCGAATCACGGTTTTAGTTAAGCTTTTTGAATAAAATAAGTGCTTATTTGTATCACATAAAATAAAATAAATAAATAATAAAAATTAATATATATCCATAGGGAGACGTTCGTCCAGCTAGCCTGTAATGTTTGTTTTGTGCGAAGGGTCATTATCTTTGTAAAATAATAGATCAGTTAAAAGTCTCATAAAAATCGGTCCAGCCGTTTCAGATCCAGCCAAACCAAGTAAACTTTTATTTATTTGGTGACTTGTTATAAGTACCTACTGTGTATACTTTAACATGCTTGAAGAAGAGCTGTTATTTTAAAATTACATACAGACACTGATATTTGTTTGTAATACCTATAGGTAAGGAAAGTTTATCCCTTCTATTTGACACGAAATCAGCATGATACGGGCTACGGGCTCATTAGTAACTCCATATTTACAAGAGCATATTATTAACGGGTATACCGTTCTGCAGTTACTTAGGGCCAGTTGTTCAGGCTTATGACATGTATGTAATTATGTATCACTACATAGAATAAAACAAAGTCGCTTTCTCTGTCCCTATATCCCTATTTCCCTTTGAATGCTTAAATCTTTAAAACTGCGCAACGGATTTCGATACGTTTTTTTTTGTAGATAGAGTGATTCAAGAGGAAGGTTTATAGGTATAATAAAACCGTGCGAAGCCGGGGCAGGTCGCTAGTGTACAATAATTTACATACAATGCATGTACAATTAAAATTGTCGAAACAGGTGCATGATCAGTCCTTGGCATTACCATGACCATACTGTCCATCTACATGGACCGTGGGAGACACTGCAAAAGAGTTATATGTATAAAATGTCAGTTGTGTTCATTTGAAAGTAAAGCAAATTACTACCACCATCAGATTATGATTCATCAGAGGGCTTAGCTTTGGCACAAAAGCTTCAATCCTGGAAGAAAACTCTGGAAGGGTTAAGCTCGCCTATGTACATACCCTATTTTATAAGTTCATGTTTTGTATGTATATGTGTACAATAAAGAATTACAAGAATTACAAGGATAAATTGATCTTGATGAACCTGCTTTGGGTCGAAATTTGCACTGTACAAATCATTACTGAAGAACTAAATTACAAACTCATCTTGGATAGCAATGACTTGCTATCATAGACTTATTATCATATTATATCAGATACAAAGCTAACCACTCATGTAGCTATTTAAAATGCTCAAGTTCCATCTTCGTCTAGTTATCACTACGTACTTAATCGCTTATCTTATCAGATAGAGCCGAAGCTATTCTTTATTCGGCGGATTTTATCCCTGTTCTGTCTGAGAGGCGAGATGATATCTTTAATCTGTGAGACATAGTCTTATATCTTTATTTTGCTCACACGAGGAAGTTTACACAGCATACGTATAATTCCAACGTGTAGACTCAGTGTAAAAGTCACTAGTCAGTCATACAATCTCACCATACGATATGAAAGTGACCATTGAGTGACATCTACACGAGATAATTACAAAGCGCCATCCGGTCTAATCCGTATCGATAACGAATGTTGTACAAATACAAAAATTTCACTATTAGGCGATATGTTTGCTTTGCGATTGATAATTGAAAAGAAAATTTCTGACAATAAATTAAACCATTTAGTCAAAATATTTGCATATCTGCAGCGTTCTGTTACATCACTATCACTACATAGTATAAAACAAAGTCGCTTTCTCTGTCCCTAACTATGCTTAAATCTTTAAAACTACGCAACGGATTTTGATGCGGTTTTTTTTAATATATAGAGTGATTCAAGAGGAAGGTTTATACGTATAATAAAAACGTGCGAAACCGGGCGGGTCGCTGGTTACATGACATTTCAAAAATGTACCTACCTACTTGTAATAAAAATGATAAAAATGATTTCAAAGATTTCAATAGTTGTCAGTGCTGCTGGCTAAATTTTATTTGGGTACTTGTGAGTGAAAGCAATACTAATTAAATGTGGATTCACGATCCCGTTCCTCGGACGTGCGCACGCGCCGCTCTCCGCTCGCTGGCGACGCGCCAGCCAGCTGACTGGCGAACCCACCGCGAGGCCTATTGTCTAATTTTATAGCGGGATCGGCATCCAGCTCGAGCATTTAACTGATTTTTATGAGCTAGCATCGTGGCTTCCTAAGTCTGTTAAGGAGACACAAGGTAAAATGCGAAATAATCTTTGGCCTATTGAGGCGCAAATAGGAGGTACTAGAGCCACCACTTATTATATTATTAAACTAGCGACCCGCCCCGGCTTCGCACGGTTTTATTATACGTATAAACCTTCCTCTTGAATCACTCTATCTATTAAAAAAACTGCAAAAAAATCCGTTGCGTAGTTTTAAAGATTTAAGCGTTCAAAGGGACATAATGACATAGGGACAGAGAAAGCGACTTTATTTTATACTATGTAGTGATTACGTTATACAAAGGAATTTCCAAAATTCTTACGTTCTGTTTTTATACCGTTCATAAAGTTAACGCATAATATGTAGCAGATTTAGATAGATAGATAATACTTTTATTGCATCGCTTATAAAACATTAAACACTATAAAAGAGATAAGCAATATAATTGGCGGCCTTATCGCTTAAAGCGACTACTTCCAGGCAACCAAAACGATTTTCATATTGTCTGGTATAGGAAGAGATTTGTCTATTTAAGGAAGAGATACGAAGTTGCTCATGGTAGACTCCAAACTCTGTTAACAACATCGAATCGAACACTATTGATTTTAGTTCGAAACTGATGTAAATATACATCGAACGCGCTTGCAAAGATCTCCCACCGTGTCGTTTGTCGAGTCGAAGTAAACAACCGCACAAGGTAGTTCCCCGCGCGAAGGACGCTCTACCAGTCCAACCTGATTACCATATAACGGAGCCTTCGTACTCTTATGTATTCTGTCGTGTAGTTTACCATAACACCTGTACCTGCATGTATTTAATGCAAACCTAAATGATTTGAATCGATTCCACGTTTTCGATTCACGCAAACACTATCTGTTTGATTTAATTTTTACATAGGGATTTGATTTTTTTGGTAGAAATATGGTAAACTAGCAGCGCCTCACGATTTCACCCGCGGTAATTCCCGTTCCCGTGGGATTTCCGGGGTAAAAAATGGCCTATGTGTTATTCCAGACTATAATCTATCTCTGTGCCAAATTTCGTCCTTATCCTTTCAGTAGTTTTTGCGTGAAAGAGTTACAAACATGCATCCATCCATCCATACTACAAACTTCCGCGTTTATAGTATTATTAGGATTGTAAAACAGTATTACAACTAAACAAGACTAGGTTATGCCCACGCACGGCGACGTCGTCGCCGCTCGGTGTTCTCTCATTCCTTCCTGGATACTATTCCTAAATTTACTTACTAAATGTTCACTATTGCCGTGTAAAGGTAACAACGACACAGACATGGTTATGGGTCCTTGAAATATTCATATCGGTACAACAAGCGAAAGATTAAACATAAAAACAGCGAAAAATATCTTAATCTTACAACCCTTGCAAAAAAGACAATATGTAATTAATTTAGTGATATCATACTCCGAGTACTCCGACCCTATAATTTGAGTCGCGTGTTCGTGTTTGCTATAATTTGAGGCGACTGGTGAATTTGTGTTTGGTGATGATGATGCATCAAATACTTGCATATCCCGGGTCAATGACAAGTATGTAGAGACAAGAATAAAGCAAAATACAGGTAGAGATCCGAGAATCCTCACTAATATTATAAAAGCGAAAGTTTTTATGTGTGGATTTTTGTTACTCTTTTACGAAAAACTAATCGGATCGCGCTGAATAGAAATAGTTCTAACTCTGGAATTAAACATAAATCTGGTCTACTTTTTATCCCATAAATTAGTTCCCATGGGATATAAATAGCCTTGAAACTTTTCCATTTACAAAAAGCGTTCGAAACCGCGACAAATACTAGTGGTTAATTATATGAGCAGTTTAAAGTTTATTTGCGCGCTTTGTTTTATGTTTCCGTTTTGCCAGAAAAGTAACAAAATACGATTTCAATTACGACTGAATTCAATTTTAAATACCTACCTTACTTTTCCTAAACTTATATTTATTCTATGGACTCATTTATTTATTAAAAGGATGTTGGGAAGAGATCGCTTAGGGCGATAAGGCCGAGTCCATTTATATGTTGAAATGTTTATTGCTGTGCTTCACTATTTAATTTATGTGCGATGTTAAAATGAAACTCAAGTTATCTTTCGCACTGATATCACTCATAGTATAAAACAAAGTCGCTTTTTCTGTCCCTATGTCCCTTTGTATGCTTAAATCTTTAAAACTAATCAACGGATTTTGATGCGGTTTTTTTAATAGATAAAGTGATTCAAGAGGAAGGTTTATACGTATAATAAAACCGTGCGAAGCCGGGGCGGGTCCCTAGCTAGTCGCTTACCTATAAGAGCCGTATTTAGATTACGAAAACTGGGGAAATCATTTATGGGTAATTGTGTGCGCTTCTATAATAAGCTTCCATCTGAAGCAACTGAACTTTCTATTCGTAGATTTAAACAGTACATAAAACTAAATCTTATCAAGAAGGCATATTACTCCATAAATGATTACATCAATGACGTTAGTGCTTGGCCAGATGTCGCTCAGTTCCACATCGACAATAGTATGTAATTATTTATAAGGCAAACATGTATTAGACACGTAAGTTTTACACATGCTAGTGGTTTCTATTTCGCCTCTTCCACTAGTGGACAAAAAATTGAGGCGAATTAAATTAAATTTGACTTGTCTAAGTGCTTATTTTGTAAGCCTAAAGAAATAAAGATATTGATTATTTGATTATTTGCCAAAACGAATCATAAATCAATGAAAAGTAATCAAAAATTGGTTATATTACAATCATTCAATAATCCCAAGAACCAGTTGTTTAAACTTTAATTTACATCCAGAATATGTTTTATCTACACAGAAAAGGTTTAATATTTACTTACCTATAAACTTATGGAACCTGTTTAATGATACTGCGCGTTAACAACAATCTTTTAATGCACCTAACACGTCTCGATTAAGTCATGCAGTTATTACGCTATAATAAATTAAAATATGCAGTTCATAGGTATCTTATGTAATTCTTTACCAATCAAGTTAGTCGTGCTCGTTCCACAAGTTTTATAGACAAAGAAAATAACATTTTTTGGTTCGACAATTCTCATTTGTCGCGCGTTCTGTAATTAATATGTTGAATATGTATTTATAATACCAAAACAATCCTTGGCTTCCTTAATCGCATTATATTTCTAAGGGACTCCCTCCACACAGGTGTAGCGTTAAAACTTCCCTTTCATTTTCCTCTTACTTACTGCAAAACCACAAGTCATTACGAACTTGACTCAAGATCAAAAGGTTCAAAATGATTCATTCGTTTAGTTATGTTTAGGTATTTTCTTTCACAAAATGCTGCTATGATAAATACCTTCCCTTTTACAATGCGTTGCGTTGTTAAGGAAATATAAATTAACTCAATAATGTTCACTTAATTCATGAGAGCCCTGTTAGTCAATGACTGTGTGATCTTTCTCTAACCTTTTGCAGGTCGCACCGCGTGACATTCACAATCGAAGATTTTTTTACTAATAGTAGTGGAAGACGGCTCTCAATCTAAAACTGTGCTTATTAAAAAGGGGCCCTGAGTCAGTGTTAGGTAAATTGATGTTTCTTTTTCATTCTTGCAACCTGAGTTGCGAACTAGTAAAAATCGTTAGATACTATCGCATGTTCATAGTTTGCAGAGTACTGTTGTGGATTTTAAAAGGTTTGATAGGAATTACTTACTTCAGCCGTCAGTATTATGCTGATTCAGTCTACGTATGTTGAGTAGATTGATACCGCTCTGTGCTTTTGCCAGATGTTTCTTTAGTTCTTTCTCTAAAGTTTTGTCTATACTCATGCTTGAACAGCCGTTGTTGGGTGAATCAAATCAGCTGATGTAATATGTATATCATCATTTATTTCGACGACAGGTTGAATTTTGATGGTAGAACATGCGGGACGTGGGACAGGACGTATTTGTGCAGTTAGAGTAGGTACTACAGTTAATAAAGATTATTCTCAAGATCTTTTATCAGAAAAAATTATATAGCTCCATGTATGAGAATAGTTTGAACCTGTATTATTATGATTTAGGAGTGATGGAATGACTTAAATTTAATCGCAAAGTTCAATTGAATGAGTGTAAGTAAACTGTAACATGTGACAGACGATTGCATCGGATCTCTAAAAATGCGGCGAGCGATAAACAATCTGGCACGAGCCCAGCCAGGCGCTGCACTGGCTGCAACAATAACAGATGTAACCATAAGCCCTATGGATTTCAGATTATATTAGCATGTATGAAATATTTCACCAAGTTTGCCTAATTTAAAACTCAAGTCTGTTCAAATCTCACAAAAACGTAGACATGTGAACAAGACTATTATTTGAATTGTTTATGCCTAAAAATTTCACACTTCTATTTTTTTTGAAAAGCTTAAGACAGAAGAAGATTGCAGAAGCGAAAGGAGGCTAATACTTGCATAATAGCCAGCCGGCTCGATTATACCTGTGGTGACTTCAATCACATCTTATTGAAACCAGCTAGTACCCGTTCGCATGACAACAGGTATTTTAGTTGGTTGGTTGTAACTAACGCCACAGTTCAAGAAATACATACCTACATGGTTCCGAATGTTTAGCAACAAAATACCTAACAGAAGGTAGATAGGTACTTCTCGACGCCTTAGGTAGAAGATAATCGACAACAATAAACCTAAAACAAGGCTCTTAAAAGCACCGAAACAGCGATGTGCGTGACTCAGAAATTGAGAATCGTCCAATATTTCGCATAATATATGCTAAGTACCAAAATATAAACACAACTAGATATTATGACGTCGGCGGTTCTGTTTGGTAACCGCGTGCGTTAGTCACTCGGTGATTAGCTCATTTCGTAATAGCGGATCTGTGGAGATCAATTTCACTTCAGCCCAGAAAACAACGGTCACATGTACGTAACATAGGATGTTTGAGGTATTCATTAAATAAATAATTCTGGACAATCCACTCAGCATCATCTAACCCCAAGCTTAAAAGAGCTTGTGTTTTGTTATAGGTATTAGATTATATACTTAATAAATGGATTATTACATGGATAGATATTTTTAATATAAATATATAGAACACCCCAGAACCCTGAAACAAATATTTGCAGAACTTACAAACACTTTCACCAAGGCGGGAATCGAACATGCAACCTCCTAAGTGGCAGGCGGACCTTCGCCCGCCGCGCCACTGCGGTCGCCGAGATACATTGTTTGAATCGAACATGTCTATAGCCGCGGCTTCACTTCTTTTCGGAATCGGACCATCATCAGTTCTGGAGATGTCCATTATTGTTCATTGAAACCAAACATTGTAAAGATTGGATATTAAATGACACTTATGACCCTGTAACGAAGAAAACATTCTTCAAAAATATAGTTTTAAAATAATACAAAGACGATAGGTATTGAAAGTACGGATACGAGTAGGTACCTATTGTCGAGTGGAAATACTTTGCGAATTGCGTGTGAGTTGAAAATTATCATAAGAAATAGCAATACCTACGCTCACCGTCTTTGTTCAAGCTGTTATTTCCTTAACGGTTCCCTCAAAACGTAGATTAAACAATTTTTGGTTAATTATAATTATAGCAAATGTTTGTGTTTCGCCTACTTCATTACAGATGCTGGATCTAGCAAATATTAAAATATCGCGTTTCAATATTAGCTTTAGTGAACTTATGAATAAATTGCTAGTTACGGAGGTGTTATGATGGTTTTGTGAACATGTCGCATTATTGTGTCGATAAGCAGGTACTTTGCAGTTCCTTTGCAAATACTTACGGACTTGTGCTAAGCTAAGGATGCTTTTCCATCAGAGATAAACTACGTAACTAAGCGGCAGAATGTAACAATTATTAATGGGATCATTGAAAATCAAAACTATAATATTTGCATTGTTTGACTCGCGGCATAGCTAATTACATCTCTGGTGGAAAATAATACTCCTACCTATCATCATTGTTATATTAGTTCTTAAAAGGTTTTCACCCTGAGAACGGACTGTTTCCAGCATTAGCTTCGTCAATGATCAGTCTGCGCATCATCTTCCTTGTCATTCGAAGGCCGCAAGCGGGATATAAAATTGTAATATTTGTAGAGCCGATCGGCGCGAGACGGCCTTTCAGCGACGTCGCTTGGCCCAGATCCAAACCAGCCCTGATCTCAGCAAACAGCCGATGACGTCGGCTTCTGCTAGTTTTACTCCAAATATAAAATATTTGCTGATACGGTTTTCTCTGGATTTGGTTCTTCACATACAACAGGTGAAGAGTTGTAATTCTAAGTACTTACCTCTATGTTGTGTTGTGGTCATAGGTTTTGTCCAGCAACCAATAAAAACAGGATAGTCGATGTCCTACCACAAAATAAATAATTACGTCAGACGCATTCTAAAATACTGTCTGTAGTTTTAATAACAGGAAAAAATCTAGGAAGTAGGTATCGTAAAGCTATAGACTATAGAGACAAAGTGTTCAGAAAAATGTCGGACAATCGTAAACGTGGTTATAATTGCTCTGAAATTGACCACCGGCACGACACGTCGGATGACTAACTACCGTAGACCGTAGTACCTATAGCCATTATTTACTCTGTGTAGTAAAACAGTTAAATAAAAATTATGACTTCTGATCTGTAATGGCTTATTGCCATGAAAATGTGCTCCTATACGAAAGGGTTAGCTATCGTTGAATTATCACGACGCGGACGTAAGGGCCAATGCTTCAAACAAAGTTGGTGGCAACTTCTTGCGGATCATTAAATTTAAATTAGTTATCTTTGCCTATGAGGAAATGTCGAAAGCAACATTACTGTGTACGAGAACATTTTATCCTATTTTCCTCCAGCAACCGCTACGTACGATTAGTAAAATTACCTGCCAGCCTACACAACGATAAATTATTATACATTCCTTTACGCCTATACATTTTTTCGTTTTCAAATGATCTTTCCTGTTCTCTTACAGCTTCAGTCAAAATATAGGGAAAATATTGATTAAACCAAGTACTAGTATGTACCTAACATACTTATTATCGTATCGATGTCGATTGCTACATCGAAATAGGATAAAAAGTACACCGCTCGCAACTTCCACTCTAGGTGAGTACAGAAATCGGCGCAAATATCGCTATCACTGTTTTAGTTGATTCAGACGCGCCCCGACCCAGCGCGATTGCAATAGTATAGCAATGCCTAGTGATCTATTAAGTTGTGTTCCATAACACAAAATTATAATTAAGAACTAGCTTCTTAATTATAATTTTGTGTTATGGAATAAGTACTATTCGGATACAGACAAAAAAACATGATTGAATCACAAAAAAAATTGGTATTCTCTTAAACCAAATTTGCTCGTCAAACTAAGTGTAGATCTCACAACACAACCCACGGGGACCCCTGGTGAAAACTAGATTTTTATAAAATTCAACATTATGTCCAGTTGTGGACTAGCAAAGGCTTAATCACTACATAGTACCTCTATAAAAAACAGTCGCTTTTTCTGTCCCTATGTCATTATGTCCATTTGAATGCTTAAATCTTTAAAACTACGCAACGGATTTTGATGCGGTTTTTTTTAATAGATAGAGTGATTCAAGAGGAAGGTTTATATACTTATAATAAAACCGTGAGAAGCCGGGGCGGGTCGCTAGTAAGTGTATATAAGGGCTGACATCAACGTTTTATTCTGTAAATAAATGTACAGTAATGATCACTTAGCGCTGTACTTTATTGCCATTTGCAAATAAACGATGATGACATAAACATCGATGTCGTAGAATATTCTTGCTAACTTTTTATATTTACGTTTCAGCATTTTCCTTGTTTCTATTTCTTCTCACCTTTGTATTATGTTTGTATGTATATGTATCTTTTCACTCCTTATAGCGAAGAGTCCAGTCCGATTCCGCACACATACATAATGTACCAACACTAAAGTTCGAAAAACACAGAAGCCGGAGGCGGAGCGGAGGCGAAGGCGTGCGAGTTGTATTCTATGGAATCCTATGAAAGCCTACACACACACCGCAGGCCGTGGCGACGCCGTGCCATAGGAAAAACCGCCACGCCTTCTCCTCCGTTCCGCCTCCGGCTTCAGTGTCTTTCGAACTTCAGCCTGACTGAATGCAGAAAGAAGAGTAATCATAATAATGTATCTTGTTGCCAGGTTCCGGTATGAATGCGAGGGCCGGTCAGCCGGGTCGATTCCCGGCGTCAACAGCACGGCGGAGAACAAGACGTACCCCACCCTGAGGATCAATAACTATGTGGGGCCGTGCACCATCGTGGTCTCCTGTGTCACCAAGGACGACCTCGTCACGTAAGGACCAAAAGACCGAAGCTACTATAAATGTGGAGAACTAGCAGCCCCGCGATTTCACCCGCATAATTCCCGTTTTCGTGGGAATTCCATGATAAAATATAGCCTATTGTTATTCCAGACTATAATCTATATCTGTGCTAAATTTCATCCAGATCCGTTCAGTAGTTTTTGAATGAAAGCGTAACAAACATCCATACTTACAAACTTTCGCGTTTATAATATTAATAGGCGCACATTTTTACGATTTTTTTTCCTTTGCAACATTTTAGACTAGTTGAAGTTTTCTGCCTACAGAACAACGATAAAGAAAAAATACGATAAGGACTTACATGTATAAAACAATTTTTATAGATTAATTACTAATGGCTGAGAACTTATGAAACTTGCTTTTCTCAAGCAGATGAGATGTTGGAAAGTAATGGAAAACATCCAATCAAATGATATATTTGGCGGGTATCGAACTCATAACCTATCGTTAGGCACGCGCTCTCTTGCTCCACAGTAATCTGTATTATTACATCTGTATTGTCCTGCATTATGTATCTGTATAATCCTCTCTTGGTAAGGAACCCTTGTTTCAGTGGGTTCTCTTTATCATCGTTTGCGACTCACACGATCTAGGTTGGTTCTCACGACAAAGGGCGGCGCGGCCGTCGTCGTAAAAACTACATAGTCGTAGTTTTTACGAGGGCCGACCGGTGGCCGAGTCGTAGTTTTAATTTAATTTACAAAATTTAAATGTTTTCTCTCTTTACTGAACTCTTTGGGAAAAAATGCACAAGTGAACATTTTTGAAAAATCGAGTGACTTTCCCGGGCTCAGTAAAAAATACGTGATTTTTCTGGTTAGGAATATTGGCATTATTTCCCACAGAAGCCAAGCCATGTTAGAAAAGCACTTTGATAAAGGAAAAACAGCCTTACAACAAACAACCCTTGCAATAGAAGATCGACTTCGCCACAGGAATTACTTCTATTATGAAAAAGCATAACATTAAATATTACACCATTGAATACACAACAATTGTTATGGTTGAATACACAAATAAGTTTTCTGAATCGTAAGAGTAAATTATAGAATGCTTTTCTTGCTTAAAATCCAACCAATATGAACTTGATATGTTTTTCAATACATTTCTTTGTAAGTTACCATGTTATTTAGCTCCCCCATTCCCCCGCTAAGCCTTGTTATTATTGCTTTTAATGAAAATTTTGTCCCTGGTGAACCTAGCAAAAGGTCCTCTATTCGCAGTTTTATGGAACGAAGTAGGGTCAAAATAAAACAATATGAGTGATCTCGAACTCTTAACGGTTCCTGAAATACAGAGCATTTTTCTTTCACATGTAACCTCTGTTTTGGACAATTTCAAAATTCCTACAACATACATACATGTACATTTTTAAGATAGAATACGATCAACTCATCTCTATCTAAAGCAATTGCACTAAAGTTCGAAACACACAGAAGCCGGAGGCGGAGCGGAGGCGAAGGCGTGCGAGTTGTATTCAATGGAATCCTATGAAAGCCTACACACAGACCGCAGGCCGTGGCGACGCGGTGCCATAGGAAAAACCGCCACTTCGCAACACAATCGAAACTTATAATTCAAGAGTTGTGCTTTTTCCCTACAGAGGGTTTAGGCCTCACCCCCACAACCTGGTGGGGCGCGAGCGCTGCGACCGCGGCGTGTGCACCATCCGCGCCACCATCACGGAGGAGAACCCGCTGGTGCAGTTCAAGAACCTCGGCATCCAGTGCGTCAAGAAGAAGGACATCGAGGCCGCGCTGCAGCAGCGAGCGCAGCTCAGGGTCGACCCTTTCAGGAGTAAGTGCACTATTTATTTATTAAGGAACTAGCGACCCGCCCCGGCTTCGCACGCTCGCTTTATTACACCTTCCTCTTGAATCACTCTATCTATTAAAAAAACCGCATCAAAATCCATTGCGTAGTTTTAAAGATTTAATCATTCAAAGGGACATAGGGATATAGGGACATATGGACATAGGGACAGAGAAAGCGACTTTATTTTATACTATGTAGTGATAAATAAAGACTACATTAAACTTACTATACATTTATTTTAGTACTTTACTATGTAAAGATAAACTATATTCGCAATGTAGCCGACAGCGCTATCCACGCATATGCGTTATGTATCTACAGAATAAAGAAAAACATGCAACAAGAAGGCCCAACCAAAACTAAAAACTTAGCTCCTCTTAGGTAATTAAGTTAAGTAACTATAAATGCAAGTAATATTTTTTTTTAACCAATAAAAAGAGTACTAATCTAATACTAGAACGGTATTTGACTCGAGACGTTGGCTTGGCACTGGCACTAGGAGTAGAGAGAGGATAGCGTTTTGGGAATGTTGTTCGAGAGACGTTGAATGAGCACACGCGAGACGTTGGGAATAACCCGACACAGCATATCAATACAACCAGACACGATAAGGACCTATGATAACCTGCTGCAAAAAGGTTATAGAGAAATTAAGATTTATCTTTACTGGGAGAACTCTACTTCTATGTTGAGGTGGCTCGCACGGCTATTGATTGATACATTGCTAGGTTTGTCCATCAGTCTTTGGGTTTATTATCCTTTGCAATATAGGATCGCTTTTTGTTTTGTGTTATTCTTATTAAGTAGGTACTATCAATTGACTATTGAGTGATAAGACCGCCAATTGTTACGTACTCTGTAGGTAAGTTATTTGGTTTATGTTTTGTTAATAATTTCTAAGAGTGCATAAAGAATTTACTATCTATCTATCATAGTAATGATGAAAAAATTACGCTCGTTTGGCTTCGGCGTGTTTTGTGGTGTTCTGTACTCTCCGCCAAAGGTCAAAAATCTCAAGTAAATGTAAATAACATACCGTTGTGTAAATACGCGCCTCGATGCGGGTAAATGGGTAAACATTATTCTGACGCCTGCTGCGATGTGCTAAAAGCTAAATCCGATACTGGGTCAGCCGCTCTCCGATTTAGAATTATTGCACTAACTAGAGCAGTTTCAAGCACTACGCACTGTGTGTGAACGCCCTTGCTTGATTTCTCGCAAAATTGCCTCGATCGTTTTGACATAAAAATTGAACAAACATC
Source organism: Eupithecia centaureata (assembly GCA_944547425.1). Classification (NCBI taxonomy): domain Eukaryota; kingdom Metazoa; phylum Arthropoda; class Insecta; order Lepidoptera; family Geometridae; genus Eupithecia; species Eupithecia centaureata. The sequence goes on from OX155686.1 coordinate 14,661,054, forward strand.
CATCCAATCATCAGAACTTTCGCATTTATAATGTAAGTGTGATATTAGTATAGATTAGAAATATCTGTTATTTTGTTAATACCTACATTGCGCAGTGTCCAAAATAATTATGTACTTAATTACGTAATTATTTTTGTTTTGAGTAGATTTTGGACCATTATCTTTTGTTATGACTAGGTTTTTTGAATGTTATCTCAGTGTTGGTTGTTATCAAATGCTAAAGTAACAGTCTAAATGATAATTCATAACATAAGAACTAATGCAATCACAAAAACCCAACTAAAACCACACTAAAATTATTATACTCCGTAATTTTGGATAGATGGATATTTGTCAAACATATCTTCACGCTGAAACTACTAAAGCGCTGAAATGTTGTAGCTTGAAACCTGGAATCAAACACTTTACATCCCATCTGCTTCCATGGGATAGAAAGTTTTCATAGAAATAAAACGTGTGAGCGGTGGGCAGAAACTAGTTTAATATAAACTTAAAACAAAACAAATTGAGGAAGTTGGGCTACAGTTTTTTAAACTACTTCCAAGCGACCCCTTTCCCATAAATAAGTTATTCTAGGGTTGATACGACCCTTCCCTCCAATGTGTCCCTTTACACTTCCGGAAAAGGGGAGCCAACACTTTAATGTCCTTGCAACTAAGTACTTATTTGTTTCTAAATCGATATGAAATGAACCCAAGAAAAATCCACATTAAAATAAACTTAATAAACTTAAACTTTGGATAAACAATAACTTAAAAAAATAAAGTTTTTCAAAAGTTATCGTCTTTATCACAGACGCCACAGTAGGTACCGTGTTTTATTTAATAACCGTGGTGCGTTGGGTAACAACCAATTTATTCAGTTGACAATAAATCCATTAAGATTAATGAAAGATGAACCTATTTCATCACAATTTGATAACATGAGGTTATCAAGTTTATTAGAGAATGCATTTCGGGTTGTGTTGACAATAATCAGAAATCAGAAATCAAAATCTTTATTTCTTTAGGCTTACAAAATAAGCACTTAGACAAGTCAAATTTAATACTACCTATGGGTACATACCATCCTGATAAGATGTTATATCATTTGGCCATACGACGACGCGATGGCCGATGTAGCGTGGCAGGCGAAGGTCCGCCTACGACGCGGAAGGTCGCGGTTTCGTTTCCCGTCTTGGGAGTCCCAAACCCAAATTTGGACAAATGTTTGTACACTCTGTAAATATTTGTACCGGGATTCTGGGTGTTTTCTATGCATCATCATCATCAGCGTATATTAGTCCACTGCTGGACATACGCCGCCCCTAATGGGCGCCGCCATAGCGCCCTGTCTTCAGCTTGCCGCATCCAGCGTCTATGAATAGTAAAACAATATCTGTTGTATTAAGGCGCAAACTAGAGCCGATGCCCTTGAGAGAATGGGCGCGGCTATCATTTCGCCCCGCACCTTCCCCACATTCCGGGCAGCGCCAGACCCGCTGTCGTCGCGCTGAGAAATAGTCTTCGCGCATAAACCGAAAAAAGGAAAATATTCGTGACAGCGCGGGTGCGGCGGGCGGCGTGGTAAACGAATGGCAGGACGCAAGAAATGCGTATTCGATTCCCACTCCTAGATATTTTTTTACAATATCTGCAAATATTTGTTTCTAGTCTTCTAGTCTAGTCTTGTCTTGTCCTAGTCTTCGGGTTTATTGGTATCACGAACCACGATGGTAAGTAACCTAATCTGGGAACAGAACTCGCTATACTTAGGTAGGTATAGTTATGTAATGTGACTCTTGGGTTGATGGTGTTAGTAGCTGCTATCCGCGTTGTAGCTAGATATACCTCCATCAAAAGTAGTCTATAAACTACCTAACTACTTGAAATTTTCATTCACCACTAAAATTAGTTGATGTGGATAATATATAATAAGTGGAATATTCCAATCATTCAATAGTTTGTTCAAATCTATTTAGTAGTTACGAAGATAATGATAGATAGATTACCTACCTACGTGGTAAAGCCAGGGTAAAGGTAACAAACATTCACACAAACTTCTCTTATCTAAAATGAATGTTAGTAGGATATCAACGAATAGGTAGGTACTCATAATTCGGGTAGAATGATTTGATCCAATAAATTTCTGATCTACAGGAGAAAGGGCATAATGGAACAAGACAAAAAAATTACGAAAATTAGTAAATAATATCTTTATTTGTTTAGGTTTACAAAATAAGCACTAAGACAAGTCTTTATATTCTCTATTTACCTACTACATTTCATTTATTTACATTACATTACAAATTTACAAGTCAATATATGGAGGATCGTTATCGACATAAAATTTTGACCTGCACATTTTGCATCGCATTGTAAATTTGGATCGTAATCCTATCTGTTTTTACCAAGTACCTAACTCGATATCTACAAGATGACAAAAAAGGCGATGTACCGTTACCCAGTTTCCTTTACATTTCGAACCCCATTCCCATTTCATTTCAGAAAGTACACGTTCACGTAAGAAACTATTACAGAATTCACATATCCATACTCTATCGATGTGAGATTGAGTGTGAACTTTTTTTGAACTTAGCTGCAGGCAGCGCAGTTCCTAAATATTCTTGGATCGGATCGGAGTAAAATGAGTGGTGTACCTACTGTCTAAAGGATTCGATCCTGAATCACGAGATCCCGGGATCCTGGTCGATTTTCGATCCCAAAAATTTCGGGATTAATTTTCAAATCCCGGGATTGTTTGGATTATTTTTTACAAATCCCGGGATTTTCGGGATTGAGATTTTTTTTTAAAAATAACAAAAAATTAGGCGTGTAAATGTAATGATCATAAATTATAAAATTAAAATTATACCAAGTTCTTTAAAAATAACAAAAAGGAACATCTGATCATTTTGGTAAACATCGGTTTAGTTTTCTTTTTAAATTATGATTGTAATGATTGTAACTGTAATGATTATTCCTAGATTTTGTTTATCAGTAAAAGCTCTTTTTATTACCAAATAATACAATTTATAAAACCATGTACCTGTATACAAAAAAGCACTCTTTTAATAGGTACTCAACCGCCTCTACTGTCACGTCGTGGTAAAATTTACGTAAAATTTTTTTTTTCAACAATCATGACATGCCTTTTTTATTGAAATAATACGTTTAACCGTCATTTAATTTTGTTTTTATTGACTGATAAATTAGTGATCGGATATTTTTCAAATCCCAAAGTTGGGGCGAAGACATGTAGGAGCTTTTAAAACCAACTTTTACAGGAATCCGAAGGAGCACGAATTATAAAATTCAAGCAATTTCTATAAAAAAAAAATATATGTCACTTTAATCTGTTGTGTATTTTGTTGGTAATTTTTTTTTTTGTGGAAATATCGATTTTAGTGAAAAACGAGTCGGAATAAATGTGTTTTATATTTGATGTATAAATAAGATTACAACGAAATAAATAACATTCTAGAACATTTTGGAATTCTTCGGAATTTATATGAATTCCCGAATATTCATGTTGTGTCGTATAAAAGAACGTGTCGTTGTAAGTTCATATAAAAGAAAAGCTGCAATACGTGGTGGCTCTTTGATTTTAGTAAAAAATAGTCTTAAATGTAAAGAAAGAAAAGATATTGTAAAACTCACTATTGAGAGGACTATTGAACTTTCTTGTGAGGAACTGGAGCGACATATCATTGTGTGTGTATACCGCCCTCCTGACGCAGATCAGGTTGCTTTTGAATGTACTATGGAAGAAGTTTTGCTGAAGTATTTACTTGTAGGAAGGATCTTATTGTTTGTGGCGACTTTAATATAGATATTTTAGCAAATCCCCTCGCCGACAGATTGCTTAACTTATTCAAGTGCTTTAGTTTACAAAATCTTTTTGATGATCCCACTAGGGTAACCCAAACATCTGCCACCTGTTTAGATAATATTTACTGCAGTCAAACTCCAACCAGCAAAGCAGTAATTAGGCATTTCCAATCAGACCCTTATGGTCAAAGTGTTAATTTTAGCTATGATGATAAAAATATTGTAGAAAAATATACCTGCAGGCCAATAACAGAGAACCGTATCAAGAATTTTCAAAGTAGAGTGGAACTAACAGTATCAAATATACCTTGTTCTGATGACCCCAATGAATTATTTTCCAAACTTTTGAATGTAATACACAAGGAACACAGTGAAGTATTCAAACTTAAAACATGCACAGTGAGAGAAAGGGTCGAGTTTATTGATTGGGCCACTCCGGGTATTTATAGAAGTAGGAATATACTATATGACCTTTATGCTTCTCGAGAAACTATGTTACTTGATCCTGCGTTTCTATTGTATTGTATGTAACCAACTATTCTAAAACATTTAAGAAAGTCTGCAACACAGCAAAATGCCTGTTTTTAAAGAATATTATAATAAAATCATCTAATAAAGTAAAAGCAACATGGAGACTAATAAATAACGAAACAGGTAAATCAAAGCCATGTTATAAGGAAATAAGGTTAAAAATTAATAATTCAATTCTTATACATGATAAAGATATTGCCAATGCTTTTGATGCATTCTTTTCTACTATTCCTAAAGTTGTTACCCAGTCTCTAAAATCATCAGCATCAATGGCTGTTAAATTTTTAGAACCTTCAGTTGCTAAATGTAATGAGAGCTTTAACTTTAGTTATGTAAATGCTGATTATGTAGTGAAAACCTTTAAATCAATTAACATTAAAAATACTGAGGATCTCTGGGGTTTATCCACCTAAGTATTAAGTTCAATTATTAAGGAAATGGCTCCTTGTTTGGCCTATATTTTCAATAACTGTGTCGACGCAGGAATTTTTCCTGATCTCATGAAATATAGTAAGTTAGTTCCTCTTTATAAATCTGGTAGCCACACCGATCCGGCCAATTACAGACCGATTTCAATACTTTCAGCAATGAGTAAAGTTTTTGAAAAAAATATTCTTACCCAGTTAACCTCTCACTTCAATCTTAATAGGTTATTTCATGAAAACCAATTTGGCTTCTCCAAGGGTAGATCGGCAACGGATGCTGGTACAGTTCTATTAAGGCATATATTGAAGGCCTGGGATAAAGCCAAAAACGCTATTGGTGTATTCTGTGACCTTTCTAAGGCTTTTGACTGTGTTGATCATAGTACATTAATTGAGAAATTAAAACATAAAGAAATTAAGAAAAAGGCTCTGGATCTTATGAAATCATATTTATCTGATAGAGTTCATTAAGTAGATGTTGGTAAAGAAAGATCTACGGGCTCAAATATTGAATTAGGCGTACCCCAAGGTTCAATATTAGGTCCCTTTTTATTTTTAGTAAACGTATATGATCTCCCCTTTCTAGCAAAAGATCTTTGTGATATAGTCTTATTTGCTGATGATACATCACTAATTTTTAGAGTAGACAGAAATAAATATAATTATGACGATGTAAATAATTCGCTTTCACAAATACTAAATTGGTTTACCACCAATAACCTCTTACTTAATGCTAAAAAAACAAAATGTATAAAATTCATGTTACCCCAAATGTTAGAGAAATCCCAACTCAAATCATCCATCTGAAGCAACTGAACTTTCTATTCGTAGGTTTAAACAGTACATAAAACTAAATCTTATCAAGAAGGCTTTACTCCATAAATGATTACATCAATGACGTTAGTGCTTGGCCAGATGTCGCTCAGTTCCACATCGACAATAGTATTGAATTATTTATAAGGCAAACATGTATTAGACACATAAGTTATACACATGCTAGTGGTTTCTATTTCGCCTCCACTAGTGAACAAAAAAATGAGGCGAACTGAAAATCAATTATCACATTATTTTTTATATTATTTTGATAATTATGTACCTATAGTATTAAATTTGACTTGTCTAAGTGCTTATTTTGTAAGCCTAAAGAAATAAAGATATTGATTTCTGATTTCTGTCGTCACTCAAAGTTTAGGTAAATAAACGCCTGAATATCCGATCACTGCTGATGACGTTACCATTATGTGGTTATTTAAATTAGTATTTTATATCATCTACCGTAAAAAAGTAGAATAAAAAAAAATTATTTTATATTATTAATTATTTGAAAAAAGAAGTAATTGTGGTTTTAATTGATTTTTACTTTGTTTTTGAAAGTAAATAAAAGTTGATTTTCTATTGTCTACGGATCCCGGGATCGCCTTTCACAAATCCCAAAATCCCGGGATTGAAAATAAAGACCGGGATCGAATCCTCTACTAGTGTCTCACTTCGGAGAGACATAAATCGTTGTGACTAAGTATCTACAGGTATTTACTTATTAGCTTTCAGTCTGCTCGGCTGCCTTTTCACGAAGTGTAGGTACCATACTAGAATTCTGATGAAATTCATGAACATAATTGTCATACTTACATATTTTATTACATCACAGCATACTACTAATATTAGCTAGGTCCTAAGTACTGGATATTTTACCTCTAGCATACTTGGCATTTCCTCTTCAGTTTCAAGTTGCTCAGTCACTGTACATCTGTAAATGAATAATAGTATAAGATATGTAATAAATGAGTAGTAGATAAATAAGAAGTAGGTATTTAGGTAGATACCTACTTACATCTTCGTTCATTTATTTTTACCTGGTACTACGCTGGACGATGGAAAGCGGACACCATAGACTTCCATTATACTATTATAAACTTTGTAGTGCCTTACTTGACATCATTTTCACCGTCCATTGTCTGAATATTTTCTTTCTGATGGATTAGCCTTTTCTTCGATCTCCTATAAAAATACATGATAAATCTAATATTGCTAATAGTAGCAATTGCACAAAATTAGGGAAATAAAATAAACGTAGGTAGGAAGGAAGTAGTTAGTTAGGTATACTTACATTATTTCCACCAACTTTTGGGCTTTCAGAGCTCTGGTCTTCTTGAGCTTACTGATTTTCTTTATAATTCACCTACACGTACACACAACAACACTGAGCAGTCAAAGTATATTTAGGGCGAGGGTATTATAAAAGTAACTTAGCACTAAAAGCGTCCTTGCGCGATAAAAATAAATATTTATGTACAGGTGATGTACAGCTTATGTACAGTCGGTTTTCTTATATTTTTACAAACTATTTAAACTAAATAAATAAATAAATATAATGCTGGACAATCCACACAGCACCATCTAGCCCCAAAGTAAGCTACTCAAAGCTTGTGTTATGGGTACTAGATAACTAATATATTTTTAATACAATATATACATAGATAGATATATTTTTTTAGTATACATATTAAACACCCAGACCAACGAAACAAATTCCTACAGATCGTGCACAAATTTGTTCCGAGGCGGGAATCGAACCCGCAACCTCCTGCGTCGCAGGCGGACCTTCGCCCACCGCGCCACATGGGTCGTCTAAAGCGTCCATGCGCGCACAACTTAGAACAAATAAAATCAATTATTAAAAACATAAATTCGACGAGTAAGGTGTGCGAGCACTAGGCAGACAAGCACAACCTCCCCGTACAACAGCCAGCGAGGCACTGCCGCCCGTCGCCCGCGCGACCACTTACGCCCACTAATCCTACGGAAAACTAGAAAAATAATATTTACAAGGTGAAAAACCGTCGCATCGCAAAATCGTTCGTACCAATTGAAGACAAAGTTCTTGCCGACATTTAGGTGAAAAAAAAAGTACAAAATTCTAAGTCGTTTAGAAGTAGATACAAATTTAAAGTCCGAAACAGCTGAACTTTGTGAATTTTTTTCACAGGGAAAATGAACACGTAGAACATTTTTGTACGTACCATTTATAGATAAAATGTCAATTAAAGTCATATATTTTTTTCAGCTCATAAAGTTGACTCCTCTATGAGTAGATAGCCTCCAAAAATGACCATTCAGCTACTGTTTGCGCCTTAAATATATCAGTAACACCCATAACACTGCTTAGCTTGGGGAAAGATGATGCTGTGTGGATTAGTCAGCATTATTTATTATTATTTATATTGGAATAAACGTTAAGAAAGAGGAAGAAAAGAGACGTTTTACCGTGTGCAAATAGCGGAAAGTCGACACGAATAAGTTTTAATTTGCTCACCTACTCAATCCAAACCTCTACTTTAAGGATAAGATAATTTTATTGTGAAATTGTGTGAGTCATAGTCACATGAAGGTTTAAATCATTTAAATGTATCAATAATTTTATCTTTTCGGATGTTTTATCCGAGTAGACTTTAAATTACCTACTTTATAGTTTACCGGCTTCATGGCATTATATAAATTACCCCGGGACTTTTTTTTATTATTTTATTTTTTGTACCGGGATTCTGGGTGTATAAATTACCCCGGGACTTTTTTTTAATATTTTATGGATTTTTTACCTTTAAATATACATGTTTTATTATAATAATACACTTCTTCATCGTAAGACAAACCCTCCAAGTCAGTATGTTATTTTATTATCCTTTACATCGACACCACGCTCAAGTTTTTGTACTTATAAAGGAAACCATTTTGAACTTGAATTGCTGAATACAGTTAAAACTTAACATCTACTGTATTATACTAACTTTTACATTTTGAATTCTGGCTTCTACGTAAAAAAATCATATTTTTAAGTATTAAATTGTTGTTGTTCCTTTTAATGTTTCAAAAAACGCTGAAATATGTATTTGTTAGTTTGGTGAAGACCTGTATAAACCGTTTGACGGTCTACTAATAATTTATTCTAATAGTTCCTGATATACTGAGCATTTTTGTTTCACATTCATCCCTTTTTTGGACCCTATAGGATGCAAATTTTCATTCCTTTAATTTGAAGCCCTTTTAGGGTGAACTTAAAAATGTCAAGTCTTTCGGACCATCAGTTTAGGCTGTGCAATGTCTCTCAGTCAGTCAGTTACTCCTTTATAATTTATACTAATATAGTCATACTTGATATTATTATTCTGAAAGTTTGGATGGATGTTATTTCATCTCTTAGAACTGCAGAACAGCTCGTACTGAACATGTTGCAGGCTTGGAACAAAACGTAGGCTATTTTTATCCCATTAATCAGTTTTCCCTTGTGATACAAATAACCTTAAATTCCTTAGCAACGCATGCAAAACCGCGGTTATAAAATAGTACAGAAAATAAAACGCATTGCGACGCATGTTTATAAAGCCCTAAGAGTGTAAAAACTCTGAATATCGAAATCAGTAGTTCCGGAAATTGTAAAAAACAAACTTGGAGTCATACAAAGTAATATAAATGTAAGTATGGATGGTCTAGCTAGTATATAGATGGTCCCTTAGTTACGAGGCACGCGATTAGGTAATGCCACGAATCCGGCGCGAACAAAGAGTATGTATGTATATTTCGGTCGGGCTATTTCGGATCGCAGGCGGCCGGTACTGGGAACGCTATAACAAAACAACTCGAGTAAACGCAAACTCTTGGTTTTTCAAGTAAATCTCTTAATTTATAGCTAACTAGCTTCAACCCGCGGTTTTGCTCACCTGATGCTAAGCATATGGAACAACTAGTTTCGACGTCACGGTTCGCACGCGTTTTCCGAGACAAATACCTAGTAGACTTTATGTGGTTTAGACCTACTACTACTTACGTAAAATTGCAGCTCTATCTATTCAGTTTAGTCTTGGCGTGGAGAGGTATCAAACATCCAGAATTAAAATATTTAACTAATTATGATAATTCTTTTTGAATAACTCTATTTATTAAAAAAAACCACGTCAAAATCCGTTGCGTAGTCTTAAAGATTTAAGCTTACAGAGGGACATAGGGACAGAGAAAGCGAGTTTGTTTTATACTATGTAGTGATGATAGTGATACACAATGATAGCTATATGGCCAACTCCTATGGACAACTCCTTTGTAGGGTTTTGTAGGCCAGGAAATTATAAGATATTGTACCTGTATATCAATGAAGTAATTTTTAGTATCGGCCCACCCAGTACTTCCGGCCGGATTCTCATTTAATTAGGTTCCTATTCATTTCCTTGAGTATGTTTTATCATGTTGCTAAGGCAAATAAATGTAATATTTAACGTACAGCCTTTTCAAAAATGAAATAAACAAATTACAAGCCTTAGACGGAGTAGAGATATTATATTAATGAGTCTACAATCTAGGCTCCCAGGAATACATCATTTAATAAAGCTAACAAACGCACAGCAATGTCAATAATTATCATAGTTACATCCTTTGTTTACTCCAGCGCGGTCACTGGCGGTGGAGTCAATAGTAAGGTCATTCTGCCGAGTGCTGCAATCAATCAAACGTGCTTTGTATTTGTTTGTAATGTACTGGTAGAACCGAGTAAATCCTAATATTAATAAAGCTGGCTTTTGGTGTGCAAAGTTTACAACGACGATAACTAGTAAGGTTCTAGATAGAGCTAGAATGTTGATGTCCATAAACAAATACGAACAAATACGAGACGATAATATATCTAATCTAAATGGCGCTCTGGATCCCTCTTCGTATCCTTTTTAACTTCTATAGTTTCTCGTTTAGACCAGTCATAGAACTAGGCGCTATCAGACCAGTCCTTTTTATTACTGGAAATGGTGGAGCGTTTGACTACTATGTAGCTTTAAGTAACTGAAGATTTGGCCTTATTCCTCTGGATTTGAAGACAAAGCTTGTAATCTCACTGGAAAACAGACTCAGGAAGCTCATTCCACTCTATAGCCGTCCTATTATAAAAGTTAATCATAATTTTTGACTTTGACTCTATATGGGAACCAAATTAAATTGGAACTGAATTCTACACCATATATGTTCTGTTTGACTGTCAGTGATCTGAATCGCTGTGTAAAGTATCAAAAAATAAAAAGAGTTATTTTAAATTTGACTTATCTGGAAGCTTTTTTGTAAGACTAAAGAAATATACTTTAAGTATAAATAGATACATTTCTGCTTGCTGACCCCATGAGCCCCTAACTCCTCTCACCATACGTCTACGTCAGCCACTACATCTCTCGGCACCTACTCAGTAGCTCTTCCTTCTCATCTGTTCGTTACACTTATGAGAAGTGAAGCCTCCCGATGATATTCTCATCTTGTCACTCAGTCTCATCTTTTTTGCTGTTAAGAAAAAAAAGATATTACTTTAGTGAGAAATCCGCAGAGTGCCCTCTCCTATTTGCACGCCAGTAGTGGCAAAACATGTAGATCATATCCTACATATTTATGTAATAACTAGCTGGTACCCGCGACTTCGTCTGCGCATGATTAGTATTTCGAGTACTCGCGATTTTACTTGCGTGATTCCCTTTCATCATTTCGCCGTCCCCGGAGAATAAAATGGTAATCGCCACTACCTTAGTTTTAGTGTTTTGTCATTTTTGAGATCTGTGGGTGCTAATACATCTGCTCAATTTTTTTCGTAACTCTATTACTGTTATTCGCGAAGTTACAAAAAATTACAATACTATTCGACGATTTTACCCATGCCTGAAATTACAAGAATAAAGTTGTACTGTAATATTATCATACTGTATTCACACATTTAAGTATGATAAACAATAATACAATTATGTTCTCGTGAAAATTATTCAACTAAATAATGATATACGCAGTTATAATTATATTCTCGTTCAAACCCGTGAATATTCTAACTCACTATCACCGGACCCGCTTCTATAGGTAAGTGTTCGGAATAAATGAAGACTATAATAAGGCCTATTGAGGCTTTCCCTAATATTTTAATATTTATTAACTTAAACTACAATAATTTAAGTACATTTTAAGCTAGAATAGAACTAGATTCATGATGTTTTTCCTTTTTTTGTTTCTAATCATTGTATTAAATTATTTATTTGTAATGTCTGTTATAGAAGAATATTTTATATATTATGACGGCTTCTCACGCGTTGTTTCTATGGAAACGTTTCAAGACTTTTTATATCCCATGGGAACTGATATATGGGATGAAAAGTAGCTTATGTGTTATGTCAGGGCTAGAACTACGTCTATTAAAAATTTCGTGCCCGATCCGTTATTCCTGAATCATCATCATCAACCTATATTAGTCCACTGCTGGACATAGGCCTCCCCCAATGAGCGCCATAGCGCCCTGTCTTCAGCTTGACGCATCCAGCATCTGCCAGCAGTCTTTCGCAGATCGTCATCCCACCTGGCTGGAGGGCGTCCTACACTACGTTTACCGAGTCGCGGTCTCCACTCAAGAACACGTTTACCCCAATGGTTGTCGGTTATTCGCGAGATATGGCCCATTGCCACTTCAGCTTGCTAATTCTTTGAGCTATGTCTTAACTTTGGTTCTCTGTCGGATGTATTCGTTACGAATTCTATCCTTCAGAGAGACTCCGAGCATAGCTCTTTCCATAGATCGCTGGGCGACTTTGAACTGGTGGACCAGCCCTACCGTGAGTGTCAGCCCGTCTCAGCTCCGTAGGTCATTACGGGTAGGACGCACTGATTGAAAACTTTCGTTTTCAAACATTGCGGTATGGATGACGAGAAGACTTGACGTAGTTTCTCAAATGCTGCCCAGCCTAGGTGGATCCTCCTCTTGGCCTCCTTCTCAAAATTGTTTTTACCTAGCTGTACAATCTGCCCAAGGTATACTCGGAAACAATTTCAAGAAGGTGACCATCTACGACGATCGGTCCCGGAACAATGTGGTTGTTATTCCTGAATATTCCCAATTAAATACAGAACCTATTAAAAAGACAAGAAGCAAGCGGGGTACCAGACAGGTAACAAGCCCAAGTCCCTGATATGTGCCCGAATTGCAAGTGTTATACACTTAGCCACCTCCAATAAGCAAGGCTCTATAAGATGATCTTATGAGCCTCTATAAAGCAGGAGATATTCCAATGTTTTTATGAGTCCCTGACGTATGCTAGTACCGGCTCTGAAAGCAATGATGTCGACACTGCTGATGATTGAGATGTCGCTCCTGTATTTTAAGTACCTAACTAATTATTAAGTGATCATGTTCCTAATTTGACTGGTTAAAATCATATTACTTCTAAGCCCGTTTTGTTTTTGAGTACCTAAGTACCCTTTCTCTTCCGGTCCCTTGCAATTGCTTTTCTCTGATTAAGAAGGTTTGCTGGCAGAAAACTATCTATAGGGTTAAGCTCGCCTGTGTTCATACCCTCTGCTATAAGTTATTTGTGCACAATACAGAATTAGGTATAGATTTAAATGAATACCGAAATGTTAGTAAGGCTATAGGGTACAGGCTATTAGGGTACATCAAAAAATATTGTTGTTTTCACTTTTGATTTCTATTTTTTCGTTGATTTATTTGGGAGAAGTATTATAATAATCAAGATACTGATGTTTACTGTGTTACTCGGCAAACGTAGTGTAGGACGCCCTCTGACCAGGTGGGATGACGATCTGTAAAGACTGCAGGCAGACACTAGATGCGGCAAGCTGAAGACAGGGTGCTATGGTGCTCATTAGGCTATGTCCAGCAGTGGACTATTGTAGCCTGATGATGATGATGATCATGACTGTGTTATGTTAAGTCTGAGGGCCTAGCTTTCGTGATTTATGAAGATTTTGAGGCAATTTCGTCAATATAAAGCAATTATTCATATAAAGAAAAATTTGATTACCATTGTTATAGTTTTATTAGAAAACCAAATAAAGCCATTAACAGAAAAAAGTAAGACTATATTGACGGGAAAAGGATGATATTCAAGCATTATCGTCATCATTTTCACTGTAAAAAACGTGGAATAAAATGGTAAGTCACTGGTGCAATAATCGATTTTGTCTAGGAAATACTATGAATAAAATGGTAAACGACATTATACATCTTGGATTGCGATTGATTTTCAGTAACTTCTCATTTTTGAAATATCTCGGTTTTGGCTTATCTTACGGGTGTTCTATTTTAACATACCGAATACATAAAAAATAAGCTTTTTGTAAAGCTGACAATCAACAGTCTACATCCAGTATTTAAGAAGTAATCAATAAAAACATGTTTTTTATTTTTCCTGAAAAGTTGTGTTTTTGCAGTTACCATTATATTCTGCGGGGACGGCGATTTAGTAACAAACATCCATCCATCTATCAATCTACCCATCCATCTATCCATTCATACTTACAAACTTTCGCGTTTATCAGTTCAATTCAGTTTGGTCCCCTGGGCTATACGGGTTTTCAAAAATTTCTAAAACGACGCGTACACACGCGTCGTTCAGATGCTGTGAGAAATTTTTGAAAACCCGTATAGCGTATAGTGTGGTTCCCACACTGAATTCCGGGATAAAATGTATCCCATGTCCAATCGTCCCGAGTTCCATTCGAATTCATTCAATTCTGTCGTGATGCGTGGTTAAAGAATTTTTCTTTCACCCTCTCTCCCAGGGGAACCTTACTGAACTCCGGGATAAAAAGTATCCCATTTCCTTCTTTGTACCATGAAGTCAAATCGTCCCGAGTTACATTCCAGCTCATTTAGCAGTTTCGGCGTGAGGCGCGGTAAAGGAATTTTACTTTCATACCCTCTCCCATGAGAACCTTACTGAATTCCGGGATAAAAAGTGCCTATGCCCACCCAAATTTTTTTTCAAAATATCTTCAATGTACAGAATTGGACCTGTTACAGTTTTATTATAAGTATAGATAACTACTCATGTTTATGTAAATTAATGATTATTATTTTTGTCAATTGGTTCGTTTTGGACGTGCTTAAAAAATAGGCAAGAAGCAAGTTCTGCAAATCTACCCACAGATGCAAATATCTGACAGTGTGTAATTTGTTCCAGCCGGCTTCGACCCGAGCACGTACGCGTCCATCGAGCTGAACTCAGTGCGGCTCGCCTTCCAAGTGTTCCTGCCGGACGCGAGCGGCCAGATGCGGCTGCCGCTGCGCGCCTTGGCCTCCGACGTCATCTACGACAAGAAGGCCATGGGCGACCTCAGCATCGTGCGCGCCTCGCACTGCTCCGGCACCACGCGCGGCGGCACGCAGATGATCCTGCTCTGTGAGAAGGTTGGTTTGGTACTGATCTGTGAGGAGCCTCCGACGTCATCCACGACAAGAAGGCCATCAATCGAGCTGTCAGTTGAAAACATTCTGTGTGCTCTGTGAGGAGCCGGTGGGGGAAGGGGGGGAAGGATAGGGAAAGAGCCGAAGCGAAGTACGTGTTACTTCTTGTGCGTGCTACAGAGCTGTGTGAGGGAGAATCGCACAGAATGTTATTCAGCAAACGAAGCTGATAGTCACACGGCTAGCTGGCTAGCCCAGGTGTTTGTTTATTTTGTAGATTACTTTCGATTCTTTTTTCAAAAATTTAATTCATTTATTGATTCAGGAAAAACAAAGATTTCAGTAGGTCCGAGTCTAGAGTTTTTAGAGATCTCTTTCACTGTATCTATCGTCATCTATGAGATTAGTCCACTAACTATATTTTTTTATTATCTACTTACTTTCATATACTACTTTGAATTTTTTGGGTGAAGGTCTTTACTAATTCGGATCTTAGATAACGACAGGAGACGATTTGACCAGCCCTATCTCACTTCAGCTAGCTCTGCAAGCTATATCAGATAACTAGATTTAGTAGATTGAAAGTATTATGTCATGGACTCTGTCAGTTTCCAAAACTTCACTCTCTAACAGCGCAGTCAATAACATTTTTAAAAGAATACGCTAATAATATTTTGCTAGCAACGGGAGTGTGTTATCATATCACAAGCAGCGCGTTAGTTTGTCGCTAATATGGACTTTCTAATTGCAACAAAGTAATTGATAGGTATTAGTGATACGGTTAGTGGTGACGAAACATTTATCATACGAGCGACGATTCCCTCTCACTCACTCGCTACAGGAAACTGCTCAAATGACGCGGGATGGGAACTAACCATGCGTCGTTACTTATTTGGCTCGGACATTTTGTTTGTTTGTTTGTAATTGATCGAACTAGTTACTAATATTACCGAGGTCACAACAGTGCATGCCTCATCGGTGAGCTAAGACTTTGTTATTGGCGATATCTAAGACGTAGCAGCCATTTGTGCGAATAGGATAGGAATATGATTTTGCGTTTATAGAAGCGGGACATATCTTTTTGGAATGGCAACGAATAGATGGAACTTCAGAACTACTACTATTAAACTGACTGAAAGAACCAAATTATTACTAATAACCTACGAATCTAACATAAATATAAGTCACTTCAATAAACCGTAGGGTTGCTGAGATTTTGCAGAATACTGCAATCTGATGATGTTTTTAACCAATTTTTTTTTCATTTCTCTTTAAAATAATGTAGAATATCATGAAATTAAAAAATTGTTACCCCGAGTCCCATGCGTACTGAGATTAAGGCCTAGTTTGATTAACAAAACTGCTACGACGCCCTGCTAAAGACGCTGGGATATTGCTGTGAATCTTCAATTCTTCATCCCCACATATAAAGTTCCTATTCCCGGTTTCGCGAGGAAGTAACTGTGATGTTCTACAACCAGTCTCTCAAGACCCCAGAACTCTAAAACATTATTTATTTTCTTACTAAAAAAAACTTGTTTTCGCAACGATCCCTCATTGTGCTAAAGCTATATCAACCTTACTCCTCTCACTTCAAGTTCCAATTCCAGGTATCCCGTGAAGAGGTAACAGTGATGTTCTACGACAAGTCTGGTTGGAAGGCGCCCGCCACCGTGCTGCTGGTTCACAAGCAAGTGGCGATAGTGATCGAGACGCCGGCCTACAGGGACCCGGCGACCAGCGACCACGTCAATGTGAGTCTAATGTGTGTGATTTACAGTCCACTGTTGAATGACAAGTTTGGTATGTGCATTGCCAGGGTATTCGTGGACGGTGACCTCACTCGGCATAGTCTGAAGTATGTTTTTTAAACTCATCTAAATGTTGTTATTTGATCCGCAGGTGGAGTACCGGCTGCAGCGCGGCTCGTCCCCAGCCGAGGACGACCAGAGCAAGCCGTTCCCTTTCGAGTACATCCCCGAGCTGGAGTCCTACCCAGGTACCCGCAAGCGCGCGCCCGACCTGGCCGCGCTCGCCGCGCTGCTCGCCGCCGCCGACCCACCCCCCACCTCCTCCTCCGCCGACACCTCCCCCCCAGCCCTCTCCTCCACCCCCTCCAGCCGCCGCTCCCCCGCGCCGCGCTCCCCCGACACCCTCGACGTACAGATGCTCGACCCCACCGAGAAGAGTCTCAACGAGCTGCTAGACCAGGTCGCGGAGCTCGATGAGATCTACTCGGAGAACCGCACGCGGCTCGAGAACGTGTCCCTCTCCGCGGACGACGCGGAGGAGGAGTTCAACGACGCGGGCACGTACACGAGCCTCCAGCTCGCCTTCCGGAACCCCGTGGACATCGCGGAGCCCGAGCGCGTGCCCTACGAGGACGTGCTCGTGCACTCCTTCCGCGGACCCATCATAGAGTTCACGCAGCTCAAGCCGGCCGACGACGACGCGCCGCCGCTGCCTCCCAAACGCATCCGTAAATCGTCCAACTCGTTCAAATCCAGCCAGACGTCCGTCGACAGCATCTTGAAGCCGGGCAAACAAATACCTATGACGCGTAATATCGAAGCTCTCAACGACAAATCTAAAGTAATAAGTGCCGCGAAAAGCGAACCCGCGTTACCTCCCGCCAAAAAGCGCTCGTTCTTCGACCGTTTCTTCCGGCGAAAGCACAAGTCGCCCGCGCCCAGCGTCGCCTCCGAGGGCAAGAAGGGCTCCAAGCTGAAGCCGGTCGGGCGCTCCGTGAGCAGCGTCTCGGGCATCCGGCCCTCCAAGTTCAAATCGTCCGTGTCGCACGCGTCTCTAAAAGACAACGCCTCGAGCGCCGGCCTCAGCTACGCGGATAGCATAACTCACATCTCCCTCCACGCGGATGAGAACGACAAGTCGGCGTCGCAGTCGTCGCTGCGGCGCGGCGCGGGCCCTCCCACCGATGGGACCATCCTCGTGGCCGAGAGTGTTCTGGCTCTGGACGCGACCGCCTTCAAGAAGCTGCAGGACGACCTGGAGCTCACGGACGCGGAACACTACGCGCTATACATGGCGGTGGCGCCGCACGCCACCGTCTCCGAGTTTGACGAGACCAGCTGTTACTACTCCCCCATAGATGCCTCCAACTATCAAAGATAATTTTTATCTACTAAAAGCCTACTAAAAGGGGTATTGCATTAGAATAAATAATAACTGCGTAGAAGGGACTCTTCTTAAATCTAGTCCCAAACGCTGCCATTTATATACCTACTTCCCCCTTCACCTCGTTACCCCCTCTGTCGTCCAGGCGTTTTGCCAGGGTTGCTACTGCGGCGCCGCCTTCGCGAGGCGAGGCGAGTGAGAAAAGGTCAACGACCGATGTTCACGTTCCTTTGATTAGGTAACTACCTAATTAGTTAGATAGGAACCAACAAAAACAATAATATTTAGAAAATATTACTTACATAGGGTATTATCATTATTATTTAGCAATCTAAAAAAACTTGAATTTGTCTTCGTTTTTTATTTATTGTTACAACCGATCAAACCACAATAACTTGACCGTGACGTCATATTATACAGGAACCTAACCTACACAAATATTAAAATCCGCGTGCGGCGTCGTCGCCGGCGATAACAGCCCTACTGCACGTTTAACGTGCAGAATCGCAGGCTCATATCGTGACCTTGAGCGCGTTCGGAGCGAAGTTTCCCTTCTACTCTGTTTTTGTCTATTCTTATGGTATTACACTACACGTTATTCAGGAACCCTAACCCTAACTAAGAGTGGTGTAATAAGATTTAGGGTAACTGAGGGACGGACCTGGCAAGCCTTGCTCCCTAATCGCCCTAAGTACCGGGCCCTGAATAACGTGTAGTGTAATACCACTTTAAATGTTCTCATTTTGAGTATCTTTACAACTTTCTAGTCTGATAAAATAAAGACTGAGGCGGTGACTATTCGAGTTAGTCGACTTGCAACTTTATGACATCATCCGCTACGTTGTCGCAATTCCTACTCCATCTAGATTGCCAAAGATTTACACAAAATGTTTACTTTTTCTAGTCACATCTTACAAAAATATACTGCAGATCATGAAAAGAAATGACTCAAAAAAAAGCGTTGTTTTACCGATAAGTTTCTAATTGGACGTTTAGCATAAACCGTTTATTGCGGTATTGTGTTCTGCAGTATATTTAACATTGTTTTATATTTTTTTGTTAATTATTTAAGTTTGTTTACTAATCTGTCCCTTGAATGTTCTAGTTAAGAAACGGAAGACCTTGATTCAGTCGTTAATACATTACGACGAAAGTAAGTGTCCATCTATTTTGTTCACTCTGCGCTGTGATTGGTGCAAGGGATAATTAACCTTATTATAAACTCAGTACTACTTTTATTACGTTGCAGATGCTATATTCTAAATTTTCTTGCTTTATTATTGTAGTCGCAAAAGATGGTGAATAAAAATAAGTTAAATATTCATTGCACCGATCATAATTCAGAGAAAAATAAACTTAAGGTATAAAATATTGTTATTTATCTATTTTTGTGTATTTTGATTATATTATGTATTCATTGGGAGCTGGTGAAGGATTATGTTACTTGTATTAAGTATAATATGTATTTTACAGTTTACTAACAACATATACTAATACATAGGAGCTATTTATGATGACCATAAATGCTAACTATTTTTTTTATATGCCATTGTCAATAGGTTTCACAAATTATGAGTAATTAAAACAGTCTCTATCTGCGAAGTCTAAATGGGTAAAGGGCCTAAAACTTATATTATGTATCATACATTTTATATTCTTGACTTTGTATAAGCATTTTCTTGTAATTTATATAAAGTCTGTATTTATATTCTAGCGTAAGTTTACTAACGAGGTGTTACTAACACTTGACCTAGGCCTAAATGTAACCTGAAGTTTAAAGCTTTGCCTTGGGAATCAGTACAGGAGTCGCAACATTTTACTTGGCAATATTTATTTCTGTTTTGTGTACGTCGCATTAAGTATTTATTTTCGTTATTCATTATCGTTTTTAAACTTCTGATAGCCGATAAAAATAGCATTTTTCGGTATATGAAGTTGGTGCTTTGTTATTGTAATGTTATTTTGTTTGTTATTGTTTAAATTATCTGTCAAGAGTTCTTTATAGGTATTTGTTGGTTGAAATGCCTGGTGAGGGTATAATATAGGAACTGAGAGACCCCTATGTTTGCATAGCGTGCATTCTACAGTCCAACTGCTAGTACAATTGTCTAGTCTTAGCTAATGTGGATATGTGTGCTCTCTTTACTTTAAGTCTTATTAACAAGATGTTGCTGAAATGTGTGACCTAGTTATGATGTGCACAGAGTTTAGAATTGAGTGAAACTTTACAAAATCTTTGCAAATGTTTTATCATATTTATTTTACAGTTATCAAATACTTACCTAATAGTATAAGGCGGCGTCCTAATTGGGAGCGATCGTACGATGGCGCGATGCGTTCTTCATCTCACGATCAAAGTGGTCGTGCGATGACCTAACAGGTGTCCTAATAGATCGCGCTATGTCCATCGTGTGATGCCATCAACGACGATGCAGCCCCTCGCGCGTCAACGCATCGCGTAGGTAACCAATTAGGACACTCAAAAGAGATCTGTTACTTTGATTGCATGATCGCACAATCAAGGCATCGTACGATCATTATTAAGCATTTTATGTGATCGCACGATTACTTGCGAGGTTCAAATAGGACACTCTGATGAAATCTGTATGTTTGAACTCATCGCACGACGAGAACGCATCGTGTCATCGTACGATCGCTCCCAATTAGGACAACGCCTAAGTACTGTAGTATTCTTTGGAAATTAAAATTTTAGCTGTAGTATTTTCCTACGGTACCTTAATCTTTAAAAAGTGTTTATCATATTAGACTTTAAGGTGATCCGATTTCCATACGTTTGTATTTTCCCAAATATGAGCGATGTGGACATAATTTAACAAATAAATAACTGTTTTTGGCTTTGTTATTCGTCATTATTTGCGGCAAATTGTGTTTGATTCATGAAAACACTCGGAATAATTAGAAATAACGTGAAAATTTTAGGCCATTTCTATCAATGCGTGAGTGAACACGGATAGTGTCGTACGCCCGCTTACTTGAACATGTGAGTGTGATAGCGGCGACGGAATCGCCATCTGTGTGCTATCTAAAGAATCATCTAATAATACCATAGTCTACCGTTCTCAAAGGGTTTTTCCATCGTCCAAGTATTTATTCCTGTCTATTTTTGCTGCATGTCAAATAAGATCTAGGAAGCCTACGTTCCGTTTCCATGACAACAATAAATGACACTATGTAAACAGATAAAATGTTTGCTTATAGATACCAGTTTAGAGAGTTTTACGCTGGGGCCACACTACCTTACCGTCTACCGGGCTGTTACCGCAATAATAATGACATTAAATTACCGTTTAAATTACTGCATGACCTGGTGTGGTTACACTAGAGTTTACCTAGGTATGTCAATAAATAAGGCGGTAAAAATATCACGTGCGTCGCCGGTGAGCTCATATTGCACACTGGACAAACGGTAGTGGCCACAAACGCATTAATTACTGCGGTAATCTTCTTTGATGTGCGAAAAAAGACCGCCACCGGAGCTATTGTCTACCGCCATTTGCCATATTGATTGGCATTGTAAAATTATGGCCATAAATCGTGGTTACACCTAGGTGTTGTATAAGTTATAATTAAAATAATTATCGGCATATCACGGTAGTGTGGCCCCAGCATCAGACGTGTCAGATTGTATGCAAAGCATTTCGATCATTCATCAGCGACAACCGATGTGGCGCAGTGGGCGAAGGTCCGCCTGCGACCGGTTGTGGGTTCGATTCCCGTGTCGGAAAAAATTGTGTACGATCTACAGAAATTGAACATGAAATTGTTTCGTTGGTCTGGGTGTTTTCTATGTATTTATATAAAAAATATCTATCTATGTAATGTATTGTATTAAGTTTATCAGTCAACTAGTACCCATAATACGAGCTTTGCTCACCTTGGGGCTAGATGATGCTGTGTGGACTGTCCGGAATTATATATATTTTTTTTATTAAAAAATTTTGAACATGATTTTTTTGAAAAGTTAAAGTTTTTCTTTTTTAATATTAAAACATCATTGTTTTCGTAATTTTTGCTCTATTTTTTTAAAATAATGGTCGCTGCTATCACCCAACTTGATAAAAACTACAAAAGCCCATTTTGCATTAAAATTTTGAAGCAAAGTTAAGATAATTATCCCAATAAAAAGAAATAAATATTTAAATTAAACTAGCTTTATGAAATGTTCTCAAAAGAAAATATACTTTATCAGAAATAAAACCATTTTCTAAATTTTTGAAATGTGGCCGTTTTGCATTCAATGAGCGATTTGTAAAAATGCCTGAACTTAGCTGGCGTAAGAGCTAAAATAAAATAAAAATCAGTTGGTGTTGATAGTACATAATTGTTTCTTTTTATTTTTGTCATACCGTTAGAAACGAGGTCAGGACCCTTTGTGTGATGTACCTACGCAGAACAGTCTACCAAAGTTTTATATAACAATCGAATAGACTTAGGAAGGCTTACAATAAGTAATTTATGACAAATATGAATTTGATTGTACTAGGTCTATGACATTGTTCAAAATATAAAGAATAAAAATGATTAAAATCAAAAATTTTGGTAGTGTTGAAGGGATTCGAGCCCGTACTAACGGGATGTATCAAAATTTTGTGGATATTTTATTTTCAAAAAGCAAAAAGTAAATTAAATTTTCGGTGGTTTCGAACCCAGGTACGACTATACATCGTCGCACCCACCCGACTGTTCAAACCGCTAGTCCAAAGTGAGTTATTGAAATCCTGTGAAAATTTGTATTACTTTTAATCTTTTATAAGTGGTCGTAAAATCGGAGCTAAAATACCTAAGTACACAAAGAACAGAGTCAAAAAAAGTGGAGACTTCCTTACGCTAATAATTTTAATGTAATTTTATTATAAAATTGGAACAACTTTCACAGTTTCACACACAACATTTAAAATTAATGATTTTTATTGTGAACTTATTCAATTTATTTGTCAATTCCAATGATTTAACGAAATTAATAAATAGCATGAAAAGTATTTTTTTTTACCTATGATTTGTAATAAGCTAGTTTGTAAATAACATTACCCTCTGCGCCTTTTTACTTAAATTGTTCAAAACGATAAAAGAAAATTACCTCCAATTTTTTTTTAAATGTAAATAGAGCCTGTTTTTATTCTTAAAAAAAACAAGAGTCGAAAATTAGTTCGTTAACTAGTGGTTTTATTGAATTAATTTTAGATGTAATTTAGTAATGTCCCGAAAACGGAAATATTGGTCCGAAAAATATTTAGTCCTAAGGCGTCTCCAATTATCTCTGTTATTTTTCGAACAGTAGTTATTTTAGTTCCACTGAATTTATAGGGTTTGCCTGTGTGAGTGACTCGTAGCGGCCGATCACTCACACAGGCAAGATCTTTTTTTGTGTGAGTGACTCGTAGCGGCCGATCACTCACACAGGCAAAATCTTTTTTGCTCTTCCCAAATACAAGCTCCATAGATGTTTTCAACACTTGAAAAATTGCTTGGTACATAAAAAACAACATCCCATTTGCGGCAAATATATTACAATTAAACAATTATGCACAATTTAATAAGAAAATAGTGAAAAACTTCAACATAGAAAATCATCGCCATCTAGTAGCGGAGCTATGCTTAGTCCTGGACGCGAAATCACCTTAACATATCTTTCTAGTTTGTTATACTATTTTTGAGTGTTTAGAAGAATTTATCAAAATTTAAAATTAATTCATAAAATGTTTGGAAAATATTTATATTAGAAGTGATTGAAATAGTGCACAGCTAAGCTGAATACGAAAATTATTAGGTATTAATACAATCAATATAAAATAATATAAATATTATATTACTGATATGAGATACTATTTAAATATTAAATGAAAATGATTTTGAAATCAATCAGGTTTAAACTTTGAATAAACATCTTTGTATTTAACTTTCAAGAAGCATTATGTATTTCTCTATGTAAGAACAAATAATGTAACTTTACGATTTTTCACTTTTGTATAAAAATGACTATAGCCTAGTCTAGCTTGAGTGCTGCCAGATTCTATTGATGTGCTAATACGAACGTTTTTTATTTACAAAGCAGCCACTTCCTTTAAATACTGAAATGGGCAGAAGGGTTTAAAACTTTTATTTTAGTCAAAAATGTCCGTGTCACTTTGTTGGTCTTGTAATTTTCTTGGTCATCCTTAAAGTTGACAAAACAGTACAAATTTGAACTTCTTCGCGGCATCGCATTCGCTAACCCCGGATAAACAGTAGCTAATGTTATTCAAAACTAAATCGGTGCAACATTTGTGATCAATACTTTCTGAAGAGACCTAATTAAATTGATTAATGTATCAATGATTGCCCTGAAATAGTCCATTCAGTATGAATAGTAGCTACCCTGACTCCCGTATCTCACAGGATAAGGTACGAATCATTTGATGTGGCATGGTTGTGGTGATATGTATAGTTTTATTTACCCTTGGTTCACACATATTCATGTTAGCTTTGATTTTAGATCATAGATGTTTTTGCATGCGTTTTTGGTTTGAGTTGCCTTTGGAGAACAGTAATGGAAATGTGTTTGGTTAGAAATAAGAGTTTATTTTACTAAAGACACTTCCCTTTATTCATTTTAATCTTTTGGTTAATTTGGAATAGTTAAGCAGTGTTATTTCGCACTCTAACTTCTTCTATGAGCAATAACTCCTTAGTAACTTATGAATGAGAGGATAATTAAAAGTATAAGAAAACACCATAGACTATAGAGGACAAAAACAATTTAGTTATATAAATGAGCATTCCTTTCCATCACTGTTACAGCATGTTTTTCCTCGATTTTATACTGTTTTAGTGATATGTTTTACGATACCTAAAAATTATTAGAAGTTGTTGTAGTTTTATTGTTGCGCTGTAAGAATGCATGTCTAACGTTTGTCAGCTCACGTTTTAAAAAGAAACTCTTGATATAATTCTGTTTTTATATAAGCTTAGTGCTTTCGTATTTAAACAAGAATATTTGTTTTATAATTATTTTTAATGTGTGTTCACTTTACAGGATCACCGTTTCAACCCGACCACATCAAAATCGAACCAAGTAAGTGTTGTACAGTAAATGATTCTATATCTTTCTGACTTTCTGTTTCGCTCAAGTAATAGTACGTGGATATACCGTACTATCGTATAGCACACCGGGATAAAGCCAAGCCAGTTTTTGCCCACTAGTTATATATAGCAAATTCAAATCAGAAAATAGTTTGAATCAGAGTAGGACGCCTAGTACTAGTATACACAGTTTGGTTACGAAAAAGTTTTCAAAAAAATTTAACCAAGGAATAAGAAATTCCAGTGATCCCATACACTTGCAATAATACTAGGTACCCCCACTAATTCAAAGTCGGTTCAAATGCTCAACATGAAAAAAAATGTCGGAAAGGTACTTACAATAAGGGAATTAACGAACTCTGCAAGAATATGTGCCTTATATGAGCGTCTACCTACTTAACATAGAAGAAAATTTGCTGTCCTGCTCAGTTAGAATCCGATCTGAGCGGGACAGCATGAGAGATGACAACTCAGTTCTCCATCGCATAGTTATAAAAAAGGGCGCGGGTTATAAAATGAATGCTTGTAGTTGCAGAACGGTCGCCGACGCACGCCATGACGAGTCCGCCACACATGTATTCACCCGTGTCGCCATATCAGGAACAACAGGTGAATATACATATAAAAAAATGTTATTAAAAATTAAAAAAATATTGATAGAAAATATTAGAGTGATTACTTATTTGTATGCCGTCTGTTGTCGGACTCGGAAACTTGGAAACTTTTCCGCTGCGGATGTTTTTCATCGCATGACATTGTTCAAAAGATTTTAAAGTTTGCGAACCTAATCAGCATATTTTATATGTAGGTGTTGTAGTATTCAAATGCCAGTAATGTGGCGTCTATATGTTGATTTGCCTTAGTTTTCCCATAGAAAAGCGTTACTTATACATCAATAATTACACATCAATTACTGAGCAGGGTTTCTTAATAAATAGAAATTAGGGTTATTAGTCAGTCAGTAAGTAGTATCAGTGTGGTAATGTGAGCGTCGTGTTCCAGCAGCGCTGGGGCGGGCCGAGCGGCGACGGCATGCTGAGCGTGCCCCGCACCAGCTTCAACCCCTTCACCGCCGACATGCAGTGGCAGTTCCAGCCGCCGCAGCCGCAGTACGCGCTCTCCCCCTCGCCCCTGCACCTGCAGCCGGCCCTGGGCCAGCCGTCCCCTATGGGGCACAGCTCGCCCGGCCTGCCCCAGCACTCGCCCGGCCTGGTGTCTCCCGGACTGAACGCACAGATGGGGCATCACTCGCCAATGGGGCACGCGTCTCCCGGCCTACAGATGGGGCACGCGTCACCTGGACTACAGATGGGGCACGCGTCACCTGGACTACAGATGGGGCACGCGTCACCTGGACTACAAATAGGCTCTCCCGGCCTGGTCAGCATGAGCCACGCGCAGCTGCAGACGGTCGTGATGAGCCTCGGCTCGCCGTTGGAGCAGATACCGTCTGCTCAGCAGCTTCAGAGTTATCAGCAGCAGCAGCAGCAACAACAACAACAGCAGCAACAGGTATACTTGACTTGACACAAGTAGTCATAGACATTTAATGCTAGATGACTTCATCTTCAAATTAATTTTTACTCGTTTTTGTCATATCTTCACACGCTTTTTTCCTATGTAAAAGGTCATTTCTATGCCATGGAAACTTATTGATTGATTGAACTTGTATTTTTGACACAAAACAGTAATAAAATTATGCATTTCCATGTAAAACGTTGTCTGCTGGAATTGTAATAAGACGTCTCTACAGCATCAGTGCCGGATTTATATTTTTTATGAGTGTAGGCCACTTTTTTGCCCCATGTACAGAGCCGTCCATTATTAGCTTACACCCCCCTTGAGGCATACAAGGTTCGAATCCTACAATTGGCAATAACATTTTTAAGGAACCCAAAAATTAAATAACAGCAATAAAAATTGCAAAATCGCTCCAATTCAAACCAGTGAACGTGTTTGACTTTTATCGTCTGCAATCGAGTGACCGTCCTCTGAAATCTGCCGCCCCTAGCCCGCAGCCTATACGGCCTATTTATAAATCCAAGACTGTACAGCATTGAAGATTGTCGTCACGCATGTCATAACTCATGTATATTATGAAATGCATTGTGTTCCAGCAGCTGGAGGCAGCCGCGGCCGCGCTGGAGGCCGGCTCGCCGTCCATCTCGGGGCTGTTGGCCACGGACACGCCGCTGGTGCTCTCCTCCGCGGAGCTCTTCAACCTCTCCTCCATGGCCGACCAGAACCTCAGTGACAGCCTCACCCGCCTCTCCACCAGCGATCTGCAGTTCTAGGACCACTACCCTGCCTCGACGAACTTACCAAGTGGATATTGTGACTATTGTGTATGTGTAACATGCATTTGTGAACAGAAATGAAATTATTGGAACTGAAATAAGTTATTGAATTTCGGACTGGAAGTGGTCTAGTTATGAAACTGCGCTACAGTGATGAAAGTGAGACTCAAACGGAGAAGTGACTTGAATGGACTCATCTGCGTGCAATGCTCGTGTAATGATGCTGTATAATGTGTCTAAGCAATATTATTGATCTTAGCTGTGATGAAGACACGAATCATAAAATTATGAAGCTTGTGTAATTGAGAATTTTTTTGTTTACTGAGTTCATATCAACAAGCTAACTGCACTGAATTACAAACTTCCCGTGACACGTTTTCCACATCACAAATAAATTCTCTTGAAATATTTTAGTTTTAGACGAATCCTGGCCCCTAAAATTTTGTGAGACTTTAATATTTTTTTGTTATAACTTAATAATCCGTTAGGTTTTCATTTTTGGTCCACTGAAATTTTGACTGAACACTTTGACTTGTCATTTCTGTTCATACAATATGCTGACTTTACTTAACCATTTTATAAATCCATCCAACAAATGTGTATTAGGAATATGTCAACAACCATTAACAAATAAGTGGTGTAATTAAGTTATAGTTTAATTGGTTTATTTGAACATAGATCTCAGTTTATAAAACTGCTTATGAAGACCAGTTTGCAAACACAAAAATGGTAATGTTCACTCAATATCATTTCTTCCTGTGAGAAATGCCTGTTGGGGTCTTATTACCAATGTGATTAATAGTTTTAAGCCAAAAGTGCACTTAATAATGTAAAATAGTTTCATATCTTGCAAAACACACATATATTTAATTTGTATTTTAATGTAAGTTTTTCTATGAATTCAGATGTGTGACCAGCTCTATACCTTTAAGTAATTTCTAACGAAATAAAGTAAGATTTAAAATAGGTAAAAGATCTTATGAATCATGGCGCTTTTGGATATATTTTTGAACTATATATGTACTAAAAGATTTTGTAAGAATAAGAGAAGTTTTTAATAACTCCTACCTACTCAGGGTAACCTACAGGTGTTATATTGCCATAATGGTGTTATCACCCTGTATATACTAGTAAGTACCTATGTACTGCTAGAGTAGTAATAATACCCTAGTACATAACCCTTTTCTTATTCTACGTAACAAATGAACTTTAAATGTGCAATAACGCATTGAAAATGTGAAAAAAGATAGGTATTTTTGTTGTAATTTTTTTAAATAATGCAATAAATTTTATTAAAAACTGAATGTGGTTTAAAAATTATTTATACATTGTACCTATTCTATATCTAGGTTATGCCAATTGTTTTAAGAAGAATCCGTAGGCTTACACAGTACGTGCCCTACCAAGACGCCGCCGATCGTAATAGGTACCTTTTTTCCATCTACTGGTATGAGGGTCTAATCACTACATAGTATAAAACAAAGACGCTTTCTCTGTCCCTAATAGTCCCTATGTATGCTTAAATCTTCAAAACTACGCAACGGATTTTGATACGGTTTTTTTAATAGAGTAATTCAAGAGGAAGGTTTATATGTATGTATAATAAAAATCGTGCGAAGCCGGGCGGGTAGCTAGTAAATAATAAGACTTGGTGAAGATAACTTGCTTTGCGAAGCATTGGCGTGGCGCTGTAGGTCTCCACATTGCCGCCGTTATATATTTTAAGGGTTTCTCACCCTTATGTCTTTTTTTCGCTCTTGAATATGGCGAAACTGCTGCAGGTCTTGTTAGGTATCTATCCTACTAATACCTATAATAAATGTGAACGTATCACCGTAACTAATAAACGAATTGAGATGAAATTTGGAATTTCGATAGTTTAGGATCTAGAATAACACATACCTAACTACCTACGTTAATCTAATTTTGAAAAAATTCGGTGTTAAAAAGGGTGGTAAAGTTGTATGGAAAATTATTATTTCTTGCTTTAAGTAAAGCTTTAAGTATCTCAAAACTTGGTAGTCCAAATAAAGTTAAATAACTAAATACACTTTTTTACAAAACTACGGACTACCCTACCCCTAGAGAGCGTGCAATAAATTGCTAGAATTTATTTGAAAAATATTTTTTTGTTCGCAATATCACAGAGTCGGCTCCCCCTGGCGCGCCGCCACGGCTCTAAAATGCAAAAACCAGTGTGTACTAAAGATCTCAAAAAACGTGCCAGAGATTCAAACGTCTATTTCGCAGTTATTGTTCAGTTATCCCATATTGTTCTCAATTTAACAAATAAATTTCCACGAGGGCGAAGCCGCGGAGCGCAGCTAGTAGCTATAAAAATAACCACTTGTTGAGGCATAGAATGTTTCATCCGGCAAACCTCGAGAACTTCTTTTGTCATTGTCAAAGTCATGTCAACGATGAGTAGTAAGTAGCCATTTTATTTTATTTTAACCCTAGCAACAAAAAACGTAAACAAACAAACAACTGACGAACCGAAGGGCAGAGTCACCTAATTTGCATTTCTCTTTGAATTGTCTTGTTGATGAGTTGAGAATTCGTGTTGGTGATTCAAAATTGATTTTTATTGTACACTCACATAAATCTTTAGTGAATTATGACTGAACCAGCGTCCAATAAAATTCCTGAGCCAAAAAAAGTTGGAGTTTGGGCTGAAGGTACACGTATTGAAGCAAAGTAAGTACATATATAATCTTTCTTTCGCTCTTTTACAAATTAAAAAAAGGAACTTTAAGTGCTTATTACTTAGAGAGCTATTTAGATAACTTGACTTGTCTAAGTGCTTATAATGTAAGCCTAAGAAAAAAGTAATTGATTTCTGCTTTGCACTTTCCTAAATGTCCACCTTTCTTTCAGAGAATTTGTTATCCCGAAAAAATCGCAAGACTCTGATGATATCCCAACCATACCAGATTTGGATGATCTAGAAGACATACTTGAAAAAGAAGTAGACTTGCCTCCACCTGTGTAAGTCAAACTGAAAATGAGAATAAAAGAGTACCTACTCTACCTACACTATTACTGCTGGCTGACTGAGCAGTTCCTTTCCTAAATTATTTGACTACCTTATATAACTCACTATCACTACCTTTATTTTTAAGTTAAGTACCTACCAAACAACTATTGTTCCACTTGCTCACAGAGCTCATAATTTAATTGTTACAGAGCTGACCGGAAGAACACAGAGACTGCCAATGCACTGGCAGAAGTAGGTGGTGGAATCCTGGGCACTGCTGACAGCATAGAGTCTGTTCTCCAAGTCTTGAACTCCTACATCCCGGAAGAGGAGTTGGATACAGCAGACTCAGTGTGGACTATAGACTCTTTACTCACTCAGCTAGCGGAGGGTGGTCAAGATTAAAATAGTTTATAGTATAATTTAGATTTAGGTTTGGTATGTTGAAATTAATTAAATAAAAAAAAATCCATTTAGATCTTTGATACAAAATTACTATATTTTTATATCAGTGCCAAATTGGTAGGTAACTAAAAAATTCTTAAACACTTTATTAAGGACCCAAAAGGTTCGAAGTATGAATGAACCCTCATATAAAGTTGAAAACACACAGAAGCCGGAGGCGGAGCGGAGCGGAGGCGAAGGCGTGGCGGTTTTACCTATGGGTCCGCGCCGCCACCGCCTATGGTGTGGGTATAGGTAGGCTTTCGTAGGATTCCATAGAATACAACTCGCACGCCTTCGCAGCTTCGCCTCCGACCCGCCTCCGGCTTCAGTGTGTTTCAAACTAAAACCCTACCCTACCTACCTATACCGTATGGCCACAAAGTACTCCACATAGTTGGAAGGTTTGGTGATTTTGTTCGTCCAAGAAGTGAGCATTTAAGAATAGGTATAGCTTGGCAAAAAAGAGTAGAAAATAATGGGGGCGCCACTGTAGGTCCTTATGGCAACACCTATAGCGCACCAAGATAGTCTTGATACTTAGGTGTATATTTCTGTTATAGGTACGTACATTTATATCCACACATAGTATACTAGTATCAGTAAATATTGTTTAATTGAGCAAGGTTCTCGTTATGTAAGTATATAAAGAAAAAAATATAAAGTAAATTAAAATTTAATACATTGATATTAATACATTGTAAGTTCTCTCTCACAGTATTCCTTTTCTATTTTTATTACGTGCTGGCACGAATTCTTCCAATCCTCCTCCGTAATAGCATGGAACCGTTCCGTTTTAGCACGCTCAGCTGCTTCCTATAAAGAAGAAACTTTTTATGATACCTTTATCATACCTTTTTCAGTTTATTATTTAGGCACCTAATTTCTAGACCATTTAAAATACAAACGCTATAGTAACTTTATTACAAAGAAATAACACAACATTTAAATTATGTAGAAATAGATTTACATATTAGCTAGTCTAGCTCAAGTATCAAATTCTATGCCCGCGCTATAGCAGAGTACGCAGAACAAACGTAAACATAACCTAACTGCCCGATGTTTATTGTTGAATATTTCACTTGTTCCGTGGAACTTTAATTTAATCCTGCTTTATGACCATCAAGTTACCTTTGATTCAACTTAAAATTACAAAACAAACTCTCACAAACCTGTCATATCAGCGGTTCTTTGAAAAACATTGTTGAGATCTGAAGGAATAGTTCTGGCCTCAAATTCTGCCAGACATCGCCTGTATACCTTATAAATAACCTCCATGGCAGCACTTTTAACTGTTTTATTCATTATTTTTCACTTTTCGTCACTTTATCACCACCGCTTGACCGATCCAAGTAAAAAATCCGAGAATTCGTAATCTTTGTTTACAATTTTTCATCAAACGTCATTGTTTTAAGAATGTTGCCATTAAACAAAAAAATTAGTTCCGTTTCTAGACTTTTTTGCCAAGCTGTACCACAAGGAAACAAGAAAAATAATGGACGGAACATTTTATCTGTCATTGTCAAATCGAACAGCTGAGGGCATGGCTTTGTTTTGTTTAGATTATTTCGCGCCAAACAAGAAAGAAAGGTCTAATTTTATTCCTGTGCATTTTCTTCGACAAGACACTTAAAATGAAATTTGCGATCCCAGAAATTTCTTGGCACAACAAGGATCCGGTGTTGAGTGTTGATTTTCAACCCAAAATCGACGACAAGGGTCCTTTACGACTCGCAACTGGAGGAACGGATACACACGTTTTGGTAGAGTCATAATTTAGTTCGAATCTATTATTTGCCTTTTTTAAAAGAAATATCAACAAATAAAAGATACTTGGAACCTGAATTAAATGTATAGTACCTCACATTTTAGTATCGCCAAGAGAATCCTCCTTGAATGATCTGATGGTAGTCTGAGGATCTGATCATGTACTTATGCCTTTGGATTCAGAAGCCTGAAGCCACAGCGTTTGTTTTCGTGACATTAAGACCTATCAAAAACATCACCGTTTTCAGATCTGGTACATTTCAACCGAGGATTCAGGGTCAGTAAATCTAGAAGTGGCTGCTGACCTGACGCGTCATCAGAAGGCAGTGAACGTGGTGCGCTGGGCTCCGAGCGGACTACTGCTGGCCTCCGGAGACGATGACTCCTTCATATTCATCTGGAAGCAGAAGACTGACAAAGATTTGATTCCAGTGCAGAGTAATTTGGAAGGAGAAGAGCAGTATAAGGAAACATGGGTTATTCATAAGGTGGGTATTGGTTTGTTTACTTACACTTTATTGATGCTTTGAAATAAACTTTGGTAATAGACAACAGTGGTGACCCATTATCTTAAAATTCAGTTCGTAATTGTAATTATACAAAAATAAAAGTCATTAAATACTGAAAGTAAACAGATGTTTGTTTGATATATTATTATGAAGTCTCAAAAGTGAACTGTACAATTTTTAATGAGAATAAATTCTTTAAACCGAAACCAAGATATTTCCTAAGTGAAAATTACAAAATTGTCTTATCTTTGTTTATGTAGACCTTACGAGGACACATGGAAGATGTCCTGGACTTATCGTGGAGTTCAGACTCATTGTTCCTTGCGTCAGGCTCCGTGGATAACAAGCTGCTGCTGTGGGACGTGACGAAGGGCAAGTACACCAGCATCCTGACGGACCACAAGGGCTTCGTGCAGGGCGTGGCCTGGGACCCCCAGGGGCAGTATGTGGCTACTGCCAGTTCTGACAGGTAAAGTAAAATTATAATACCTTACCCTGTCTTCTGTTCATGTGTGGTAACATAAAGTACAATCAACCTATCTTTCCAGAACATTACGCACATTCGACGTAGCCTCCAAGAAGGTGGTCTCTCGAAGCAGCAAGGCCGTCCTCCCGTTCCCACCTGGGCACAGCTTGCACAACACCAAGGTACATACATGCTTTCTTTAGGGATGGTCCTATGACATAATATCCATTTTTATGATTTAACACTAACACCAGTGTCTTAGTAAGCCTGGATAATGCCTATTTGGTGTTATTGTTATTCTGGAATAATAATATCAGCAAATAGCCTAGAATTAGATGAGATCTCTGCAAAATTTCAGAGAGACAAAATTTCATATGGATCACATTCAGTAGTTGTGTGAGGGTGTAACTGCAACACTTTCGTAATTACTATTTTTTTGTAATTACTCTTGATCCTACTTCTGATTCGCTGGACCCTCGCTGTATCAGATATGTTGTCCTCACTGGTGGGTGGTTGCAGGCGCGGCTGTACCACGACGACACGCTGCAGACGTTCTTCCGGCGCCTGCAGTGGAGCCCCGACGGGCTGCTGCTCGCCGTGCCCGCCGGCCGCCTGGAGCCCGAGGGCAAGGGGGACAAGCCGCTCAACGCCGTCTACATCTACACCAGATACTCGCTCAAAGTGTAAGTCACACATTTGTTCATACTACTAATGTGGTACTTGAGTCAAGTCTAGCTGATAAGGTGAGGATTATGTTCGATATACATCGATCACCTAGATTCAAACTAGCCGCCTCATCAGGTCACACTAACTAGGTGACTCGTGTACTCGCGACCGTGAACGTACCGAGCGGCCACCGGGTCAGCCAGCAGACAGTGCATCGCCAGCAGAGATACCAACCGCACTCATTATCATCAGCATCAGTAGTCGTAGTTTTACATTTTAAATCTCATACTATTTAGACAGAACTTTAATGTAAATTTAGTATTATTTAGATGTGCCTTAACATCATTGTAACTGTGTCCCTGTCCTCACAGTGGAGTGTCGCTACATGTAGTGTAATGTACGTGTGTTGTCCAGTCCGTGCTGCGTGGTCCCGTGCGGCGAGCCCGCGCTGGCGGTGCGCTGGGCGCCCCTGCCCCTGCGCGCGCGCGCCGCGGGCCCGCCCCCCGCGCTGCCCCT
The DNA here is from genome assembly GCA_944547425.1 of Eupithecia centaureata. NCBI lineage: Eukaryota > Metazoa > Arthropoda > Insecta > Lepidoptera > Geometridae > Eupithecia > Eupithecia centaureata. The sequence continues at coordinate 14,695,877 of OX155686.1, forward strand.
CCCGCGCCGCAGCCTGCTCGCGGTGGGCACGCGCCGCGCGCTCCTGCTCTATGACACGCAGCAGCGGACGCCTCTCGCGCTCATCTCTAATATACACTACACCAGGTCACTACTACCTTTATTTACAAATCAACATCGGAGCTCAGATGATATATGACATATCAAGACCGATGTGGCGCGGTGGGCGAAGGTCCGCCTGCGACGCAGGAGGTAGCGAGTTCGATTCCCGCCTCGGAACAAATTTGTGCACGATCTGCAGAAATTTGTTCTGTTGGTCTGGGTGTTTAATATGTATAATAAAAAAAATACCTTTAAAAGTTATAAAAAAATCCGGGTCCACACAGCATCATCTAACCCCAAGCTAAGCAGAGCTTGTGTCTTGTGTGAACTATCTAATGTATTAAATATATCAATTATCTAGTACCCATAACACAAGCTTTGAGTAGCTTACTTTGGGGCTAGACGGTGCTGTGTGGATTGTCCAACATATAAAAAAAAATACAACTTTTATCCAATGGTCATCTAGTACCCATTACACAAGCTCTGCTTATATTGGAACTATGCCCCGATTGATTGTCCAGATTGATTGATTACTCTGCAGGATCACGGACCTGACGTGGAGCGGCGACGGACGCACGCTGGTGGCCAGCAGCACGGACGGCTTCTGCTCCGTCGTGACGTTCGCGGCGCGCGAGCTCGGGGAGCCCCTGCCCGAGGGCCCCGCCGCCACTCGCACAGGTACCTATGTATCTAGATAGAGCGATTGGTGAGCGATATCGGTGTAAGCGAATAGCGTCCTGAAGAAATCGAAAGCTCTTGTTGCGACCTGTGAGTCGTGAGCAAAACTGCACATTATATTAATAAATTCTAAAAAGATAACACTTCTTTGTCAAATAAAATGTAAGTCTATATGTATAGTATACAATACAATACACTTTATTGAACACCAAAAGAAATAATGACAAAATACAGGAAAACAGATTTAACAAAGTTGCACAATGGGCGGCCTTATCGCTAAAAGCGATCTCTTCCAGGCAACCTTGGGATGGACACGAAGCAGATGTACACGTATAGACGGTGGCGTTTATACTTATGTTATAAAATAAATACATACCTATATATAGTATATGTATAGTATGTAGTCTTTAGGCGAACAACTGGCGTTGTATGCGCACAAATTGTTATAACTTGATTCCCGTATGGCCCACGCCCAAGTTAGATACTTATGTACTTTCCCTAAACTCTTACGTTACCCACAGAAACGGACGCCCGACCCGAGCCAATGGACACCAAAGAAACCGAAGCTCCAAAAGAAAAAGCTGAAACCAAAAACACAACCCCCAAACTAGAATCCTTGATAAAGTTCAAGGCGCCGCCCCGGGCCCGCGCGACGCCTGCTGCGGCCGCCGTCCCGGATGTGCATGAGGAGCTGGCCATGCCCTCCTGGTCCGACAACAGCACAGACATCATCCGGCCGCGGGAGGGCATGGAGCTCGACCAGGAGGTCACGATCATAGAGGACAGCGAGGACATCAAGCTAGTGTACGAGGAGACCGAGGAGCCTCCCTCCCCCGCGCCCGCCCCGCAGGAGGAGGTCTCCCCCGCGCCCGCCCCAAAGGAGGAGGACTCCCCCGCGCAAACCGCGTTTCTCAAACAAGCCAAGGTCACTGACCTCAAGACGCGGCCGGGCCCGTCTCTGCCGAGCCCTAAAGCTCCGAGGCGAGTCAACTTCGTCACCCTCTCGAGCCCTAAGAATAAAAAGAAATAACGCTTTGTTGTATTGTGTAGCAAATTATATATTAGTATTGTGCTGTAACTGTACTGATTAAATCTTAGTTCTATAATCCTAGATATTTTTTGTAATATGTGCCTTACGATACCCAAAAGGGTACTGATTTAATTTGATAATTTATATAACGACAAGTTAATATAAATTGAAAGTCAAATTAGAATCTCTTTAGAAGCGAGGTAACGGGTGAACAATCAAACATTGTTGAAGTTTGTTAATAGTTCTAATACCTTAGTGTTTTCTATTATCAGCACATTTATTTTGACAAAAAATATATCTGATTCCAACGAGTTCTGTGCTATCCATTTGACAATTGGAAACAATAATCTTGAATGAATTACTGTGCCTTCATTATATAATTAATGGCGTCGTACACGAAGCGAATGAGCATTTGTATTATACATAGTTTTATAATAAGTATTTCTAATAAAAATCGTACCATCTTATGAAATAGTTTGAATTCGAATGTTACCAAATTATTACCTGGATGTATCTATACATCCAGGTAATAATAACTTACCTATAGGTATTCAGTTAAAGTACGAAACACAGAAGCCGGAGGCGGAGCGGAGGCGAAGGCGTGCGAGTTGTATTCAATTGAATCATATGAAAGCCTACACACACCGCAGGCGGTGACGGCGATAGGAAAAACCGGCACGCCTTCGCCTCCGGCTTCTGTGTTTCGAACATCACTACATAGTATAAAACTAAGTCGCTTTTTCTGTCCCTATTTCCCTTTGCTTAAATTTTTAAAACTACGCAACGGATTTTGATGCGTTTTTTTTAATAGATAGAGTGATTCAAAAGGAAGGTTTATACGTATATTAAAACCGTGCGAAGCCAGGGCGGATTGCTAGTAACGTATATTTCCCGAACAAGCGACGCGCGCTCAGTACGCACTGGATCCATGCGCGCCACCTCCTTATGTCTACGCACTCCTATTTTTTAGTTGTTTTAATTTATATATAGAATATATTATATAGAAAGTAAACTTCTTCCCGCGACACAGGTCCTGCCTGCCTGACCCAGTGCGGGGACCACCAGTAAACTATTGCGAGATAAATGAATTATCTACTTTTATGGTTATTTCTAGTCTAAAGGTTCTAATTTAAACAGAAACAATGTCATTTAAAAGTAAATATGTTTAATAAATATTTACAATTTCGTACCTAAATTATCACATTTAAATAAAAAGTGAGTAAATACAACAAAATATAGTAGGTTTAAGAAAACATACGATAACCTAACTATGTACTTGTTCAGAGTCCCCGTTACATCGGACCTCGCAGTCAGCACAGAAACACACAAATAAAACAAATCAAATGAAAACACATAAAAAATAAGCATGATGGTTTGATAACATTCGTTATGATGATCACTAATCTACGAACGCACCCTAGCACTACTAAATACGTAATTATTGACTCAATTCACAGTACGATATTAGTTACAGCCATTGTTATTTCAAGAACTGAATACGGGTTTATTCAAAACAATTCGTACCTTAATACGTACCACATGAAAGTCAACAGCCGCTATGTAGTAAAAAACATCAAGTACTGAGTTTCGAGACCGTCGTATCGAATCGTTTAACAGTACATAATTACAAACTTGCTATCGTAGTGTGAATAAAGGTCTTACAATAATGACTTGAACATTTCCAAAGTCCGCAGCGGGATTGAAACAACAAGAGAGGTTCTTGTCGACCACCATTTTACTTTCCTAAGTGAGATGGTGATCGAATGCTATTTCGTGTATAGTAAGTATATGTTCAATAAAAAAGTTCTCCGTTACCGTCACATTTTGATCAGTCGTTGAGAGCAAGTACTCTAGCGCAGAAAGAACTTGCTACTTCTATCCCACTTCTTTTAGGTGATACGTCACGCGTAACATAATAAATCGGGTTTAAGCTATTTTCTATTTTCAATGCAAATGCAATTTTGCACATATACGCGCTAAAGAACTTTGAATCAGTCGTCAATATTTAGTCTTTTGACATTATGTTGAATTTTTTAATAAATGTCTTAAATATCAAGACTCCAAAACTACAATTGATTCAAAGTTTGTATTAGCTTGGGTTCATAGCAAATGGCTCACAATGGTCGCAAAACTACTTATCTGTTGGCTTATTAACTACGAAACGAAAGCAGAAATCACAAAATATATTTTTTTAAACTAGCGTCACGTTCCACCTTAGCGTAGAGATTAAACATGAAAATGCACTAAGTAAATAGACATTTTGCAGTATTATTACAGTTTATTTTCATTTAATCATAACTTTCTGTACAATCTACAACTAAACTAAATATAACGAGCTTAAAGGTCCTCCCTAAGGTTCAATCGAAGGTCTAATATAGTTTACCGACCGGTAATAGTCACATTATTATAAAATAATTATATGTTAGGCGTCAATCTAATTTAGAATATGTTTTATTGCAATATTTAGAGATGGCGGGAAGCCAGCTTGGCCAACAAGAAAACGACCAATAAAAGCACTATCTATTTGCACCAACCGAAATCTCGCACTTTATTCAGAGCTCCAGTAGAGAGCAGACGCTTTAGCCAACTTCGGTTAGTGCGATACGATACTACATTCCTACACGACGACGTCCTCTGTTACCCTAACATTTGTGCACATCATCGAAACAAGCTTAACACAAACTTATTGTAGTCTCTTTACAAAAAAGATGAAGGAAGACTTCTCTAAGGCGGCCCCTAGACCTACAATAAAATTGTACAATAAGATCGAAAGGCGCTCTGATACCAAACGAGTTCAATATTAACCCTAAACGGTCAATATTATTGCACAATTTGCAATATTGCGCAGTATTTGACCGTTTAATGGCCGCCTAAGGCTAGGTCTCCCAGACATACTTTGAATGGGAAAGTGTCTCTTACAATTAGACAGTCCGGGAGACCGCTTAAGCTGGTTTAGTTCCAATAATGTGCACGAACAGCAGTGTACGGGCGCGACGAGTCCGTTAGTGTAGCGCTTTTATCGCGAGTGAGCTGTCGTCGCCGCGGCCTGCCTATCTGAAGAGACGGGCGAAGTCCCGCAACAATTTCGTCAGCTCCTTTACTTTGTCTGCTCTGAAATATAAAATATATAAATAATTATCTAAGTTAAAGGCAGTGCTTTAAGGCCCATTTACATGATGCAAGTTTCTTGCCTGTTGCATACAATAATATTGAAGCAATAAATGACTTGCATGGTCTAAACAATTAATTGTATAATAATATAAAGAAAATTATTGCTTTCAATTAATTGCATTCAATTATTGCTCTTGAATATACAAGAAAATGGTATCATGTAAATCAGCCTTTACTTTCATTTCATAAGACCTTACAGGACGGAGGAGAAATTCGAATTATATTCCTTTAGTTAATTTAGTAGTGGACGTAGATATGTATGTGCTGAATAATCACTACATAGTATAAAATAAAGTCGCTTTCTCTGTCCCTATGTCATTATGTCCCTTTGAACGCTTAAATCTTTAAAACTACGCAACGGATTTTGATGCGGTTTTTTTATAGATAGAGTGATTCAAGAGGAAGGTTTTTACGTATAATAAAACCGTGCGAAGCCGGGGCGGGTCGCTAGTAAGTAATATAAATAAATAAATACTACAATAATTCTGGACAACCCACACAGCATCATCTAGCCCTGAGCTAAGCAGAGCGTGTGTTATGGTGCTAGATTACTGATACACTTAACACCTTACATAGATAGATATTTATTTTATGATACATAGAAAAGACCCAGAAATAATTACCATAATACTACAATAATTCTGGACAACCCACACCGCATCATCTAGCCCCAAGCTAAGCAGATCGTGTGTTGTGGGTAATAGATGACTGATATAGTTAACACAATACATTACATAGATATTTTAATTGCTAAATATAAAAGAGGTATAAATAAGTACCGTATAGCGAGTTGGTGGAACTGGTAGCACTGGTGCAGCGTGGGCGCCGCGGGCGGGTCGCGCGGGAGGCGCGCCACGGCCGCCGCCGTCCAGTCCGCGCCTTCCACGCCCAGCGCGCCGCGGCTCTAACCAACACATCACCTCGTATTAGACCAGGGTAAATAGATAGGTTTTTGAAACAAATAAAATAATAGTGGGATGAAACCCATTGGCAAATGAGGAGAATTTAGTCAAAATTTAAGGAAAAATAATTTACGGGCGATCTGAGGTCGGGAAGGGGTATGGGTGAGTGTTTTAGGGTAAAAAACTGTTAAACTCGATTTCCGGCAGAACTACAAGTCCTATGGAACAAAGTCAAATTGCAAAGTTGTAGGTAATAAAAAGATCTACAATTTTTGTCTACACACTTTTTTCAAATAACCTCAAAATATATGAGAAAAATTCAAATAACCAAGTTTTTGGTTTTTTATTTTTATCTTTTACAATAATTAATGTTACTTACAATAATTTTCGTTTCACGAAATTTGGTAAGAACTTACCTTTTTATGTATCAAATATACTGTAATTTATTTGATTTGAAATATTAATTTTTTCTTCTTATTTTGACCTGAATATTGAAAAATTAGGGTAATTTTCAATCGAAAATTCACCCGTCAAAATATGAGCTTTTTTAAAAATAAATTGAGTATTTTCTGATAGTTGAAATTTGCAGCAACTTTGCAATTTGACTTTTTTTCCATAGGACTGCCGGAAACCTCAGACCGTCTGAAATTATTTTTCCTTAAATTTTTAGTACATTCTCCTCATTTTCCAATGGGTTTCATCCTACTATTATTTTATTTATTTTTTCATCATTTTGAAAGGCTTCTATCCTGGTCTATTTATCCACGGGGGAACATTCACTTATACTAACACTACTTTTAAAATGTACATCGTGTATTATTCCAGTCGGTAATGTTATATGGTATCGTCATATGGGGACACACTTGTGTATGTCCAGTGCCATGTCCAGTGGCGGTAGCTTCATACAAGCCAAAAAGCCGGGCTTGCCCTACTTCAAATACATACCGACCGAAAACATTGACTACCATATTTAAATTTTCGCGCGCCAATTCTTTCACTTCATTTCTTTTTATTCATGACTGTCTAGTAAGTATCCGATCCGATCTCGGCCGAACAAAGCCGAACGCGGCGGCCGGCAACTAGTCGCGCGCGGCGAGATGCATGCCATTTCGCTCACACTCATGGGCTTGCAACCTGGCTTCGCAGGCACCGTTCTAACCTATGCAAAAGTGCTACGTCTATAGATATAACTACTGTGCGTTTCTATAGCAATTAGTATGGAACAAAAAGCCCGGCTTTCACTGTGAAGTTCGCACAAACTAGGGTCGCGCTCGATCGCGAAGTTCGTACAAGAAAGAAAACTGTTCCTTTTCAGAATTCCACTTTTTCATTTTGTTTATTGAGTGAGTTGGTACATATAACAGCAATTTCGTTTTAATTTTCGAGATTTTTGTGTGATTTTAATTTTGTTTGAAATGAATGCAGATGCACATACAGATCATTTGTTCAAGAAATTTTTATTGAAGTTATTAAGGTAGTTTTCATAAAAACTACAAACAAATCTACTTAATCATAAACAATAAACGTAGGTATGTCGGGCTTGCCCTGTTCTCAAGCACTAGGCACGCCACTGGCCATGTCAAGGCTCAGTTGAAGCTGGCTCGGTGCTCAAAAATAGCCTAGGAGAGCATTATCTGTGCTCTATTGTATAACAGATCATGAAAGGTATTTTAAAAGGTGCAGTGTATTAATGTTGAAACAATGTGTATAAATCTAGAGCGAAATAGACTGAACCAGTCCAGTACAGTGGCTAGAATGAGATGTCTCTTGCCACGGCGGCTCTTCCCAACGGAGACCGAACGTATTCCCAGGACTATTAAAGTGTAACACATCCTCCGTTCTATTATATTGGCTACAGATATTATTTATTTTGTTCCATCGCTATCGCGAAGTGTGTGCAGTTTGTATACAAAAACAGGTAAACTTTATCTTCCTGGGGATGCAGTCTCGACAAAGATCTCATAGCGACCGAAATCGGTCGCAGTCTTATCGATCACATTTTAGCGATATTTGTAAGTCTCTACTATTTGAACCATCCGTGAAAAAATCCAATGCTAGATACGATAAAGCCAATAAAAAAAACCCAATAACTCTTCAAAACCCTTTACACAGAAGATAAGTTGATAAAGTGAAAAAATCTAAATCTATGGGTAGATAACGATCGCTACCATTGTCGAGACTGCATCCTCTGCTCTCCTTATGATCTGTGTTGTTAAATTACACAAATTATTTACTTATACAAAGTCGACAGGGTTAAAGGGGTATTACACTACACGGTATTCAGGGACCCTAACCCTTACTAAGAGTGGTGTAAGTAATAAGATTTAGGGTCCCTAAGGGACGGACCCGGACCCGGACGATATTCAGGGCCCTGAATAACGTGTAGTGTACACAAATCAATTATCACTTTATTTCTTATATTATTTTGATAATTATGTACCTATAGTATTAAATTAGACTTGTCTAAGTGCTTATTTTGTAAGCCTAAAGAAATAAAGATTTCTGATTTCTGTAATACCGCTTTTAAAGTGCCGATCACTGGCATGTTGTGCCGATGACTGGCATGTTCCGAAGAGTATGGTGGTTACCTTCTGGAAGGTCTGTAGCTCGAGCAGCACCTCTGCGACGTCTGACAGCATGTAGGAGTGCAGATGCAGCACGGCCGCCGCCAGCAGCGCGTGCGTGACGCCGCCGCCGTGCCGGAGGAGGATCTTAGCGGCCAGGCCTGGGGGGACGAGGATCTTTTACATTCATGACAAACATTTATATATGTCGCAGATCGCTGCTTTTGTAGGCCTCAATTTATAGTTCATACTTGCGAGCCTTCGTTGTGATACCATGAATTTCATAGTCAAGAGTAATGATAACTTCTTGATTATGTATTCGGTCTCTTTGCTCTATAGGCCGCCAGGCCATAGAACATGTGATTCAAGGACATCAGACTGTTGATGGACAAATGTCATAAAAGAAAATTAAAACAATAAAATATTAATTATAAATTCCAAATTGTCAAACCTAATAATAATATGTGTATAAAATTCTTCAGTCAATATACAATATTAAATAATTACACCATGTCAAATCGAATAGCATAGAATATGTAACAGAGTCCTATGACATTCCCAGTACAGTACAGTAAAACAGATCGACTTTCTCCGCTACAAGATTGAGCGTGTGGATGCAACATAATAGAGACGTCGGCCTCATGCCATGTTCACTACGCGTGCATGGGTGTGATAGCTACCTTGTGCGTCCTGCATGTTGCTCCGCGGGTGTGTGGCCGCACGCGCCAGGTCATGCAGGAACTTGCAGACGGAGGCGTTGGCCTCGCGGTGGTCCAGTGAGGCCGCCACACACGCCATGTTGACTACGCTGTCCATTGCGCCGTTGGAGAGGAACTCTATCGGGATTCGTTGCAGGAACCTGTATTAGACACAGGACAATATTAGCAACCGTATCATTGACTCGATTGTCATGTACATATACTAATAGTCGGAATCAAAAACTACAACGGGTATATAATCCAGGAGCAAACGTCTGCCGCCTAGTTCGTAATAAATTACAATGAACAGCTACTATGACAACAATAGCTACGCTTAAACTCAAAAATGGCTCTTTTACCGCCAGAATGGGAGCCAGAAAGAAGTGAGCAGAACAAGAACCGGAGCAGGAGTTTAAACTAACATTTAATGTAGTTATTTTTGTAGAGAAGGTATTAATTTTTTAGTTATTTTTATTTTATAGTAATTTCGGACAGTCCACACAGTGTCATCTAGCCCCAAGCTAAGCAGAGCTTGTGTTATGGGTACTAGATGACTGATATACTTAATACAATACATTACATAGATATATTTTTTATTATACATAGAAAACACCCAGACCAACGGAACAAATTTCTGCAGATCGTACACAAATTTGTTCCGAGGCGGGAATCGAACCCGCAACCTCCTGCGCCGCAGGCGGACCTTTGCCCACCGCGCCACATCAGTCGTTAATTATCAGCTAGTTACCCACCATTTCTGTACCAGTTACCCCTAAAATGTGAATAAAACAAGCGGTGACCTGATGCAGAGCCTGAAGAGATCGTCGACGGTGTCAGGGTTGTCGCGCAGCCCGGCCGGCTCCTGCAGCAGAGAGAAGGCGCGCGGCATCAGCTCCTGCAGCAGCCCTATCAGCTCCGGCACGCACTCGCGGCTCCCGGCCAGCTCGTCCACCTGCACATCACAATGTATGTTCACGCCATCTAGCGCCAAACGCAACAACTACATTAGAGGGGTCAATTTAAAAACAGCGCTGCATGCATCTGTATATACTTACTGCATGCAGCAAAAGCTGAATTTAGTCCTTGTCTTAGTTTTTATTTTTATTTAAGTTAGTATGGTAAGTCTTTTTTGTTTGTTTTTAACCGTGTAATTAGAATCTAAGATAATAAATACTTTCTTTCTTTCATTATACGACTACTCAACCAATATCGATCGATGGCGAAGACGTACAACATAACTCCTGCGGACGACACCAGAGGCGCTGATCAGTAATACAAAAGCCAGAACAGCGACCGGTGCCGGCCTCTTACCGCTTTGTTCATTTGACTATACATTCTTTTAAAAATTATAGAGGTATCTACTTTACTTTCAAACATTATTTGATCAATTAAAAATAATATATAGATATGATCAGGGTTGTTGAGAATAACAGCATCAGCTGATGTGAGTAAAACCTGCATCGACAACTATGTTTTTTACCACTTCACAACAAAACTCTAAACTATTAGGTCTTAGGTCTTGCATCTACTTTGATAGGATGTTTTTTATAGAATAGAATAGAAAAACTTTATTTGTTACTCAAACACATAAAATAAATGGAACAAAAGAATACAATATAAAATAAAACAGTTTGCTTGAGTCACAAAACGGTCCCTGTCTCAGCATGAGCTGGTTGTATATTTACGTACAACCAACGCTGATCTTCCGACAGAGCCGGTTTTGGTGACGTCACGGAAGATATAATAATATCCCATGTACTATAATATACTAATATTACGAACAAATAGGTATACAAAATCATAAAACATATACGTTATCCCAATAACGCGGGTTAACTCGCGGGCGGAGCTACTTGCACACTAGAACCGCACCATGCGGCACAGACGTATGTACAATGTGCGGTATACAATGCACTCACCAGCACACTGGAGAGGTACAGCACGCAGGAGTGCGCGTGCTGCGCGTAGAGCGCGGAGAGCGCGCGCGCCAGCGCGGGCAGCAGGGGCGCGCAGCCCGCGCCGCCGCACCGCACGCTGAACCGCACCATGCGGCACAGCCGCTCCATCACGCGACCGTCGCTGCCGAACCTGACACATACCATACAAACAAAACTTTAGTTGTTTGTTTCCACAGACACACACATATAAATTACATAGACAACTACAAACTTTCAAAAAACAAAAGTAATACCTATACCTTTCCATACAGTCGCTGAGCACGGGCCAGGCGTCGCTGAGGGCGGGCAGCGCGGGGTGCGGGCCGGCGGCGGCGGGCTGCACGTCCAGCTCCCAGTGGCTGGAGATATGAGACACACGTACCTCTCCATACAGTCGCTGAGCACGGGCCAGGCGTCGCTGAGGGCGGGCAGCGCGGGGTGCGGGCCGGCGGCGGCGGGCTGCACGTCCAGCTCCCAGTGGCTGGAGATATGAGACACACGTACCTCTCCATACAGTCGCTGAGCACGGGCCAGGCGTCGCTGAGGGCGGGCAGCGCGGGGTGCGGGCCGGCGGCGGCGGGCTGCACGTCCAGCTCCCAGTGGCTGGAGATATGAGACACACGTACCTCTCCATGCAGTCGCTGAGCACGGGCCAGGCGTCGCTGAGGGCGGGCAGCGCGGGGTGCGGGCCGGCGGCGGCGGGCTGCACGTCCAGGTCGCGGAACAGCGCCGCCAGCCGGTCGAGCCACACCACCGGGTCCGCGCGCGAGCCCTTCTTCACCTCGCCGCGGTGCTTCACGCACGCGCTCAGGCCCGTCGTCTGCACGAACGTCGCCTCGCGCATCGCTTGCGACAGCTGTGGACCGGGCACCGGTTATTCGAAGCTATGACCACTATGAAGAACGTAGGGTTCACTATGTATTAGCAAGCTATTTTACACTTTACTTTGTTTAACAGAAGGTATGGGATCTTTATCTAAACTACTCTTATTATTTATTGATATCACGAGTTTTCCAGAACAATCTTTGCTTGCAATCTCAGATCTCGACAAACACATGTTTGTAAGTTCGGTCGTTGTGGGCTGGTTATCTGCCAGGCAGGGCAAAGGATTTCATAATATACATTCAAATTCACTTCTAAATTACTTATCAATTAGCTTACCTAAATGAAACTTTTTTGCATTTTTACTACAGTTCAACTCTGAGAAATAAATCAGTAATAAATTTATTTATTCATCTCAACGGTGAATAATTAAAGAAACAACTTAAAAATATCAGTTCTAACCGCGAAAAAGGCAAAAAAATTGTACTATAAGAGAACACACAGTAGGGAACCCACCTTGTATCGACAAGTAAATATGATTGTATATGACGTGTGTGTCCAAGGGGAGTGGTAGATGAGACAGTAACCTGATGGTGCGGCAGAGAGCCGATGGCGGCGGCCACGGCCCGCATGAGCGTGGAGGCGGTGTGAGTCTGCTCTGACTGCTGCGAGGCTTCCAGCAGCAACCCGGCGTGGCTCTTCACGTGGGCGCGACACGACTTGCAGATCACCTGCAACACCACACACTGTGCAACTACTCGCAGTACACCTAAGTACGCCTCTGTTTATGGATCATCGGTGTAGCTCGCTGTTAGCTTGAAGTCAGGTCTTAACTGCTCTATATGTATGTAGTAACAACTCTATGTTATATCCAGGTCCTATCTAAGTATTGGTGTGTATTAATATATACCGACTATAGTAAAGCATTCGATAGAATAGATCACTTCACGTTGTTAAATAAGCTTTCTCATTCAGGTAAAAAGAAGTGATTTGCTAAGATGGTTTGCATCGTATGTTGATAATCGATCACAGGCAGTCGTTCTCAATAACTATTTATCCAGTTGGGATCCTGTTCCTAGTGGGGTCCCTCAGGGGTCTCTGCTAGGCCCCTTACTTTTTACATTATATGTTAAGGATATTGACTTATGCTTCAAATCATCAAATCTGCTGTGCTTTGCTGACATGGTTGCTCTTCAGTCAGATCTCTCTCGTCTTGAAACCTATTGCGTATTAAATAAGCTTGAACTGAATCCCAGTAAATGTTTCGCTACTACTTTTACTCGTAAGCCTCGGGCTATTCCGACGTGATATGCACTGGCAGGGCAGCTATTTACAAAAGCTACTGGTATGCGTGATCTTGGAGTTTACCACGACTCAAAACTACTCTTTGACGTCCACATTGACAACATAATTAGTAAAGCTTTGAGATCAAGGGATTTGTTAGTAAGGAGTCATCTAGAATACGCATCTCAAATATGGCACCCGCGTTATCAGAAATACATTGATCGTTTTGAAAGTATTCAGAGGCGGTTCTTAAGATACCTGTGCTTTAGAGTAAAGATTCCTTACAAATCATTTACCTAAGATGATCTCTGCAAGAGGTTCCATTTCTTGCCACTAAAAATAGACGGGATATAGCTGATTATATTTACATTCTTAAGATTATCAACAACGATGTGGACTGTCCTGAACTTCTTGGCAAATTAGACTTCAATGTACCGCGTAAGCAGCTTAGGCACAATCCCCTACTCCATTTCCAACATGTTGGAACTAATTATAGACAAAATTCATTTATAGTGCGAGCGAGTAGAACTGTCAATGATTTCAGGAGGATGTTGGACATTGACCCTTTCAATACTAGCATTCACCAGGCAAGGCGATGCAGGACTCTCAGCTTCTTTTGCACATGATTAGTTTTACTTTTACTTATTACTTAAAGTTTTTTTTAATTTAATTTTAAGTTGAAGTAACTCAATGTGTACCCTATTGGGCATACCAACAAGTGGAAGGCAGACCGAGGTTGTTATAATAAGCTAAGGTGAGATGTAGCTATTTGTCTGCTCAATCACAAAAATAATTAAGTTGGCAAGTAAAATTATCATTTTGGTAAGTCTAATACATCGCGTAGGTACCTACTTCAATATATCTTTTACAACGCGGATGAGGAACTCCAGGCCGGGCTCCAGGCAGGGGGGGTGCTGCTCGATCCACTCGCACTTGTCTAGAGTACCTGCAGCGCGGTGGCGGCGGAGGGCGCGAGGCGCGCGTCTTGCAGCGCGCGGATGAGGAACTCCAGGCCGGGCTCCAGGCAGGGGGGGGTGCTGCTCGATCCACTCGCACTTGTCTAGAGTACCTGCAGCGCGGTGGCGGCGGAGGGCGCGAGGCGCGCGTCTTGCAGCGCGCGGATGAGGAACTCCAGGCCGGGCTCCAGGCAGGGGGGGTCCTGCTCGATCCACTCGCACTTGTCTAGAGTACCTGCAGCGCGGTGGCGGCGGAGGGCGCGAGGCGCGCGTCTTGCAGCGCGCGGATGAGGAACTCCAGGCCGGGCTCCAGGCAGGGGGGGTTGCTGCTCGATCCACTCGCACTTGTCTAGAGTACCTGCAGCGCGGTGGCGGCGGAGGGCGCGAGGCGCGCGTCTTGCAGCGCGCGGATGAGGAACTCCAGGCCGGGCTCCAGGCAGGGGGGGGTGCTGCTCGATCCACTCGCACTTGTCTAGAGTACCTGCAGCGCGGTGGCGGCGGAGGGCGCGAGGCGCGCGTCTTGCAGCGCGCGGATGAGGAACTCCAGGCCGGGCTCCAGGCAGGGGGGGTCCTGCTCGATCCACTCGCACTTGTCTAGAGTACCTGCAGCGCGGTGGCGGCGGAGGGCGCGAGGCGCGCGTCTTGCAGCGCGCGGATGAGGAACTCCAGGCCGGGCTCCAGGCAGGCCGGGTGCTGCTCGATCCACTCGCACAGCTCGCCCAGTAGCAGGATGCACGTCTTGCGCACCAGGATGTGCGTGCCCTCGGGGGGGATCGACAGGATCGCTTCCACCACCTTCGGCACGTACTCGTACTCCTCTCTGTCAACGAAACAGTAATGTCTGACGGACACGCAGCAGTACAACTCTACTCGTCACTTCTAAGAGTTGTTCGAGAAGCAAAAAGACAATGCTCAATACGCAGGCCCTTGCTAGATGTCATAGTGGACTACTTAGTCCCACTTCCAATAGAGTTGCCACAGACTACTCACTATATCCTCATGCTGTGTGATTGAAGAGACAAGTAAGGAAGCCCTACATCAGTGAGTACTAACGGCAGTATATTCTTGGCGACACACTGCATGATGAAGAGCGCGGCCTCGGTCTGCTCCCAGGGCCCGTCGGGGCGCAGCGTCGCGAACATCTGCCGGAACACGGCGCTCGAGCCCACCACGAACACCACGTCTTTGATCACGCCCATCACTTTGTACCGGAACTCCTGCAAATCAATCTATTGTCAGTATACACTTCAGGGAAACTTTGTTATCTGCCCTGCAAAGGTCACAGATATTCTTAGGCATACTAAGAATATCGAGAAGTGCGAGTCGAATTTTATTATTTCGTTATATTCTAAGCGCTCAATTTCTTTGTACTGGAACTCCTGCAAATCAATCTATTGTCACTATTCACTTCAGGGAAACTTTGTTCTCTGCCCTGCAAAGGTCACAGATATTCTTAGGCATACTAAGAATATCCAGAAGTGCGAGTCGAATTTTATTATTTCGTTGTATTCTAAGCGCTCAATTTCAAATTCAAATCAACCCTGGAAGTATCAGCCTTCTACCAGCTGTTTAGGCGAAGTCTGTGATGATTCAGGACAAAGACTAGTATAGATAAGGAAAACACTCCAAATTTCAAGTCTCAAGTAGTCTCAAGAATAATCAGAATAATAAATTTATTGGTAAGTAATCAGCCTTGTTTTTGAGATAGCCAGCATATAATATTTGTTGTTCTGATATTTATCATTAAATATACATATGCCGCATATAGTTTGATTGTTTGATCAAGGTTCGAAAACAAGCATATATGTAATACAATTAATACAGGGGTTAATCCCACACATCATAGTATGCCTCTAACATTCCTTCTGTTCATATTGCAGCATATTGCAGCTTTAGTGAGCATCTTTTCAGTCATAATATTTGATTTGATCAATCTGTTTGGTGTGTTAATAATAATAATAATTTTTTTTATTCAGACACAAGATCGGCCAAACCTGCGCGACCGAAACGACTGCAAAGCGGGAGCGTCAGCCGCGCGGCGGACGCTACCCATACTTTATCTAAGTCGCTTTGCACACCTACGCGACCGTCGGAGTTGCACAGGTGTGCACATGAAGTTTCGCGTTGCGGATCGCGTCCCGCTTCCCGCGTTACTAACGCGCAGGTTTGGCCGAACCATAATGCCCAAATACTCAAACACAACTCAAATTTAAGCACATAATAATATCAAGTCGCAATTTGGCATTTTTGAAGGATTATATACTCACATAGAATTCGTCTCCCTCATCAGGCAGCTGGCTCTGATCAGGCTCGCACTGGCAGTGGCGCGCCAACGCCTCTATCAGTCTCTCCACGTGAGGCTTGAAGGCATCGTTGAGGGGCTGGTAATCTCTCTGGTAGATGTCTTCCGATAGCCGGTACCAGAGGTTGAATGTTATTTCTGCTACCTACAAACAGGGTTGGTTTGATTATTTACAATTTTAGACTATTTTATGAACTATGATTGCAGTTAATGTAACACTGCTACGTGCAACTAAAATGAATAAGATTATCTATAAGCAGGGTTTGAAGTTATCAAGATAAATATCCTTCTCAATAAATATCACGATAATTATCAAATGTAAGTAAACTTTTCGGTTCATATTTCTGGTATTTTGGCTATCTACCTATCACCATTTACATAAGAAGAATAAAATAAACACATGTAACAATCAAGGAAATTTTGATTGAATTGGTGTTTTGATATGCTAATACAATACAAAAAATGTAAGAGGCAATCTATTATATTTATCAAAGATAATTATCAACATATATTTATCTTGATAATTATCGCTTTGAACCCTGTCCATAAGATAAGTCATTTGAAATGTAGAAGACAGAGGCTTCATTTACACATATACCTCTCTATTACTCTCACTCTTATCCATGTAGCGTTGTCAAAGTAAAAGTAAGTAAAGTCAAAGTGTTTTGTAGTGCCAAAATAAATATTCTAATTTTTAATTATGGCTATCCTAACCTAAGTGCCATTAGTTATCAATAGACATAATTAAGTTGTAAAATCTAAAAGGACTTCATTGTCAGCTTATTCATTGTTCCTAATTGTCAAAACAAAATGTGAAAGTGTACCTAATAACTTTATCATTATTTGATTATGTTGAGTCTAGCAAGTCTACAATAATATTCCAAACAATTCTAGCAAACTTCATGGCTCTCTGCCAATTTCTCCACCACAACAGATTGTTATTTTAATATCAAAGCACTTAGCAATCTATGTATATAAATAATTTAAAATTACCTCATAGTCATGATGTCCTACACACACAAGTGCTAACTCTAAACTTCTCATGGCAAAGTGAGTGTTCCCAGCAGCCGTGCAAGCTATGATCTTCTCCAGGAAGGCTTCCCCGAGCTCCGTGAACACCCTGGCATAGTTAGCCGCCTTCTCCTCTTCTTCGTGAGCCACAGCCAAGTGGTAACTCTCCTCTAAGGATGCTATACTATCAAACAACAGCCTCTCTATATTCTCATTATTGTTATTATCTTCAAGGCAATGTAATAAAGCACAAACACAATCGGCTGCAGCATCGTGCAGCGTGTTAATGGAATTGTGATCCCTCAGCACCTGTAAACAAAACCCTAAAACTGCATTCTGCGGAACCTCCTGGATATTTATAGCTTTCACTTGAATCCATGAGGTCATACATTTCACTATTTTCAATGCTACTTGTGTATTCTGAGAACTGGTTATGCTCTCTTTCAAACACGAGGTCACAATGTTGGCATTACTCCTCAGTTCATTTTTTATTTCTTCTCTTCTGTTTTCTCCCAGTTTCAATGTTGTTGAGTCAATTTCTTGTGGTAAAACGGTCAATATTTCTAAGAGTGCATATGCATTTTTCGAAGAGAATGACTCAATGAGGTCACTGATGCAGTTCTGCCATGATGGCATTTGTAGAGCCAGGTCTGCTAGGGCTAGGCACAGCTGGGTGAGGATGGCGGAGCTGGTGTCCGGCGAGGTCCGTTCCAGGTGCGCTATGAGGGAGTCCCTCAGAGATACGAGCGATTCAGATGGCAGCTCAGACAGATTGTGCTGCACCTTCGACCGCATAGTTTGTGCTGCAAAGTAGCACGAATGAACATCCTTCTTTTGCTGTAGAAGTTCATCGGCGATCTTCCATGAGTGGATCTGAAGTAAGCATGGTAATATTGGAATTAGCATACGCAATATAAACCTGATGGCTATAGATCAAACAACAGAAACAGGAATATACTCACAGATTTTTGTACATCCCCTAACCACAATGAAGCCTTTTCTTTTTCATTTGCATTGGGGTTATCGTACAATGCGCCGATGGCCTGGTAAACAGTGTCCATTGAAGGGCTCTCCATTTCGAAAACTTATCACTTCACAGGCTTTTATTCAAGGGACACGTTAATTACGAACACTACGCACAATATCCATAATAAAAATAACAAAACTGACCTAATGTTCAACAACAAGCAAGCAAAACGATTCGTGTCGTTCAATTTCTTTTCTTTTCCTTCCACTTTTGTTCATAGACAAAAATAAAATGTTACCAGCGCTACAACAGACAGTTTTCCAAATACTACGGGTGCCACCCCGTCCGTAGCATGGCAGACAGTACTTTAACGTATATCAACAACGTTAAAGCATGGCACTAAGACTATGCATGACATTAAAGATAAGAAAATACAGACCGTCACGTTACACCGCCGTCTTTGTAGTCTGGTGAAAGTATTGGCTATCATCAGACAGACTTTTACAGACGTAAAATATAAAGTTGACTTCTCACGGGGCGCGTGATATCACGGGCCGCTCCGCACCGAGCCAATTTGTACGGGCCAGCAAGTGCCAACAGGCGAGTACGAGCCACCCGTTCTCACGGCGCGGCATGGCTCGCGCGGGCGCGGCGCGCGTGTGGCCCGGCCGCGGCCAGTTCTTCGCTCAAGGCCGATTTACATTTCCATAAATACAGTGGCGAGTTAAAAAATCAGTCAGTTAAGTAAGAATTAGTAAGTAGCGTCCAAACGGGGCTTAGTCCAGTAGTCATATGTTGCCATTCCGAGAAGACTGGCGGTATCGGTTTTTTTACTCGATCTATACACAACGGACTAGATCCGTTGTTTTAACTTAGAAAATGGACGTTGAATAGCTTAATACTAATTAACATGCATTACATACCTAAGAAAAACAGTATCTATACTTGTACAAAATATTGAAATTGAAATGTTAATAGATATGAGTAAAACTTGCTACTAAACTCGCTTATGCCGTTCAAATGACATTATCAGCTTAACTCGCACATGACGCAAGTTAACTCGCTACTGTACTTATTGAAATGTAAATCGGCCTTCACTCACGCGCGTTACCTCGCACCACCCCGCGCGCGCTCGAGTCCCCACGAGCCGCGCCGGCACGCGCCTTTGAAGTTACCGACATCAATCAGATCGGACGCACGTACCCGCGCTAACTATACTATCTCTCTAACTATCTCTCTCTTTCTAACGATCTCTCTAACTATCTCTCTCTTTCTAATGATCTCTCTCTAACTATCTCTCTTTAACTATCTCTCTCTAACTATCTCTCTTTAACTATCTCTCTCTAACTATCTCTCTTTAACTATCTCTCTCTAACTATATCTCTCTAACTATCTCTCTCTAACTATCTCTCTCTAACTATCTCTCTCTCAAACTATCTCTCTCTAACTATCTCTCTCTAACTATATCTCTCTAACAATATCTCTCTCTAAATATCTCTCGATTCTCTCTTATTATCTCTCTCTAACTATCTCTCTAACTATTTCTCTCTTTAACTATCTCTCCTTAACTAAATATCTCTCTTTCTAAATATCTCTCTTTAACTATCTCTCTCTAACTATATCTCTAACTATCTCTCTTTAACTATCTCTATCTAACTATCTCTCTATCTTTAACTATCTCTCTTTAACCAACTATCTCTCTTTCTAACTATCTCTCTCTCTAACTATCTCTCTCTCTAACTATCTAACTATATATCTTCACACGGAGCGTAGGCCCGAGCTGGCACGGCTCAGCTCATAAAACGCACCGTGAGAAGCCACTATAACAGAATTTTGTAAGTCTAGTCTTGTAAAGCCGCGTACAGACTGCTGTATCGTTACATGCAATGTAACACGCAATGAAATAATTTACCGTCCACACTGTCGCAATGTATGCAATGTAACAGAAATCCCATAGTGTGGACGCCTTGCGCGCACGAACCGCGCACACTACGCGCACGAGCATTTCAACTCGTGCGCACCTCGATCCGCCATTTTCGGTTTTTTCGCCGAACACAAAGAGGCGCGCAGTATGCGCGGAGCGCCAGTGTGGACGGATTTGTGTCTATAATGCGGAACGCGCGCGAACCATGGAAGAAAACACAGCTACGGCAGACTGAGCTATGTTCGCCGCGCGCATGCCGGAAAAGATGCCAACACGTACGTGCTCAGTTCGTGCGCGCGCTGCGTCCACACTTATGAAATGCTCCTTTCATGTTACATTGCATGTTACGTTACTGCTGTAACGTAACATGCACACAACACATGTCTGTACGCGGCTTAAGCATCTTCACTTCACATGAAGTCACAGAATCCTGTATTAAATTAGTACCTACCTAATGCTCTACGCTACACGATTCACAATATTTTTTTGATTTTGTATTTAAATTTTGAACATCACACAATAGCCAGACCTGACACTTAGCGAAGTTCAGTTCCATCCATCATCCATCATCATCATCTGTCTGTGTGGCAGGTGAAATAGTTGGAGGAGGACGGATTTTTACTCGTTTTATCTACTTCTATTTGGGTAGTTTAGCAGTTGGCAATTTCGATGCATTTAATCAAAATGTCAATATTCAGACTTCATTCTTCCATAGACAAATTGCATTCAAAAACCTATTTCTGGCAAAGAGATTATTTTTGGTCCCCTAGTTTTTCGTGGCATTTCCACGACGAAGCGATTATTTTAAAACGGCTTTTGCCTTGACATTTAAAAATTAAAAGGCCTCATTTTTGATTTAACGGTCCCCTCGTAAATTTTTTTACTTATACTTTATTGAATCTGGTTGCTAAAGTGTGTTGATTTCAGATTTTGAGCGTCGCTCATCAAAGAATCTCTCAAACTCAAATCAAAACATCTGTCATTCTTTTTTGACGTTTGTTGATACCGTGAGAATCAGACTTGAAAATGGTTGGTGTTTTTCAGTAATTTTATCGATAAAAATCAACATTTTTGTGCAGTATAATGTAGAAAACATTCGTGAAAATGATTATCCGTGTATTGATAATTCCGGTGCCCCTCATATTTTACAATCGCCTTGGATATTTCAGGTGAACGTACCCAAACAGCGCAGGACCTACTGCAAAAAATGCAAGTGCCACAAAACCCACAAGGTTTCACAATATAAGAAATCAAAGGAAAGGCACGCTGCCCAGGGTAGAAGGCGTTACGATCGCAAACAACAGGGTTACGGTGGTCAGTCAAAACCCATCTTCAAGAAGAAGGTAGGCCCCCTAACCTTTACCGGCTCTGGGGTATCTCTAAAAACCTGATCTAGGAATCAACCAAATCCGTTGTCCGTCCGTTGTTGTTTAGACTTAAGGTCTAACTTAAGCTTTCTGATCTTTCTACTAATGCATCAAATGGGATGAAGTTATTTATCCTACTAATATTATAAACGAAAGTTTGTAAGTATGGATGGATAGGTGGATATTTGTTGCTCTTTCATGCAAAAACTACTGAATGGATCTGGATTAAATTTGGCACAGAGATAGATTATAGTCTGGAATAACACATAGGCTATATTTTAACCCAGAATTCCCACAGGAACAGGAATTACGCGGGTGAAACGAGGCGCTATAAGTGGATTATAATACATATTGCTATTTTTGTTTTAGGCAAAAACCACCAAAAAGATTGTGCTGCGTCTGGAATGTGGCGACTGCAAGATCAGGTCACAAGTAGCACTCAAGCGCTGCAAGCACTTTGAGCTGGGAGGAGACAAGAAGAGGAAGGGACAGATGATCCAGTTCTAGAATGGATAATAAATAAGCTAAAAACCTAACTGTCTTTTATTATTTACTAATAGAAGTAGGCTCAGAGCCAGTCCACACGGCGCGTTGCGTCAGCGTTGCGTCGACGCAACGCTACCGTTGCGTTGTTTTACATACAAATAACCAAGGTGTTCACACGGCGCGTTGCGTCGTCGCAACGCACACATGACGGACAGCAGCCCCCGAGACGAAGCGGGAGGGGGTGTGCGTCGCCGCTGCGCCGACGACGGAACAAGACTGCATCGTAGTAACGCTGCGATGGCGCAGCGCCTGTGTGGCCGGCTATGCGTCAAAATATTTGCGTTGCGACGACGCAACGCAACGCAACGCGCCGTGTGGACTGGCTCTCACTCCAAAAATGATTTTTGATACTACACTTAATGAATAGGCATCTGAATATTTAAGAATATAATTATCCAGAACACATGATAGATAGTATTATTTTACATAGATTTGCTTTTATAATAACAGGATACATTCATAATTAATCAATGAGTCCTAATTCAGAGAAACTCAAGCATAGGTTTTTCGATAGTTGGCCGAGTGCCTTTGAACTGGTGGACCAGCCTTAAAGCGAGTGTCAACCTAGGCGCTTAAGTTACCAATCATCATCATCAACCTATATTAGTCCACTGCTGGACATAGGCCTCCCTCAATGAGCGCCATGGAGCCCTGTCTTCAGCTTGACGCATCCAGCATCTGCCAGCAGTCTTTTGCAGATTGTCATCCCAACTGGCCGGAGGGCGTCCTACACTACGTTAACCGAGTCGCGGTCTCCACTCAAGAACACTTTACACCAACGGTTGTCGGTTCTTCGCGAGATATGGTTACCAACAGAATTGGTTGGTTACAAATAAATATTCCATCTAAAACACCTAGAATAGCAGCTTACTCTTGTTCTAACAGCAAGGAATGTAATTTCTCCACTTTATGCTGTTGAAAATAGTCAATAACTACTACTACTTTGAATAATAATTAGATAAATCTGAATTATAACCTAATCAGCCATGGGTTTGCACATTATATACTATCTATCACCTATGTTCATCAGGGAAAATGTAGAATGGTGAAAGAATTTTGAAAATGGTGCAATACCTAGTTTCGGAGCCTCAGAATCTTTCCTCATAAAATATTAGTATAGATATAATTATGTACATCTATAAATGTATAGTAATTGTATAGAAAATTTAATTGTGTAAAGCAACTGCATGTATTTCTTCAAGCACTTAATTATGAAGATACTGAGTAGTTATTTGCTATTTCCTGCTTAAAAGTATTTGGTATACCTACATTGGTGTCAATTCTCTTGTTTTAGACCTAGCTAAAATTAGGTAATTTTAAGATTTAGAAACGTCAAATCCACGAATGCTATTCTGTGTTTTAAAAATTAGACTGAAAGAATAAAAATTAGGATGACAGATGTAAAACAACTCAACTTAGCTAAAATTGCTAAAACAGTATTCTGTGCATCACATTTTTAGCTAAGATTAGACGTCTAACTTAATTTTAGGAGGCACCTAATTTGGTCATGATTAAAATTTACAAGCAGAATGCTCAAAGCTTATACTACGAAAACCTAGAATTTAATGTAATTTGTGAATAAAAACATTCAGGGCAGGTACCGAAAAGTTACATGCAACATTATAGAAAAAATATTTATTTTGCTTACAGCAACACCAACTACTAAACTTAGAGAGATTTTACGATTGTCAAACACGTTTTAAATTAGGTATTTTTAAGATTTGCAACAGAATACCATAAATTTTAAGTCAATCTAACTAAGAAATTTTAAGATTTTAGTTAGGATTCCTAAAACAACAGCATCGACACCACTAGTTACCATAAGCATAAGAATAAGAACAGAGTTTATTCTTATGCCATAAAATTACATTGTTGTCTGCTAATATTTTTTTTATAGTTTCTATTTATCTCTTGTTTTACTAATTTCTCAATTTGCACTAATAAAATGTCCTTTAAATTATCTAATATTTTATATAAACAAACCCAAACATCTAGCCATTGAGGTATTGAGATCAACCTTGCTGTTATACAGTTTTTGAATAGCATGGAAGGAATGAGACATGTGAGTGCGATAACTTTTTAAAGCTTATAATATGAGCTTATTATGCTACTACATATTATGTAGTTTCATAACAATTTAAATGTGTTTATATACTAAGATAACTGTACAGTAAAATTATTTAATGGAATAAATTAACTGAAGGCTACCTACCTTGTTAATTTTGAAATAAAATCATTCTCATGCTCACCTATACATTATAGACCTACTTATTTGTGTTGGAGACAAAGCACTATGGTAATAATTCATAATCTAAATTATTTTCTTATTAATACTACAATAGTGAATATATAAGTTATCCATAACATAGAGGTACATTTATCTGGTAAAATTGTATTATAATTACTAGTGACACATAAAGATCTAATCTAGGGCTCAATTGTCATTGCCACGGAATTGAGTAGAAGCAAATTTTTTGCAACAAAATTCTACAAGTCATGATCAAGTTTAAAAAAAGTTAATTATGCTATGTAAAATTTGAGTGCAAAAATGTGCTTCCATTCTGTTGGAATGCAATTTCATCCTAAGAAAAAATTTACAATCTTAAAAACCAGTCAATTGAGATGTCCCATCACATTCTTTCCATAATGAAACTTGCTTACTTGAGTATTTATCCTATGACTAGGTAATCAATAGCATCATTTACTTTCCTATAATCTCATCCAAAATGTTTGGATCCAGACCTTCCAAGGCACACTTAAGTTTGGCGGCCTGTAATGGTACTCCAACTTGTACCATTTTCACAAATCTATCATACTGTGGTCTGGAGTCTAAACACCTGTCTTCATTTGTTGGATGGATCTCAGCATGAGGGACCTGTTTGATTGTATCATCCTGGGGATCCAGAGGAACTGGTGGATCTTCACTTATGGGTTCAAGCACAGCTGGTCCTTCCCTTTCTTTCACTTCTGCTGCAAAGGCGTTTAGTTCTGGTATTGATAACAGCTGAAATAGAAATAGGAATTGTCAGAGATAGTCTGAGTTGTCAGCATGTCATTTCTCTTCTGATTATTAGGACTGAGAGTAGGTACCAATCGATAATCTTAGATTGATGATATGGGAACATACCTTGGATTCCAGCAACACCATAGCAGCATCCACTCTGTCAAGTTTCTCCTCAAACTGCATCAGCTTATCCTCGCAGACTTGCATGAAGTTATTGAGGCACTGCACATTGGTCATCACCAAATGGTTCACAAACGCCAGGGTACGTTTTTGTTGAATGCCGTGCATCTGAAAATGAAGTAAATGTTCTATATTTTTTGGGTCGAATGTAAAAAAAAAATCGTGAGTTTTCCTGAAGTACTACGTACCCTGGCAAGATCCTCTGTTGAAGGACTCGTGGTCATGATGGTTGCTGTTCTATATAGACTTCAGAATAATCTTAATTTCCCTCTGAGGACCTATGAGTAATTTCCAAACATTTCCTTATTTTTCCATGCATTGGATTGCATTTCCCTTTGCTTTACGAAGTATAATTTTATATTATATAAGTAAAGTATAATTTTATTTTATATTATTTTTTATTTATATTCTCTTTGCCTTTGCTTTACCCGAGCCGAGTTTCAACTTCTACTACTTCTTTTTGTATGACGCCGCTTGTTTTTCGCCATCCCTGAGTTTCAGAATGTGTGACACTGACAGCAAAGAAAAGTGATAAAAATAAAATTCAGGTTTCAAAACCGTCATGGTTGTTAAAAAAAAAAAACAAACAAACACACAAACATAACTTTACAGTAAAATTAAAATAATATACGATCAAAGCAATTTTTAATTGTTATTCAGTGAGAAAATGGCTGCAGAAGTTGTAGTAGATGCTCTGCCGTATATAGATCAAGGTTATGATGATCCAGGAGTTAGAGAAGCGGTAAGGAATAATTCCTATTTTCATAACATAACCTATGTTTCATAAAAAGAACTTCTAAGTACTCAATTACTAATTTTAGAGCCACTACACCATACTCCTAACTGTTTAGATGTGAGGAAAGCATTTTGGTTATAAGCTAAACATGCATTTCAGGCTTTGGCGATGGTAGAAGAAGAATGTAGAAGATACCGGCCTACGAAAAATTATCTAGAAAATGCAGGGCCTGAGCCAAGTACCGCCTTCGAAACATCTGCTCTGCAGCGAGAAATGGAAAGGGTACAACAGAGATTGCCTATGGAACCCTTGTCCATGAAAAGGTGTGCTATCATAGAAAGAAAATAAGGTGTTTTGTAGATTATTGTTCATAGTTACATCTCCATTCCATTGTATTATATTTCCATGAATATTGCACTGGCAGAGATGCAAACTAATTGTTGTTCTCAAGGTCATGTTGCAACAAAGAAGTTAAGTTGAGTAGGTATCAGGGTCATCACACCATAGTAATATTGGTCATTGTAAAAGTTTGAGGTTTTTACCTTTACCCCTTCTCTCTTAAACTACCCAATGAATGCCTTCCACAAATAGTTGTGGTCACCAAATGACAATCAATAAAGACTCATATAAACATACTGTATTTTATCTTCCACTTGAAATCCTCTATAAGATAAAATAATGAATGATTTGATTCCATTAGAAGTAAAAAATCTAATTATTTAGTTGCTATAACTCAAACTGAATATAACTTCTTGCAAAGCACCTATCTATATGATCTCAGCTCTATCTATTTTATTGTAGAAGTCACCATTTCACCTAACTTAGCAGAATTTCACACAACAAACACATACAAACACATGTGTTTGGTGCAATATATGTATTAATAACTTCCTACATGTTGCCTAGAATACTGGTTCAGTACTAGTTCAAAAGGAAAGATATTTTAAAATTAATAATTGAGTACCTATGTCTAAACATTATTGAAAACTAGCTGCGCCCCGCAGCGTCGCCCGCGGGAAAATTTATTTATTTGTCAAATATCATATTTTTCTCGCCGTAAAAACCATCCTTGAACTTCAACGAACATTTAAAAAAAAGATTTGGCCAAATTGGTCCAGGCGTTGTTGAGTTATGCGCTTACCAACACATTTTGCGATTCATTTTTATATTATAGATTAATTGTGTATTTATGGAATTTATGGAAATTACAGTAACTCAAAAAAAAATTAGATTTATTGAAGCATGTCAGAGTAATATTAGTTAACCACTTTGAATAGAATACCACAAGAAAGATACATACATTATGTAGGTTATGAATAAAGGTAACCTGTTAATGTGTATATTGTGTATATAAAATGTTATTTTATATAAACTTAAAACATCTATTAGTTTTGCATATTTACATGTTCCTTATTAACAGCAACATAAGTCAAAAGTTATTATTATTATTATTTGTGATACACAGGCAGCTCTTAAGCTGATGCGTGTATATCTGAGTCTTTGTCAATGCACTTTAAATATTTGTCCAGTCTATTTTTGAAAGAGTTCACTGAAGGGGCACTGATCCGGTGATTCCCGTAAATGGTTCCAAGCTTTCACTATGCGATTGGGCAGTATGTGTTCTCTTGGTTTGCTGGTACTTGGCCCGCGTTGCAGTTTCAGCGATTTCAGCGTTAAATCTTCTCATGACTTACCTACTTAACAATGTGTAAACCAGGCATAAGACATATGCTTGTTTGATTTATGGACGCCCCCTTAGTTAAAATATTTCATCAGATATGAGCTGCCGCCGCCCCCCACCGGCCGCCTGGGCGAGCCAGCCGCGTGGGCCGAGGCCGTGGACAACTCACACGCTCAGCTCTCCCACCAGGCCATCCGAGTGCTGAACTTGGAGCTGCAGCTACAATACGGCACGGAAGCTTGGAAGTCCTATCTAAATACTCTGCAGAACTTAGTCATTAAGTCTCAGAACACACATGGTGGACTCAGGTTGGTATACTTTTATTCCTGTTACATCTTTAGGTTTAGCTTTGTAGATAATGCTTTTACTTATAATCTTTGTGAGGTAAGTGGATCTAAGCTACTTAAAGCGCAAGCAGGAGCTAAAGTAGCGCCACCACTTATTTTACCATTTATTTACCTACGTAAAAATTCTGTTTGCGCCTTAATACATAATTATACTAAATATAAGTATAAAGTGGACTGGCTCACTAGTATGTGTTATTAGTGCGGACTTCAATGAATGCAGGGTAGCATCCATTGAAGTCTATATATATTCTTTTCTTCCTGGCCGATTTCGGCTACGGAGACTTGGCTTTGAGTATCTATCTATAGGCTTAGATGTTTAGCCCGCATTTGGCTGATATAAGTTTGAATCCATTGAAGTCTAACGCGTACATAAAGCCGCGTTTAGTGTAAACCTAAATGTTTATTTCCACTGTTTCAGGAAACAAATAGCAGCAGTGAACTGGGAACGTAAGCGTTCGCAGACAGCGAGCGGCGCGCGGCTGCGGGCGCTGCGCCGGCGCTGGGCCCAGCTGGTGTCCGACAACTACCGCACGGAGCGCGCCCTCATGCAGCTCGAGATACAGCTGCAGAAGGTAACGAGCGACCCTCACTACTGAAACAAATAGCAGCAGTGAACTGGGAACGTAAGCGTTCGCAGACAGCGAGCGGCGCGCGGCTGCGGGCGCTGCGCCGGCGCTGGGCCCAGCTGGTGTCCGACAACTACCGCACGGAGCGCGCCCTCATGCAGCTCGAGATACAGCTGCAGAAGGTAACGAGCGACCCTCACTACTGAGAGCCTAGGGCAGGACTTCCCAACCGGTGGGGCGTGCTTCCCTGGGGGGGCGTAGAGATCTTAAGGGGAGCATGAAATGTTAAACAAAGTCGCTTTCTCTGTCCCTTTGTATGCTTAAATCTTTAAAACTACGCAACGGATTTTGATGCGGTTTTTTTAATAGATAGAGTGCGAAAAAGCCGTGCGATGCCAGGGCGGGTCGCTAGTAGGCTATATTTTATTCCGGAATTCCCACGGGAACGGGAATTACCGCGGGTGAAACCGCGAGGCGCTGCTAATCCTATTATAAATCATAGTTGTTTAAGATTTGAAATAAGCAACTGTACTACACCGATATTATAGAAACGTTAATTTAAAATCACCAAGAGTACATGACTAGAAATCCATTAGTGGTAATGGATTTTTGGTTATAGTACTGCAATTAACAGATGTCTAAGAATTTCTAGAAGGCAGATTCTACTCTCGACTATGAAAATATCCATGAAATATAACCTCTTGACTTTGGAGAAATTTTGAATAAAACGCTTTCTATTCTAAGTACAGGAGAAAGGTGCATTAAAATACTTTTAATTTAATTCTGGGGTGGTACCATGCACAAAAGGTTGGGAAACCCTGCCCTAGGGCGAGCCGTGTGCGTGCACCATGTAGGTAGGTACGCACGTACTTAGAGCTTGCACTATCTCAATCTCTCTCCCAGTGTGTACCGCCGGGATGCTCTAGGGGTCACGTTTCTTCTGACTCGGAGCGGAGCGGAACGGAAATTATCTATCACTTGTTTCGAACCATTAGATAGACACTCCAACAAACCGTGTCGTGCATCATCGTGTTATAAGAAACGACCTTTAAGTTCGAAACACACAGAAGCCGGAGGCGAAGCGGAGGCGAAGGCGTGGCGGTTTTTCCTATGGCACCGCGCCGTCACCGCCTGTGGTGTGTGTGTAGGCTTTCATATGATTCAACAGAATACAACTCGCACGCCTTTGCCTCCGCTCCGCCTCCGGCTTCTGTGTGTTTCGTACTTTAAACCTTTAAAAGATCTAAAAAAGAAGATTAAAACATTATTAGAAAAGAAGTTTAACGATTTAAGGGCTGATTCACACTGAATGATAGCATTCACACGCGATAGGGCCGGGCGTCCCGCCGCGCCGCCGCGCGGTGACGCCCGTACGCTCTCCACAGATTCAATATTATACTACAGAACACTGTTTCCTGGTTTGATTTGTCAACAATCTGTAGAAAAGCATCGTAATGATTGAACTAAATTCTCGAAGAAAGTTAAACCTTCGAATCTTTTAAGTATCTACTACCTCATCATCATCATCATCATCAACCTATATTGTTTACCCCAACGGTTGTCGGTTCTTCGCGAGATATGGCCGGCCCATTGCCACTTCAGCTTGCTAATTCTTTGAGCTATGTCGATAACTTTGGTTCTACCTACCTACTACCTAATGAAACAAAATTGAGCTCCTAAATTCTAGCTACAGACGAATCATGACATGACAATGGAATTCCGTTAAAACAGCAAGATATACCAACCTACACAAATAATAATAATAATAATAAATGCGGCCGGTGATCCATTTGAAATCCGTTTTGATATATTTTTGACTGTAGATTAGTTTTATAATATTTTTGTATTTTCTATAATTCGAGTATTTAAATAAATAAAGTATAATAATAATAAATAATTCCGGACAGTCCAATAGCAGATAACACGTGCTAAGGTTCTGATTGGTTTCAGGCGCGAGGCGAGAAGCCGATCGACGACGACGGCGAGCCGGCGGACTTGGACTCCGTCAAGGATCTGCCGGACAAACTCAACTCCGAGACTGAGAAGGAAGTGCAGAAGAAAATAGAAGATATGTTTGCAGATTAGACATACGTTTAGGGTAATAAATAAGATAGACACACTTAATAAGTTTTATTAATATACATTCGAAACTTCGCAAGCTTGTTTTGTGATCCAACAACCTAACAAACGTGCAGTCAAATCAAATCAAAATCAAAAATCATTTATTTCAAGCACACGACTCATATAGGGAAAAAGGTACAAATGAAACTTACAAACTAACAGTGTATGTGGACAGATGGCGTTCACAACAGTGCCTCGTGTAGGCACAGTCCACTCTGGACGCTATCATGGCTAGGACGATGTTAGCGCTCCCCCGCACCCTGCGCACCAGGGATGTGGCGCGCTTGCGCAGTACCTATGTAAATTCCTCATAGATAAGACACAAGCTATGTTATCATCATCGTCATCAGCCTTTACCAGGATTCCTCACTACACCACAACCTATACCAGGTCTAGATGTAGGCGTCTTCTGATACTGATAACTGCCTTATTAGTTCCTGTTATAATTAGGAAGTACTTAAGTTACTATTCCGTGAACGCATGCGTCTGTACAAGGTATATGTTCTGTGGTGATGCGTTCACTCGTTTTGGGTTCGCGAACTACGCGTCTTTATTACCTATTCTTACTTAGATGGCTTCTCTTTCTTAAGTAGGTTTCTTCGATCAAAGCAATATAGAAATTAGAAAGTTAAAGAGGTATTACACTACACGGTATTCAGGGACCCTAACCATAACTAAGAGTGGTGTAATAACATTTAGGTTCCCTAAGGGACGGACCCGGACCCGGACGATATTCAGGGCCCGGTAGTTAGGTAGGGCCCTGAATAACGTGTAGTGTAATACCGCTTTTAATCCTAAATAACATGCGAACATGCCATCGCAGTCACACAAAAAGAGAGATGAGCTTTTTGTTAAATTATGTAGGTACTCCTAAAAGTCTCCACACACTGAAGCCGGAGGCGGAGCGGAGGCGAAAGCGTGCCGGTATTTCCTATGGCACCGGACCGCCGCCGCCACCGCATGCGGTGTGTGTGTAGGCTTTCATATCACTACATAGTATAAAACAAAGTCGCTTTTTCTATCCCTATTTCCCTTTGACTGCTTAAATCTTTAAAACTATGCAATTGATTTTGATGCGGTTTTTTTAATAGATAGAGTGATTCAAGAGGAAGGTTTATATGCATAATAAAACCGTGCGAAGCCGGGGTGGGTTGCTAGTGATTCAATATAAAGAATACAAATCGCACGCCTTCGCCTCCGCTCCGCCTCCGCCTTCCGTGTGTGGAGACCTTTACGACCTGAAATAAGAAACCTAAAGTTGGGGAAAAAAGTTGTACGGCAACACTTGCCAACCACCACTCCACCGCTGCACCGGTCTGTCTGCCTCATATCGTCTGTCTCACACGAGGCGGACACGATCTAGGATATTCCTAATCTAAGGATTGAAGCTTTCATTCGATTGTCATTTGTTTACCTTTTGTGCTTGTCAAAATACGTCAGTCAAAAAAACATTTTTATTTGAAAATGGCGGACGATGCATCAAGCAGCAGCAGTTGTGCCGGCAATAATATTGATAACTCAATAAATCAAGATGAGTTGATTATGAAACAGCAGCGTGAGATAGAAAAAGAGGTATTTCGACATTTCCACACTCGTAAACCTGAATTTAATATGTGAAATGCTAAAATTAATTAACACTGCTGACGTTCGATTTTTGTTTGTTTTTTTAGATATCCGAATCTATTCCTCTCGTCGGGGAATTGGAGCCTTTGTCCTCTCTAGAAAAGGAATATAACGAGGATACTGTATATCTCTTGAAAGTAAAAGATTTGTGTTCAAAATACAAGGAAATCCGAAGGACTCGGCCGGACGGGAACTGCTTCTTCCGTGCATTTTCTTACGCGTACTTAGAGCAATTACTCACTGACAAAAAGGAATTCGATAAATTCTACGAAATTGCTAAGAATTCCAAAGAAATTCTAGTGGCCTTAGGATTCTCACAGTTTACGGTTGAAGACTTTTATGAGACGGTGAGTTAGGTTATAATTTGTTTGTTGTTGCTATTACAGAATATCAATTTCGTAAACCACAATTTTTTTTTAAATTCTTATATTCATACATCAGACACATTTTGTATTAATTAATCTCCATTGTTGACAGTTTATGGAAGTAGTCCACCGAGTAGGTGAGCAAGCCAGTGGCTCCCTCGACACCTTGGAATCAGTCCGCACGGAGCTTCATGACAAGTTCAACAAGCAGGGTTACTCTGACTACATTGTGGTATACCTGCGTCTGGTGACCTCGGGCCATCTTCAGACAGACCAGGAGTTTTATCAGAACTTTATAGAAGGACCTAGGACTGTTACAGAGTTTTGTAGACAGGTAAAATGTTTACTGATACTTAGTGTTATCATCTCTTGGTCTAAGTCTGTAGTCACCTAAATATTTTGATTTGCAGGAAGTGGAGCCAATGTATAAGGAGTCGGATCATATCCACATCATAGCCCTCAGCAATGCACTGAAGGTTGGAGTCAGAGTTAAATACATGGACCGTGGCCAGGGTAGCGAGGTGGGTGTGTCTCGTACTTTCAACAGGTTGGATGAGAATTCAAATATAATATTCCACATGACCCAATATTTAATATTATTCTTTTTCTGGTTTCCCAGGTAATGGCACATGACTTCCCCGAGGGCGCAGAGCCACTAGTCCATCTGTTGTACCGGCCTGGACATTATGATATCTTGTATGCGTGATTGTGTGAACCTTACATTAAAATTATATTTACCATCTTCCAGTACTACTTTGATTTTATTTCATGCTTTTTCCTTCCCGTATATCTAATAATATAATCTATGTACAATATTATTCTAAATTAAAGCACTTGTTTTTATTCCTTGATTGCAATTTTCTTTCCTTTTAAAGTTTATTACACAGAACTAGCTAGCTAACTAACTAGCTCAAACTAAGGGCTCAAACACAAAACTGCGAGCTCGCATCGCATCGCAAATATCTGCGAGCTCGCACGATAACGTCCGATCTCATTTGCATCGCGCATTCCTGTCATATTACGTCATACTTGGTGACCCCCCCTTTTAGTCCGCTCTGAGACAACTTTAGCGAAAGATGCGCGGCGCCTGAGCCGCTTTCTTTGTGTTGTAAAAAAAAAACTGCTTCAGTTCTCAACTCATAGTAATTTCGAGTAAAATAGTTCCCTTCAGAGTTCATAATCGTATTAAATGGATGAATCCAGAATCTTCTTTTTCTTTTATATCTATTTAACAATAACAGCAGTGCAATTGGACCGATTTATGCAAAAATGATCCAACCCACAACCTAGTCAATTTCGAGTTTTTTTAACCTATGTAATCAGTATAAGGTATATTTTAACATATCAAAGACTCACACCTCTATGTTCACAAATGTGGAAAATCCATATGATCCAACCCACAACTGTCATGTCGAAGACCATTTTTTAAAATGTATAAGTGTTTCATGCCACTTGAATCATTTTTGTGTTACTTTGGTTACCCTAACATATAACCGTTCTATTTTGCTACAATGATTCAAACTATAATATTAAGCTGGTCCATCAGTTCAAAGAGCTCAGAAAGCTATAGAAAGAGCTATGCTCGGAGTTTCTCTGAAGGATAGGATTCGTAAAGAATACATCCGAAAGAGAACCAAAGTTATCGAAAATCAAATAATTAGCAAGCTGAAGTGGTGGCAGTGGGCCGGCTATATCTCGCGAAGAACCGACAACCGTTGGGGTAAACGTGTTCTTGAGTGGAGACCGAGACTTGGCAAACGTAGTATAGGACGCCCTCCGGCCAGGTGGGATGACGATCTGCGAAAGACTGCTGGCAGATGCTGGATGCGTCAAGCTGAAGACAGGGAGCTATGGCGCTCATTAAGGGAGGCCTATGTCCAGCAGTGGACTAATATAGGTTGATTATGATGACGATGATATAAAAGAAGTTAAGCTTTGACAAGTTAATATTTGAAATTGCTATTCCATCTAAGTAAGTACGTAAACGAAATAAACCATAAAGTTCAAAACACACAGAAGCCGGAGGCGTGGCGGAGGCGAAGGCGTGCCGGTTTTTCCTATGGCACCGCGTTCGCCACGGCCTGCGGTGTGTGTGTAGGCTTTCATAGCACGCACGCCTTCGCCTCCGCCACGCCTCCGGCTTCTGTGTGTTTCGTACTTTAACGAAAAATAAATAAATAAAATAAAATAAGTACAGGGCCAGCAGATCTAATATTAGATACCAGATGATTGCATTGATTAATTTAAGAAACCGAAGGGAAGCTGCAATAATAGACGATGTAGATGGTTTATGTGATGAACCTTATTCTGATTTGAACGAGGAGTAGGGCCAATTTTGTTTGTTTTGTCTTTTAAAACACAAAAATGATTACTTATTTTTATCACACTTTGAATCATTTTTGCATTTTAATTTTTGCACCCTACATAGCTCTTTCCATACAAAATTAATTTTGTAATAATGATCCAGGCGCAAGTTTTCCCAATTATCTACTAAACTATTAAAATTTATTCTTTATATTATTTATAGCAAAAAAGTTGAGTTTACATAGCATTAAATTAAATTAAAATAACAACATTTTGTATTACAAAGCTAGAGAAATACCGCCACAAACTTAAATATCGATTATCTCGAAATGAGGTTAGTGTGGGTTGGATCATTTTTGCTTAAATCGGTTCAATTATCTTTTTGGGATCCATCTTACGCTTCCTAAAAACACGTCCAATACGGCTGACTAAACTTGAAGGTATGGTTACCCTACAAAACGGTTCGCCGCACAAATTCGCATCGCAGAAATTCGCAAATCAAGTTCGTGTGACATCGCATCACATCGCATCGCATCGCATCGCATCGCACCAAATCGCAGTTTTGTGTGGGAGCCCTAAGGGTCAAACATTCACATGTTTGCTGTCAGTGTAATCAGAATCAATGCAACCCAGAACGGGCCATACTTCTGCCAAGGCTAGGCAGTGAAATGTTAAATAAAACAAAATGTATTTAAAAAGGATATATTTAAAACTTAGCTTAAAAGCTACAAATCATCTGGGAATGCTAAATGAAATTAATCAAATACTAAAATGAAGTAATACAAATTTTAAATGAAGTTTGGATCTTACATCCTAATAATCATCCACAGAAGTAAACACCATCATTACGTTTTTCAGGCTTCATTCCAGCAAAGAATGTCTTGATGTCATGTTCTGTGACAATTTCCTTCTTCTCTTTGAAACTTTGCAGGAAAGTGAGCAGCTTATCTCTCATTTTGTTGTACTCTGTGAGGGCATCTATTTGCTGGATCCTACCAAGTGAACAAAGAGCCTCTATCCCCTTCTCATACTGATTTGGCTTCCCTGCAGTTCTCTCCTTGCCCAAGGTTTCATAGGCAGTGACCGTGTCTTCCATATCTGTTAGGAACAGCACACTCAAGTCTTTGTACATAGAAATACATTCATTGCATGTGCACAGTTTTTGACGGAAATCAGAAGGCCAAAATGTAGCACCTCTATGGACTTTCTTCATACTTTTGGGTCTAATACATTGTTTACCATTTATTTTAGGTTTCTTAGCAGGACTATCTTCTGCATCCTCTACTAACAACTTTCTTTTTTCGGTAGTAACTGTCTCTGGTACTACAGATTCTGCAGTTTCCATTTTATTTATTCTTTCTGATTCCATAGAACTATCAACAGCTTCACTAACAGCAATATTAGTATCCTCCTGCTTTGCTGTGGAGGTTTCATCTCCTGCTTCAGTAGATTCAGTATCTTGGTCATCTGATTTTACAACTTTAGTATTAGTTGTGTCTACATTATCAATTACTACTTTTTCTTGCTCTTTGCTTTCGAGTTGAGATGAGCTTTCAATTTCTGCTGGTAGTTCTGTATTTATATTGTCTGCTATGGCATGGACAGAACTATCATTATTTTTAAATTCAGTTGGTTGAAAATCAGTAGCAGGCTTGTCTATATTTTCTTCACCTTCCTGAGCAGTAGCTTCATTAGTTTCTGCCATCTTCACTGTGCTGTCTACTGCGGAAATAGCATTTGTATCTGAAATTTTTTCTTCAGTTAAATCATTTTCAGTTTTGTCCACACAAAGTTCATTATTTTCTTCACTGAGTTTTTGTTCACCTTCCTGAGCAGTAGCTTCATTAGTTTCTGACATCTTCACTGTGCTGTCTACTGCGGAAATAGCATTTGTTTCTGAATTTTTTTCTTCACTTGAATCATTTTCAGAGGTTATCTCTTCTACTTTATTTTCAATAGTGTCCATAACTGCATCAGTAGAACTAATTTCTTGGTTGGTTTCTTCTGTTTTCTTTGGTTCTGAAACATCATTATCGGTCTTGTTGAGGAGAATGCTTTCTTTTTCAGAGCTTGCCTCATCATCATTGTTACTAACTGGTGCATCTTCAATAACTGGTGCTTCATTAGTACTCATGTCAATGTTAATATCTTGATCAGTTTCTTCTGTTTTCTTTAAATTTGAAGCATCATTTGCTGCATTGTTAATTACAGTGCTTTCTGTTTCAGAAGAGCTGGCCTCATCAATGTTACTAACTGGTGCTTCAGTAGTACTTGTTTCCATTGCCTGAGCATGATTTACATTATTTAGTTCACTTTGATTGTCCTCTACTATTGTTTCACCATCTTCAGAACCATTTATAAGTTTATCATCGGCAATAGAATCTTTGGTAAGTTTATCATCAACAACAGAACCATTGGTGAGATTCTCATAAGGTACAGAACCATTAGTAAATTTCTCATTCAGTATAGTGCTGTCAACTCCATTGGTATTGACAACATCCACATCTCCACTCTCAACATTGACAGCAAGGTCGCTGTAGCTGTGCAGAAATTCATTCTTTGCCATGCATAGTTTGCAGACCATCTCGGAGAACTGGTCATGAGGAGGAACAATGGCTTCCAAGTGTGCTGCATGCCACCAATCTTCGCAAATCACACATTGGATCATTTCATCATCAAGAGCATTTTCTTGTTCACCGTAAGGCTTGCTACAAATGCAGTAGAGTCCAGCAAAATTTTGGTTGTAGATATTTTCATCATTGAGGTCAGGTTTGGCTGGGGTAAATTGGCAGGAGGATTTGAATTTAGGGTTACCACAGTCACATCTGAAGTTTCTTTTGGTATAAAGTTCAACAAGGTCATGGTTCTCATGACAGGTGAGGCTGCAGGCAAGACAGAAACCAGCCCTTTTAGATGAATCCTCCTTGGATTCTGGACAGCAGGTCATGCAGGCATAAATAGCCTGTCTCTTGATGTAACCCTGAAATCAAGAATCTTATATTAGTGTCTTAAATAAGATCACTTACTACAAAAAGTACCTAGTTTATCATATTTTATAAAATTAAACAAGTTATTTCAGAATATGTTCAAGAGTTTATTGTACAAACTCTTTTTGGTTATTTTAGTACTTTGCATAAATGTTCTTGGGCAACTATGTGCTGCTAATAAATTGCAACCTGCAGGCAGGAGAACGGTTATCTTCCTCAAATAAAACTTTGAATTGAAAACAGATCAGGAGCATTTTTAAATGCCCTTATACTAAACTTGAGAAGGAAATTAACCTGTGAATAAGTGCATTCTTTTTCGTCCGAGCCGCCGAGCACGGCATTAGCGTCGTCTTCAAATTCCTGTTGCTCTTTCAAGACGTCCATCATTGTTACGACTTCTCCGCCATCATATTCCGACATTTCTGAATCACCCACAGGAACTTCACCATTTGCGGCCATTTTACAAGACACTGATCGTGATCACTGCTTTGAAAATCAAAAAATCATTTATTCGCAATTAGAAAACAAAAAGTCGACGGAAAAGCCGGTACAATAGGAGCGAAAAAAGATTTTCGAAGACACCAAGGCATACAAGCAAAACAAGCAGCTGTTTCGAATCGTATTTTTTTTTATGTTAAGAATCGGACGGAATGAAAGGAACGTAAATAATGATGCTGCCATCATGCCCGACTCTTGAAATCGATTTGATATTATCTGTGGATGTAAAATTTTGTTCCGGTTTGTACCAAGGAGAAAGAATCACTGATAGCCCAGATTAAATAATATAGTAGGTATACTAACTAACTGATAAGTAGGTATGTGATTCTTGCGAGCCTCCATGATGATCAGAAGCACATGCCTAAGATCTAGCATTACTACGTTCATAAAACATCTTTGGCACATGCTGAGTGCAGTGTTGCCAGACCATACCAAATGTTACCCCTAAATATTTTTTTAATTCCTCCTAAAAATTTTATAAAAAATTCACACTTTTCGTGTTTGTTTAGAGATTTGAGAAGTGATTTGCATCACTACATTTTTAGTATTGTAGTCCCCAAAGCCTTAAACTTTACAAATGATCACAACAACCAACAGAGACGCATCTATGAATAGTATGCATAATTTTAACATAGAGGTAAGTAGGTAGGTACCTACTTCAGTTTCTGTCGAAAATGTTTTTTTGTAAAAGCATCACAAAATAAAAAAAAACGCTTTGAATATTGAAATTGAAGTTTTATTTTAAATAAAACTTAAAAAAAATAATTTTACCCTACTAATATTATAAACGCGTAAGTTTTTAAGTATGGACGGATGGATGTTTGTTAATCTTTCACGCAAAAAATACTGAATGGATATAGATGAAATTTGTATAGATTATATTATATAAATAAGGATAGATTATATTTTGGAATACCTAACACATAGGCTATATTTTATCCCGGAATTCCCACGGGAACGGGAATTACCCGGGTGAAGCCGCGAGGCGCTGCTAGTATTATATAATATCTGACCATACGAAATACGATTTGAAATTTGAACGAGACTTTTCATAACGGTATTGCAGACTTGGTGTGATTGTGTCGTGCGTTCCGTTCTACGCACGAGACACGCAGGCTTAGTTCTCTTAATTTAAAAGCAGGTTCTGTCACGCCTGCAATTAAATTAAAAAAACTCCTAAATATATTCCACCCCTAAATTGCCCTTTCAAATTTTTACCCCCAAATTTAGGGGGAAATCCCCTAATTTGTCACCACTAGCTGAGTGGTAACCGTTTTAGGTCTCCACACACTGAAGCTGGAGGCGGAGCGGAGGCGAAGGCGTGCGAGTTGTATTCTATTGAATCATATCAAAGCCGTAGGCTGTGGCTGTGTGTGTATCAAAGCACACACACCGCAGGCTGTGGCGGCGCGGTGCCATAGGAAAAACCGGCACGCCTTCGCCTCCGCTCCGCCTCCGGCGTCAGTGTGTGTAGGCTTTTAGGTTTAATGTATTGCTTCTTCTTTTAAGTTGTATTAGCAATACTCACTTTAGATTTTATGGAAATTAAATAAATTTAGATTAAACGGACACTTAGAAAATGACGAATTTATTAATGACCAATAGGCAAGGTACCTATAAATATACATGTAGGTATAATACATATATTA
The DNA here is from genome assembly GCA_944547425.1 of Eupithecia centaureata. Taxonomy (NCBI): domain Eukaryota; kingdom Metazoa; phylum Arthropoda; class Insecta; order Lepidoptera; family Geometridae; genus Eupithecia; species Eupithecia centaureata. The sequence continues at coordinate 14,736,157 of OX155686.1, forward strand.
TGTAGATATCTGTTTATTTATTATACCAACCGCCTTTCTACAATAAAAACGGCACATCGAGGTTCTTACGTCCGTTTCCCACATAAAGAAACCCACAATCTGGTGTCTTCACCTTGTGAAAGAACGACATGCCAGGCCAGTAGAGGCTTTTCAGGTAAGCCACGGTGCCATTCTGCTCCAGACTCAGGTTCCAGCAGCCGTTGGGAATGTCCTGGTCAATAGAGTCTAGGAAATCCATGCTGTAGTTGTAATCTTGTCTAGATAGCAAGTTAGTGTTCCAGCGGTGCTGGGCTGGCCTGATGTGGAGGTAGGACTTCAGGTGCTTCGCCTCAGCTCCTTTCAAACCATAGAAGTTAGGGTTGATGACGACAGTGCCGTTGGGTTGCTTAAGCAGCTGTCCACGCGCGCAGATTTCTGCTTCATCGTTGATGTTGCTTATAGTGGCCGACAATCGGTTCTCCTCCTTCATATACTGGCACCGATCCGGGTTCGTCTCCTCCAGGCTTTCGTCCAAGACCTTGATCTTCAAGGAGACATCACCACGGAAGGGGAACGTGGTAAGCAGAGACAGCAGCTTGTATTTCTTTTTGGGTTTGGGGAGAAGACCCCAATACTTGAAGTCGGTTGTGTAGAAGTACTTTCTGTCGGACAGGGCGTCGGCGCCGATGCCTACGGCGATGTGGTAGTCGGCATCGATCGCGTAGATCTGGCCCCAGTACTGCATGTGGAGGAAGTGGTTCTCCACTTGAAGCATGGTCATAGAGTTGTGAAGCAAGGAGATCAGCTCGGCTGATAGCATAAAGCCATTCACATTCACGTACTCCTTGTACTCCCATAGCTTGTGGATATTCATTTCTATTCAAATAAATCACTGAAACGTTAAAATAGGTAACGTAAGACTCAACAATCTAGATTATTTTGACTTTTATAAAGCTAAGTCATCTGAATGTCAAAAAGCACTGCTTGCCTTGTTATGCTTGGACCAAAGAGTCGATCAATTTAGTCCCGTTAATAAGTTTCTTGACTTCTTTCGACTTTGTTCGTGGTGGTAGTCCACACCACCCTAAAAGTGTAACGTAATGAAACGTTTACGTGAAAAAAAACCCCTATACATACTACTAATCCAAAAAAAAGATCTTTTTCATTACTCATACTCGGAAAGTAGGTCTGAACATGCCTGAAGAGCGGGTTGCAAGTGATACTTTTCCGCCCTAGGGAGAATCGTTTTCAACTGACAACTATAACGTTACTATTGAACCATGATAGTGGCAGAATAAATGCTGAAGCTAAAAAAGAAAATCGCCCTTGCGACAATTTACTGAATTCAAAAAATACCAGTATGGCTTTATGGCTTTTGCCTGTCCTGATGGACTAATATTAAAAAAAAGAAATTAGCGGCAATTCGATTCATTTGTTTATTTTGTTTTCTCATGTTTTTATTTATATTTCCTTGTATTCGTAATAAAAAGCACAGTGTTTACCTCGGGTGAAAGTAACTTTATTTAGTCCCTCGAACTATTGGCGCCCTCGTTAGGGACTCAATAAGTTAAGTACTTTCAACCCTAGGGTAACAATGTACTATTAAGCAGGTGAATATTAGACTCAAAACTCTTGAGTGAGAAGCAACTAAAATTTACTGTTAAGTAACTACAGCTTTCTGAGTCGGTGAGTACTGTTCAGTAAATAATAATTCGTATCTTTTATGAATCTTACCTTTTAGAAGGAAGTGGAACTGCCTGACCGAGGCTTCGAGATATTTGGCGATTAAACAGAAGCACACATGTAGCGGGACTTCGTTTTTGAGCGCTAGCTTTTGGGCAAACAGAAAAGCCCAGTTATCCTGCACTCGACTGTCGCGGAACATCCAATACACGATTCCCTCACAATTATCCGGAACCAGCTGTTCCTGAGATATAATCCGCACTCGTTTCTTGTTAAATTTATAATCTAAAATAGATTTGGCGGTTTCTTCGCGGTTTTTTTGGAGTTTATTCATAAATTCATCTATGCTACAGTTTGCTTCCTTTGTGATAGACGTCGCAGGAACTGAAAGCTTTGCTTTCTTCGCAGCTGAAGCCATTGTAGCTATTTGCCTATTTAATATTAAAAATTTTCCAAGATTCATAAATTTTCATTGAATTTTAAATAAAAATAAACGTATTCTACGATAGTAACAACAACAACCAATTGGTTGCGTTGCGCCAAATTAAAACGTGATTGTGGTAAATTAACATACCTACATCCACCTACATTATTTTTGTCAGCTATTTATAAGCAGACAGAACAATCCTTTGATTGATGGTAGGTTCATTCTTTATACAAGATTTATTCGCATTCGGTTTATAACCAAAATATTATCTTGTGAATAAACATAAATCATATAAATAGGCACAAACACGGTTCATATGAATTGAGGGCGATTTTTTTATGTCCACGGGGAGCTCGTAAGTAAACGGAGACGTCGCCATCTCGGGTGACAATTACCGAATCGAATATTTGCTGGCCCTCTGTCGGCCGTAACTCGTAACTTGACCGTAGGGTCCTTGAAAGGGCCCTGCTCTTAGCATGTTTTACTTGAAACGGCAGGTCAAAGTGCGTTGGGTATAGAAATAACTAGGTAGATGATTTGCCTAGTCCAATCCAATATAGAGATCGCATTGCTTGTTTGCAGACTCACGGGTCGCATTCGAGAAAAATATTACGTCTCTGTGGTGTACTTAAAAATGTAATGTTTGGTAATAAATAAATTTATGGTTGTATTCTTAAGTACAATCAGTACCTACCTATGTTTGTATAATATTTTATTAATTAAAACAATATGAGGTAGGTGCTTACTTACTAATTCTGTGCTAGTGTTTAATATTCACCATCAGCCTATATTAGTCCACTACTCGACATAGGCCTCCCGCGTTTATGACCTTACTAATTACCTACATGTTTCATGTTAAGTTAGTCTTACTTCTCAAATATTTTTATAAGGTACTACTTACTTACAGGGTTTGTACAATATGTAGTATTTATATATTGTATAGAAAATCTAAATTACCTTCATTTACAAAGAAAATTCCAGATTAAGAAAATCAAATTAAAAGTAGTATATACAATTGAGCTAACTGCAGATGGTTGAAACAATCTAGAGGCAGCTCAACAGATTCATAATAAATAAATAGGTACAGTAAATTTGAGATTCTTTTAAATAATATAAAATTAAAATTCTTTTAGCACCTAGGTACTGCTACTCAACACGAGATGGCGCTGTAAGGAAATATTTTAAAACTCCTATAGATGGCGCTACCAGTCAAAAGACTGATTTAATAAAAGGTGCGTAATTTTTTCTTGGATTCGTTCGTTTAACTTAAAGCAAAATTTAAAGTAAATTAAGTATGTAAATAAATAATGATAATAATACCTAGATTTTTATTCTAACAACTCATTTCAAGTTTCATGACGAAAAGTGAGTTTTATAAGAAAGAGACATCTTTTTGATTTCGTTACTCCTACCTGCATCGGCCATATCTGGCGAAGAACCGACAACCGTTAGGGTGACAAAACTAAATCGAGCTGTGCTGCGCTGTACTGCGCTGTGCTATGTTTGGTCAACAGATTAACGCAGCACAGCATGGTTAGTTTGTATCCTCATTAAAACATTAGACGAGCGAGTTGACGTTGACACAGCACAGCGCAGTACAGCTCGATTTAGTTTTGTCACCCTTAGGGTGAACTTATTATTAAGTGGAGACCGAGACTCCGCAAACGTAGTGTAGGACACCCTCCGGCCAGGTAGGATGACGATATGCGAAATATTGCAGGCAGATGTTGGATGCGTCAAGCTAAAGACAGGTCGCTGGCGCTCATTAGGGGAGGCCTGGGTACTTACGCCCCTGTGGTTCGTAGGAGTAGAAACAATATCACCAAACATTCATCATTATCACCAGTCCACGGTTGGACATAGGGCTACCCAAATGAGCGCTATAGCGGCCTGTCTTGCTTGCCACATTTAGCAGGTCGATCACACTAAGTTTGCCGAGTCGCGGTCTCCACTCAAGAACACATTTACCTTAGCGGTTGTCGTTCGCGAGATATGGCCGGCCGACTGCCACTTTATCTTGCTAATTGTGTAATTAGCTCAAGTTTTGAAAATGGTGCAATAAATTTACAATATAAATTAATAAATTTATATCTAAATACACGTCGCTATTATAACTTGGGTTCTCCATCGGATAAATTATTTGGGAATCCTGTCAGAGAAAGTTCGAGCATAGTTTTTACTGTAACCGGTGGAACAGCCCTACCATGAGTGCCACGTTAACTATACAGTACCTTGCAGAAATTTCAAGAAGCATTGCTAACACCTCATCAATCAGCCGTCACTTCAGTTCAAACCCGCGATTTGCAGATAGGTACCGCTCGCCAACCATCCTCTGATGGCGATAACCTCTGTTTTCCATTGTTGGCTAACGGGCTCTTGCATAGACAACACGTGCGTCATTAGCCTCTCGAAGACACTTGTCTATGGTCCGCAAAGCGCGATTCGGCACGCGCTTACCCGATCGATGCAAGCACGTGTCGAGATGTACAAACAAGAGTGCTAGAGGTGGCGAGTGGGCAGGTGGATGATTTAGCTCAAGGGTTCATTTACAATGGGATCTTTATAGGTACTACCTTCCTACCTACTTTTATGGATACCTAGATAATGTTATTAGTATCAATCAACATAGTATTAAACAAAGTAGCTTTCTCTGTCCCTATATCCCTTTGTACGCTTAAATCTTTAAAACTACGCAACGGATTTTGACGCGGTTTTTTAATAGATAGAGTGATTCAAGAGGAAGGTTTATACGTATAATCAATCGTGCGAAGACGGGGCGGGTCGCTAGTACTAGATAAAACACTACAAAACTTACTTCTGCCTCCAAGCTCGAACGTAATTTTTATCCTATGGATACAATATAGGTACATCTTGGCCAAATATATGAAGCCTAAGTAAAGTAGTCATGAGCTTACCGACCGATAGAAAGACAAAAAGACACAGCTACTTACGTAGGTACTTATTTTATTTATTTATTTATTAACAATTGATAATTGTAGGTGGATAGGCAAAAGGTAGAACAGGGTTCATTTACTTATATGCACACATGGTGCAGGTTTTTTTAGCTTGGCTGATCAAAGCTATGGGTAGTTGGTGTTACCGCAAGGCAGATCGATCCCATAATATCCCCCTTGAAAAACATTCAATCCACCGCATTTAATCACCACCAAACAAAGCAGCAATGCTTCGAAAAATCGTGAATTACAAACCAGTGCGTTTGAAGGGACAGCTCGGGACGAGTGAGTGCGCTTCAAAAGGCTATAAAGGGGGAAAAAATCACGTTGAACCCTAAAGTCCCTAAAACAATAAGCGCGTTCCCACAGCCTCGCCTCGGGCAGACCTCGCCGCCCTCTTTTCTTTATTTTACTTACTAGTGTTTAATTGTTTTCGAAAGAGGTTGGCAGCACTGCCCCGGGGCGGCGATATGCCGTTGCATAAACATTCCTAATTTGAATGTACTGTTGCAGTTTGTTTTTGGATTGTTGTTGCATTGTATTGTGTTGTGGGATTTCGTTACCGGTGTTTTTAATTCAAGGGTTGATTTTATTGGTTGGCTATCTAAATCTTCGACACTATTTCCTAATAATAATCTATGCAATCAAGGACCGAAAGAAGGAGAGAATGTATGGGAATGAGACCCACTAAGTAATTTAAAAATATTTAATTGAAAGAAAAAACTAAGAAACAAATCACTTAATGATGATTGCCGTTTGGATGTAGGTACCTACTCGTAGTAGATACCTATACTTAGATAGATGAAACAATAGATTCGGAATGGCTGCAAATTTCATTATCAATTAACATCAAAGAATAGCATGCTACATTCTAAGTGTCCATCAAAAACTCAATAATTACGACTTGAGAATTCTCACAATTGAATAAATTGCAAATATCGGATTGTTCCCACAATTGCATGAAGAGAAAAGGTAAAAGCCGTGAGCGGTCGAGTGGCGACTCCAAATTGGAACACACGGTGACAAAGGGCGGGAACGAATGGGACTGGCTGGCTCACTGGGCGCGCAGTCGCGGGTGAACGTCAAACAGGGCAGAATGGCGCGAATTTACAGATTAAGGTTATTTGTATTAAACACGTAGCATTGTGATTGGTCGCACGCTCGGCCGCGCTCGGTGTCGATTATCGATTGTTCGGATTGTTATTAAGATTCACTGGCTTTTGTAGAGCAAGATTTTTGCCTAATAAGCCTGAGAAAGAATCGATTCTATGATCTGAACCACTTGGGAATCGTTTCCCTCGAACTTATGCTTTTAAATTGGTTGGGAATTCAATGTTATTACGAAACTGAAGTGCTCACTTCTCTTACACACACGATGTATGTTAAGCAACTCATTATTTTAGTACCTTAGCATTGTCTTCGAACAATATCTTTATTTCAAACTTAATGTTTAACATTAGTTAGAAATAAAAAGAGATTGTTCTTCTGGTCGCCCCAGATTATTCATCCTGCTTAATAAACATAATGGCGCGATTGTATCATCAATCTCATCTAGTGTTTTTGGAAAAAAGGAATATCCCATGGAGTCGCGTGCCGAGCGGCGGTTCGCACGCGACTGACCGCTCGATGATAAACGAGTAACTGTGTTGCCAGTGCGAATAATCAGCGCGTGATGGGGTTGCCAGTGAAAATAATTGGCACCCCGCTGCCGGACGCGCGCTAATGTTTTGATAATGACGAGTACCATTGAAGGGATTAATGTTTTTATTTAGCGATTTGTGTGCCCGTCACGAACAAACAAAACGAGGGATTTAAATAAACAAATAAATAATGCTGAACTGATTGAACGTTCATAAATATAAGGAGTGGCTCTGAATAACTCTCAGAGGGTTTCGTATTGTTTTAGGCACTGCAAACAAAAATAATAGACCTTAACTATTTTAAGTTTATTTAAGAGAGTAGTTAGGTCTTCAATCAACGGACAAGACAAGTAAAGTGTAACATGTTTGTGACAAAGGCGAAGGACACAATAGTGGGGCGAGGAGCTCTGCATAACGGTAGCGCTCCTGCCGAGCTATTGACAGACAAACGGACAACTTTGATGGATTGTTTTGGGTCTATTCTAGAAGATATTAACATCTGTAAGAAGTCTCGAATGCAACCTTGATTAACAAAAGCCGTGATGTGTGACGTAGATGACCTAAAAGTAATATTTTTTGTATTTATAAGTACGTGTGTATACCAAAAATATTATAAACACCTTTTCATTTCGGCATAGCGATTGTTGTTTGGAATGGAAATGACCTAAAAATTATATAGCTTCGTCATCGTATGCGTTATTGAATCGAATTAATTTGAATTTCTTCCCTTGAAGCTCTTCATTTACGGTTAACTTAAGTTATATGTTTGGATCAATTGAGATAACTTTAGACTGTTTGCAACTGTCTGCAGTTACCTCAATGGTTTCCATTGTAAACCTATACCTATTAGTTTTATTTTTTTCTATCCTTCATTGTAATTTTCGTTGTTACTAAAATTATATGTATGTTCTAGTCTAGGCAATAAAGCGCTATTCTCTACTTAATCATGTCTTGTTAAACCTTTTCTTTTCTTGTTTAGATTCTTTCTGTTGTAGGTAAGTTATAAATAGTAGCGTCATCCTGCATATTTTATGTCAACGTTGTCTTCCTACCCTACCTACGTCCAGTAAGCCAGTCATCTCAAACTTAACAGTCTTATTTATATCAAACTTAATTCAACCAACACTTATTTAAAAATACGAACACAATTCAATAGATCGCTGATTCGGATTATTCCCATTTGGCAGCTCGTTAATACTGCGGCTTCTACGTCAAAAGATTTACAAGCACACCTACGTTTATGTCGACAATCGAGTTCGTGTCACAAAGCGGCGACATCTGCGCGAAGTCGATCAATTACCGCCTTTGTCGACCGACAATACTTTCTTAGACGCCGTCTTAGAGTCGCTTGCTGGGATCCAGTCGTAGAGCAGCGATGGATTTTATTGTAGCCTTGCTTTTTGTTAAATAAACAAAGTGTTAGGTAGAGTCTGATGCCAGCCATTTGCAGTAGGTATTGGTATTGGTAGATGTACTCTTGTATCCGCATTTGGACTCTGTTCGGTCCATTATGCGTGGGTTTTGCTAGCATAGCCAGCCTAACTCCGTTTAGAAGCGCAGAATTTTCCATTAGGTAACAAGTTGTCTAATATAAACAAGCCTCAAGAGACTATTCACCCGAAATGCTGCATGATACTCTACCTAGTAGAGCCTAGACGTCACAATTCGAGCAGATAGCCACTCGAGGTTTTTGTTTTGGAGAGATGTCTTTATGAAAGGAAATTTCTAGAGAGCTATAGAGTTTCTAGAGCCTTCTCAAATAATATAAAAAGAGGTAACATTTTCCCAACTCCATGTTCCATTTGCACAACATATGTACTTAGCTTAGGTAACCTAAGCGATTTTTATGATTCTGACTATAGTCGATGGAAGAATAAATTTGAAACTGAGACGTGTCTGAAGTAAGGAGTAACGTTTGATAATATCTAGGTATTTCTAATAAGCAGGAGAGAGCGTTCGATAAGTTTATTATATGGTGGTATCAACCTATCAGTTCTTTACTGATAATTTCCCAATCCATCGATGCAATTGCCGTAGCTTAGATAACATCACAACACAACCCTAAGAAACTCACAGTACCCGCACACCTGATTTGCTTCTAAATTTGCATCCTTAAGGATTATAACATGTAGACTCAAATTCACACAACAAGGTACAGTTGACAGGTGCGTTCAGTTCCATCGCCCTCCCACTGCTTGACAACAATGGCGACACGTCGGCGTCCTGGCACACGTGTCAAATACTAAAGACTTAATTAAATCGCGTATTTGTACCGTGGGCAGATGATTTACTTGCATTGGGATGTCTCTTGAGGCTTGTTGACGATAGTTTACAAGGAAATTGGTATATGGGATGGGAAAGTTTGAGAGAGTATTTCTCACGTGTTTTGCATCTTGCCTTAATATAAGTTGTGTCCGATTTAGAAAAGATCGTGACGGAGCACATGTGAAATGGAAATTATTAGTTTTTTTGCTCTAAATCAATAGTAAAGACTTACGAAATTAAACCTATGTGAAGATATCTTATATCTTTCGTGCACAGCAGAGTTTTGGGAAAACATCATCGATATCGTTGGTAACCTCCTTGAATGTCCTAAGGAGCAAAACTATCTCGATTTTTCCAATCCACTTATAGACTATAGGATATATATAATACCCTTCTAAATTGGCAGTTCCTTCAACCAACGTTTCCAATTTTGAAGCTACAATGTGATTGCTCATAAGCATACACCCGAGCAATATCCCATTTATGCAGAAAGTTTTTCATTCATAACAACCCATTGTCGGTTTTCTCTAATCCTCTTTGCAAAGGACCATTCTAGTCCAACAGCGTTATAATCGCAAAAGCGTCGCATTCGGACAATCAGAAAGCAAAAACGTGCAATAACATTAACAAAAATGTAAGGCGATCGTTACGGCCGCAGAGCGGACCCCCCGTCAGCAAATCCGGCAGAGGGAGACGTTGCGATCGATTGCTGTGGTCGCTGTCGCTGCTGATAGCTAATACAAATTTGACGTTTGACAGCGAAGATTGCGCGATTTACGCCTGTTGCAAACTGGTCGCGAGATCCGTAATAGGGGGGCCGATCGACTTGTCGTTGCGAAGAGCGCGAAAAAAGTAAAATAAAAAAACGCATTGGCAGAATGGACTGCCGACACGAGGCTGCGACAGATGCTAGAGAAAAAGTTTAGGTGCGTTCGGAATCTCGTTAGTGGCGATTTGTGGGGCTCGATTGTTGCCAAAGTGGAGGGAAAGGGGTGGCATGTGGTGATCAATTTGTTGGAATGTTTCGTTATTGTTGTTGTCGATTAGATTTTTAATAGCTTTATTATAATAATGTATGTACTTGCTTTACCTACTAGTACTTACATACCCGGTTACGGATATTGATCTTAAATTAGCAGTTTTTTATGCAATGACTAAGCTTAGCTTCCAAATCTAGAACTACGTACATCCTTCTAATATTTTATATTTTAGTCCCAATGATTCGTTTTGGCGGTAAAAGATGACTTCACCGTCTTAATTTTCAGTGAATTTTATGTAACATAATAAGATTAAGTATGTTATTAACCACATAATGAGCGTGATCCTTCTCTCTAAACGTCCACAAACTCCGCAGACTATATCCTCGTAAAAACGTCGTTCGTTAGCAAACAGCACGCGCCGTGTCCGTGCAACAGGGCTCCGTGTCTCGTGCAAACGAATGCAATTACAGTTTACACTCGTCACTGTACCAATATCTATATACCTACTGGTGTTTTAAGGTGTCCCAAATAAACCTAATACTTAAGAATACGATACAAGGCTACGCCCAAGAGCTGCCAAAGTAATTTACCATTGGAGTTAGTTATTAAGATTCTAAGACTAGATAGAGACTATAATATATATAGAGACTCTAAGACTAGGTAGAGACTAGATATCTTTTTGGTCGGTAGTAAAGTAGGTACTTAATACAAACACGATTAACAGTAGGTACAAAAGGTTTTAAGAATTGTAACATCGTAAATATCTTTATTTTCATTTGAAGACTAATAACTGCCCGCGACTTCACTCGTACCTACTTTGATAAAGAGCCGAGCATTCAAGAAATTTTAAGATTTTTTATACTTTCCCAGCTAACCCATTTCACCTAAAGCTACTTTATAAATCAGTCTCAGATTTACAAGGCGCCACTGCAGATGTTTTATTTTTTATTAATGGCAGGACAAGAGACATAACTTCTGGAAAGTCTCTTGTTTGTGTCCACCTTCCTCAAGACCCCATGACACCTCCAACAGAGCTGTCGACAAAGCTACGTGCCTCTCAATTATTACAATAATATTAGAATCAGCTGTCTACATGTAGAACACAATACGGTGTTAATGGTTTTAAAATAACTTATTTCAGTGAACTGGAATAGCAGCGGGAAGCAGGACTTTCTATATCCGATGTGGAAAAAGTGATTTGGGGTGCAGCTGAGTGCGGGCGGGTAGCGGGCTGCGATGGAGCGATATGGGAAATCGTTTGTAATTTCTGTAAAATAAATTTTAATAAAACTTATAATTAACAGTACTTATAAGTTATTGTGCCCTCGGAAACGGCATCAAATCTAGGCGTCTAAGCAAATCTAATCCATCTAAGATTTCCAGGTTAATTTAGTATCTTTGCAGCTTACAACTGAGATGGGCCCTGAAAAAAAATTACCTAAACAACTAAACCCAGAATAAACTGTACCTACTAACGTATGTAATTGTTCAAATTGAACCGATTTGTAAACTAAGCTCGAAATTTTCAGATGGATAAAATTGCCCCTCGTAAATGAATAATCGCTTCAACTAGAGCCCCACCGCATCTAGTCCACGGCCTCAGCGGTTGTTTGTTCCCCGCTGTACATTGTGTGCACTTGCCATCCAGGTGCCTCACTACACTACAATGGCCGCCGCTTAGGCGCGCCACTTGAATTTCGAACACGTTCCAAAACTATTTATTTTTAAAATTGATTGCTGATTGCCTGTGCCCGTATTCAAAGGAGGTAAGGTGCCTTTTGCGTTTGGTTTTAAAAACTCTTTGGTGTTTTTGAAAATTAAGAGCAGTCGTTGAAACTATTGTATTAATTTGAACTAAATTCGGGTAGTTCCAACACAAATACTAATTTTATTGTTTTTGAAAACGTTGTTCAATTGATCGTTTGTATTAATAGTTCGCTTAAAAATATTTGCCATTGTTTTGAAAATTGAATTTATTTTTAAAGGTATTTTCGAGAGCTCTCGCTTAACAATGGGGATGAAAGTATCTATTCTAAGCCGGAACGGAACGTTATCGAGGGCGCGGCTTCCGCTCGCGCACTTCCGCTGAGAGCCAATCCAAGATGGCGACAATATTAATCAATGTTTCAACAACAGACGACAAGACTTCTTGAGATGAAACACCTACTTTGCTGAGTAGGATTTTGAGAAGATGCTTTGTTTAGGGTTTATTTGCCTCAATATTGGGAAGGTTTTGACGGAGCTTTACTCTGCCTTTGCCTATAATTTTGTCAAGGAGTCAAAACCTTTGTAACCTGCCTAATATCCAGTTAGTTTCAATGGTGTCTGTGATAGTTTATTCGGAACATGTCACTCTTTGCCCTACTAAGTAAAGTGAAGGGTGCCATGTTTATTTTGTCTGAAGCCATTTTCATTTGAATTTCATCGGCTTCATTATTAGTCATGTTGTCTCAATAAGTAAATTGTTTTCCTAAGTAGGAAAGATAGATACAATGTTGTTGGAATGAAAGATTCTGCATTTTTAGAACTTCTGTATAACAACTCTACCAAGTAGACAAAGGTCTAATGCAAGTCTACTGCTTAACGTAAAGGCGTTCCTGAAAAAGCGCGTCTTACCCTGTTCGTAGAAAATATATATTATTGTCTTGTTTAGTTATTTTATTTTCCAATATAATTGAACGTTATTTAAATGAAATGCTTCAAAGCTGTGTCCCAGTGAGGGAAACCAAACAGTTCGTAAACTCGCGTTGTTATCGCGAGACAACTTCGCAAAACGCTTTACGTGCTGTTTCCACGAACCAACAAACGAACACTTGTACTAGACAAGTGACTGACGGTAACGAAATACAAAGCAAAGCTCTTGATATAGGTAGGTAACTTTGGTAAAGACTGGAGATAGTGAAGAGTGTAAGCTTTTATTTTCTGAACACTTTTGCAAACTACCATTTGAGCTACATTTAAGGATGACTTATTATATAGTCAACAGTATATGCTGCTCAGCAGTAGACATGCTGGTACGCACTGCTTTCTTCTAAGGCATTATCACATTACTGTAAATAAGTCATATAACTATATTACTTTTAGTATTTAATAATTAATACGGTTGTGCATTCGATTACGATGATGAACACATTTCAAATGGTCTTTTTCCATGCAGTTGGTGCCTTGCAGCGCCTCTACCGGATAGGAACTCACGTACGTTTAAATGTAGAGATTTCTTTTTTCGCTTGTCATTTGTTTAAGGTCTGGCTCTGGAGGCCGTGATTGGCCCAATCGCGCGGGAAACACGCGCATCGTATTTATTTATTTACTTTGTATTTACTGCAACAGTAGCGAGCGCCGCGGGCGACACGACGACTCTAACAACTCGGGCTGGAAGTTTGCGCGCCATTTTAGAAAATTGTAGAGCGAAAATGCTTGAATTATTTTGTTTTTAGGGATCGTCGTAAAAAACGTCTGCATAGCCTATCATAGGACATTTAATAGGTAGGTACCTATATTTGTCTTTGTCTAACCACTGTAACAAGTATAGTATAGTTTGTAGAGCTAGGTCTATCAATATCACTCAATTTACGTACATACTGTAACATTGCATGTTATTTTAAATTGAAAATTGATTTATTTCGAAGACTCATCCAAGTCAAGTCAAAGTCGTCAGGGTTTCGTAGCAGTTTGCGTAGCATGTGCTACGAACTGCTACGAAATTTGACCATTCAAATAGTTCAGAAGTGTCTTTAAATTACGTTTAAATCCAGGAAAGTATAAGTATCTTCATGAAAAAACTTTGATTCGTTCCACCATTAATAATATTAAGTTAGCAATGTGAACGTATGAATAACTGAGTTTAATTCTAGCAGTATTAAATAAATGTTTTACTCACACGTAAAGAGAATACGTAAAGATCGAAATAGCGTAGCATATTCTGTCACCAAAATTTGCTCTACAGCTGCCAGCCAACTCTGCACCTTACCAGGTCCAAGCCAAGTGCTATGATCGCGAAGCAAGCGTGTGTCCATGTTTGACACAGGCAGAGTCAGCCACAAACAGGCTCAGGCACGACCGCGCGCGTGCGTCCGCTCGATTGAGCCAATCACAGCCGCCGCTATGCCTCTGCTGGATGTACGGAATGTACGGATACTCTTCGTATTTCTGGAGGATTGATCGTCATCATCGTTTACAAAGGGTGTTTGTTTACGTTAGATGGCAGAGGAAGATATGCGAGGTGTTGTATTAAAGTAATAATGTCAAGTATGTAAGAATTAATGAAGAATGCTTAGAATTACGAATTTAATTAATGGTTTCTTCCATGGATTTATATCTGATTTATATCCCACAACTTATGTACTTATTTATTAATTTCTGGTATCTGTGACGTTTGGAGGTTGCGGGTTCGATTCGAGGCAAATGTTTGTGCGATCTTCGATCTTCAAATGTTTGTTGAGGTTTGTTGATGAATATCATAGAATAAGAATTCTGAGATAAAATTTCCGTCAAAAACGTATAAACAAGATAATCAAGATAAATAAAAATGTATTGTAAATGTATTTAGCGTCTTACAATAGCTCTAGTGTTCAAAAATAGCTAAGTAAAGTTATTGTACTTACTAGGTGGTTATCGAATAATGGCCCTCAGAACTTAAATGATCTGATTGACTGATTTCTACAGTTCTTCGAATATTCTAATTGAATAATAAAAATAAAACACAATATTCTGAATCCCTTCAAATAAAGTGCAGTCCAAATATCACGTAGTTTTAAGTGTTGTTGGACGAATAACGCGGGGGCGGGGCAGGGAGGGGGCGTGGCCCGAATTCGCGATCATCTTTAGAGACCCTGTGTCTATAGGTATAAGGTACCTATGATCCTATAGTCTATATACTCTATAGACTATAGACTACCTAAACTTATAGACTGTGGGCTCTCCGTACACCGAGGGTAAAGTTTACTGAACCTTCTGTTTACCTCTAGGTATACAGTGCCCTTTGATGTAGGTGGATACGGTTTAGCGTGACATGATTATATTATACCTAGAGCTATTATAGAGGCTTTCTAAATTACTAAACTGTAAACAGTTGACCGGACAAAGATCACACATAGTTGATAAAAGCTACGTAATTTGTTACTTATCCAAATTCCAATTACAATAGGTAATTATTTATTCTGCGATTGATGGGTGTTTCGATTATTAACATTTTGATTACTTAGATCAGGTAAACGTAAAGTTTTTAACAAATATAAAATGAAGTCGTGTATTTATAGAGTTCTATCGAATAAACTATGAAACGACTAAAATCAACTGGTTGAACAAGTTTCACATGGAATAGTACCTAATATAGTAGCTGTATTTTTAATGATTTTTCATGAAGTCACCTAAACAATCATGATAATAACATCAGAACATAAAGAAATGAATCTATTAATGTCCATAAATAAATCGATCATTAGCTGTACTTCATTGCACGACGTCACAATGCAACAATTACTTTAATAATTTGTCAACAGCTGAATCGAACCATCTGCTGTTTAGAAACATTAATAATTACGACAGGCTCACACTAAATAATTCCTAAACAACGCGTGGAGAATTACAAAAAACTGTTTACACGCCATGACTGATCGTTGATATTTGTTTTTTAACCCCGGTCTAACCCTATCGAATGCACATTTTGATACTGTAAAAGGCTCGTTCGTTACTGCAATTCAAACTGAATTCAAGCCGCTAAAGCTTAGAGTTTATATTGAAAGGTTTGCAGATCGCGTATGAAACATATGAGCATCAGAGTGTGGGGAGGGGCGGGTAGGCGGGGCGCAGGCGTGTCCGCGCGCGGCCGGGCGGCGGCAGTGTGGCGCCGGCGGCCCGCGATGCCGCACCACCATGACGCCTCCGCACAGCTTCGCCATCCGCGACCTCCTGCCCGAGGCCTCGTCCCGCTCCCCCTCGCCCTCCGACACCGAGCTCGACGTCACGGGAACGGAGACACCTCCGCCCGGCTCCTCGACCCAAATCGACGAGAAAAAATCAGAAAAACCAGCCTACTCCTACAACGCACTGATCATGATGGCGATCCGAAGCAGCCCCGAGAAGCGACTGACGCTGAACGGCATCTACGAGTACATAATGAAGAACTTTCCCTACTACAAGGAGAATAAGCAGGGCTGGCAGAACTCGATCCGCCACAACCTGAGCCTCAACAAGTGCTTCGTGAAGGTTCCGCGGCACTACGACGACCCCGGCAAGGGCAACTACTGGATGCTGGATCCGTCGTCGGACGACGTGTTCATCGGCGGGACGACGGGCAAGCTGCGGAGACGGTCGACGGCCGCGTCCCGGTCGCGGCTGGCGGCCTTCAAGCGAGGCGCGCTGCTGCACCCGATGTTCGGCAACCCGTACGCGTCGCTGGTGGGCCTGTACCCGCCGCTGCTGTCGGTGTACGGGCGCTACGGCCTGCCGAGCCCGTTGCTGCGCCTCCCCCCTCCGCCCCCCTACCACCAGCTGTACCGGCGGCTGCACGGCCTCGCGCCCGCCAGCCCGCCCCCCCCCGACCCCGGCACCCACACCTGAGGGCTCGCAAGACTGTACAAAGACTGTGATAGTGAAAGTGTATAGAAACCTTGTATAAAGTGATAACGCTATTTATTATTAACGTAAGATTCGAATGAATTTAATTTAAATAAGAGGCTTAATTTAAGTTATAAAATGCAATAAAGGACTTTGGGCATTTAGATGCAGATAATTCGGTTGTTTATTATTTGCACCACTGCTGGGAACTCGCGTGCTTTAGGCCTAAATGTGATAGCGCTCCGTCGTTGAGCTTCTCACCTCACATGCATTTTTGACGCTGACCCCATCATCACATATGATGAAGTAGCCGCCTAGTTATTAGTTTTTTTGTAGTTATTTTCGTAATTTCTAAAGGAATGAGGGTCAAACCCTTTTTGACTTTGTACGGTTAAGTATGTTAAATAAAATCTGGAATGGGTACATACTTTATGAAATACTTTAACGATAAAGGACATAAAAAATCCATTAAAACTTAAACTAAACGCAGTAAAAGTTGTTATTTTGTTCTAAAAAAAATATAACTTTAATGATTATAAAAGTATTTAATACAAATCAAAAGATTGCAACGCTAATGAATAAAATGTTGCGATAAAAATTGGTAGAATTAAATGTAATTTACCTAAATAAGTAAGTAATAGATGGTGAAAAACATAAAATAGACAATTCACTCATTTACAATCAAATACGCTTTCAGTTGGTACTGATATGGATCATTTGAACCATCTATTATTTTTTATCTCTTTAGGTAGGTACACACTTACTATAACTATTGGTTGTAATTTTCTTCATTATACACACCGCAAAGAAGAACGAATAAATTAGTTCCACTGCTTTTCTTTCAACATTAACACACCTGCGACGCGAAAACTTAAACACGAGGGTTTTTTGTATTTTCAAAATCACGATTATGACATTTCATCATAGTCTCTAAAGGTGTGTATCCAGAAATGTAATCGTTATTAAACGTTCCTAGCAAAAAAACAGTCTCTATAAAGTATCTACTTCAGTGACTATTTAAATTGACAGAACCTACGCATTTGCTCCCCTTGGATTCGAGACCCTAGGTCCGTGGGGTACCGAGGCTCTCCGGGTTTTTAAAAAAATATCTGAGCGTCTGGTCGATGCGACGCGTGACCCGAGAGCTGGTGAATATCTTGCTCAGCGCATCAGCATTGCCATACAGCGTGGTAATGCAGCCAGTGTCTTGGGGACGCTTCCGACTGGTATTGACATGGATCAATTGAGCTACCTTTAGACTGTTTGCAACCGTCTGCAGTTAGCTCAATGGTTTCAATTGTAAATACTAGTTGTAATTTTTCTATTCCTTTCTTGTAATTTTCGTTGTTAATAAAGACCCACTTAATTTTAAATCGCTACCTATTGCTTCCTTGGTTGTGAACAATAGATTTAGGAGTAGGGAACTTTGGGGAAGTCCATTGCATCATTATTAGGATGAAAAATATATTTCACCTTCGCATTTTCTACTAAAATCAAACTCATGTAATGAATAGGTAATTTAAAAGAAGAAAAAAACAATTTAGAAATAAGATTTTACACACATTTATTAAATTATTCTATAAGTAATCAAAGTCATAAAATGTTTAAAACAATTTCAGCCTGGCTCATTCGCGCCAATAAGAATCTTCTAATGGTTTGCTATTCCCAATAAACACCTCTAAACGATGTTGACAGACCATCAACTTTTTGTATCGGTCTATTCCGGTCGCGTTTGATTCGCCCATTAGTTTCAACAAATGTGTTTTTAAATGTCAACCAACACCTATTAATTACGTAACAGAACAGACTGTCTCTATTTCTATCAGAATTCTACCGCAAAGCAATTAACAATTAAAAAAATATTTGTTTAGCGCAGGTTATTTATAATTATAACAATAGGGATTGGCATTTGTCGCGTTAAATATTGAATCGTAAACGTTAACGGGAGCGGTGTCAGCGTCCAAACATTTCTGTGTTTATTTACGAACGGACAGGCCCGTCGACTGTCGCCGAGAGCTCCACAGCGCTCGTCGGGCTTACCAACACTCTGTGCGAAACGCCAACAAAAACATTATTGTCTCTCAGAAACGTAAGTTAATCCTAAAAACACGAGCCATGTCTCATTCGACACAAAACATCTTGCGCTGAAACTGAAACCATAACCTATAAATCATCCGCCATCTTGTTCCCGCGCTTTTCCCGACCACAGACAATTAGTTGGGTGACAGCACCATAAACAAGAGGCGCGCTAATCCGCGGATTATCGTGAGCGGAGACAAGCGGTGTGCATCCACCATTTCTTGTAAATAATTGTAAATCTATGTCAAAACGCAACGACACCTACATCTGTTAGGGGATTATTGGGGCGAGATTAACCCGTTTGAGACGTTCGAGTTTATGCGATCGGTTCCAAAGTGACGACTTCCCGCCAAACCGCCTTAAGCTCACCTTAAATATGTTACGCTTTTAGGAAATACGCTCTACAATTCTAAATAGGGATGCGACTGTTTGTTTTTGTGTGCGTAATCCCGCAATTAAAAGAAAGCTTTATTGAGCACACATTTATTAAGTATTTCTTGCGACTCAGTTGTAGATGCATGCGCCAAGTCGAACAGTTCTACTTGGCAGTACATTTGAAAAACTTACCTACGTTTTTGCTTCACCGACTGACCATAATAAGCATCAGCATCTTCTACTACAATAATGACAACCAGATTTGACATTGTAATACAAATCCTTTTCATAGATGCCAGAAGATGTCATCGGCTAATCTTCCAGCAGAAATGTTATTATTTTTTTCTCAAATTCGGACACAGAATGGGATAATCGAAAATATTTGCAGATAATTCTGTTTGTTCTTTTGTTGTTTGTCCACATTTAGTTTATTCAGTGTATTTATGTTATTTGGTCACGTTGCAAGCGAATAAACCCTTTCACTCGAGCGGATGTTTTTCTTACGACATTGTCCGGACAATTGGGGTTTGTTCGGTAGTTATGAAAAACATCCATTTTGTAAAAAAAATAATAATTTTGAATAGGTACTACTTACTTATTCAATCCATTCACAATACTTAGAGATTTAAAATAAAATAATATTTGGATGGAAGACGTAGGTATGTATACTTTACTTTTAGGTGGGATTTAAGTATTTGGCTGTTGTTATCAAAGGTTTTGGATGCCGTCACATTTTAAGCTTTTATATAGGTACCTAATAAAGTCTGTTTTGTAGAGAGTACTACCAGTTCGGCATATAAACATAGATTTACATATCGTTAACTTATTTTATTTTAACTTAAGTTAAAATTTTAATATTTTATCGAGAACGGCCAAATCTACGCTTATTAACATTATATCATTTTCAAGTTTCTGACTAGTCGAGATCCAAAATCTACACAATGTATAACTATTTTTTAAATTATTATTTCGATTCTATATAATTTTGCGTTATTTGAAATAAAATAACTACTTAGTTACCTATTAAATTATATTTTAAGATTATACTATCGAATAATATTTCTAAGTTATGGCTAATTTTCATGCAGAATTCCATGATCAATAATGTGGTCATTCCTAAACTAGCCTAAGCCTAAGTAATATACGAGTTTCTTAACTCATGCACTAAAATTATTAAATAAGTTCATATATCTTCAGAGTAAAAACTAGTCTTCTTAGTTTGAGAGACTGTTTTAAGTAGATGAAGATATTTTCATTTCAGTAGGACGTGCAATTTCTTCCATGTCATGAAAATTATGAAAAAAAATGGTAGGTACGTTCAACAACTTTAGTTTTAAAGAGATTATTTGTATACAAACGTAATGTATCCACAGATCTTTTTGTTTACGCTGAGTTATGAACTCTTCGTGCGTTGTTTAATAACATTTTAGCGTATTCTGAGAACTTTTGTGTTAGATCTGTGTTTATTTATAAATCAATGTTCGGTGGTAGAACGTCCCTCTCCACTGGCATTTAGTACCTGGTGTTACTTTAACGGTTTGTTACTTAGTGTACCCTACGGCCAGGTGGGATGAAGCTCTGCAAAAGACTGTAGGCAGATTTTGAATTCGGTAAGTTGAAGACAGGGTGCTATGGCACTCATTAGAGGGGGCCTAAGGCCAGAAGTAGACTTATATAGGTGATGGTTAAAATAACTTGAATAGCCAAAGTATCAATTCATATTGACTACTTTACTACAATCACGGTATTTGCTACGGTATGAGTATTTAAATAATTCAACTCTGTCGTTCTGATGCAGGATCCTTTTCGTCTATTCCTTTCGATCTTTAGCTGATCATAAAAAAATAATTAAACATCTTCTTTACCTAACAAGGTAAAGGTTTCTGTTCGCTTCTTTACCTTAAAAAGATTGAATTGAACAAAAATCAAAGTGAGCACTTTATTTCCTATTTTTAATTATTAATAACATGAATTTTATAACGTGTCCAAGTGTCCTGTAAGGTCTTAAGGAAATAAGCATTTTGACTTTGACTTTGACTTCGGGTCTTGTCAAAAATAGGCATTTGTAGGTTTAGACCAGAACCCAACGAATTATAAAGAACCGGTTCGGAAGCTGTAGCGTATGAGACATATAATACCGGATGTTATGCTGCATTTACATCCTCACCTACTCTGAGTACCTACTCTTGTTTCAAGAAAACCCCAATTTTTCCTGAATTTCAATGTTTACTGCGATCGCTCTAACACGATCCAGCGCCGGCGGCGTGCTCAAACGAAAGCGGCTCGATCAAAGCGCGCTGACCGTTTCATGTACTGTATTAGATTGTAAAGATTATTTATTGATTTGTTCATAGGCCTAGTGGACGCTCCCGGGTTCGTTCCTGCCTCTCTATTAGTATTGTGATGTAAATGGCGGCGGCTTTGGATCGCCTCTCGGAGCTTCGATTTATTTGATTATTTATGAGATTAGCTTTATTTATTAGAAGAAAAGGCGGGTTAGAACCGATACAGATGTTGGTTTTTATATATCATACATATCTCCATAATTAATTGTATTTTTTTTGTTTTGTTCTCAAGTTTTTTTTTGTGATCTCTTTTTTAAAACAAGTTTGCCAAAAATTTTAGAATTTGTATTAGCTGAAGTAGCTCAAAATAAAATCTTACTCAGAATAAAAACTAACTCAAAATAAGCTTACGAAAGCTGAAGAGCTTTTTTATTCCTTTTCTTGGATAAACTACACTCGTCATTATTTCCAAATATACATTTCATCTGTTATCCAAACATTGAAAGTGAAAATCGATATGCTCGATTTGTTTGCACAAATTTTTCTTCCCCAAAATAAAGTGCTTTCAAGCAACAACAAACAGCATCAGATAAGTGTCATTGTTTGCCATAATTATAGTATCGGCCGTGCATTCTCACGTTACATGATTTTTTGTTTTATTTCAAAATATTTGCGCGGAACAGTGGAGCACAATTGGTAATGTGATATTTTCCGTGCTATTAAGTGTAATTACGTCTAAGGCCCCTTAATCTTGGGGAGATAGTGGACCAACCGCCAGGTAGGTACTATTACGAGCAAGTAAGTAGGTAAACTTATTTGTAAAATAAATTCATTTCCAAAATAACCAAGGGTCTCACAAAATATTTTGGTTATGAAGTTTTACCGAATAAGCAAGAAGACTGAACAAATCGATATGTAGAAGGTATTTTGATAAGTGGTGATGATAATTATTTCAGTTATTCGACTTAGTTTTTGTTATTTCATAAAATTTACTTAATCAACACATTAAATATGTTTGATATTTCATTGAATTGAGGAATATAAAAAAGGTCTACAAACAGATGCATCAGTGGCACTTGCCAAGAAAGCATCCAAAGTCGGGGCCAGGCCTCTAGTCTATCCTTAGAGTCCATCCCATCAAGGAGACAAACGGACTATTGAATTAGATGGTGAAGCGCGGAGGTTAACTGGCGTAATTGGACCTCTGGCCTCTTTGCCGGCCACGGGTCCTCATGACTAATGGCTGGCCAATTGTAGATGGATGGTGTATCTAGCTTTATGTGACCCTATTGAATGATAAAACATTAATAAACATAATGGTGGGGATCTTGAACAGCGGTTGAGAGCATTATCATCGTCAAGCTCGGAAATTTGAGAGCTTGAACTCTTGGTTTTTTTGTGTAAAGCACCCTGAAGCTATTTATATATTTGATAAAATGTAAGAGATAATATAAATATCAAAAATTACAATAAATGGATAGATAACTAGTATATACAATTGAGCGAACTGCAGACGGTTGCAAAAAGTCTAGAGGTAGCTCAACATAAAAAATATGGTTCAGAGAAATCCAAACTGCAACCGCTGCGTCTTTCAAGACTTTCGCCCATTGGACCGTCGAGTTAAGATTTATTTGATCAAAAGTTTTAAGAATTCGCATCCAAGCGCAAGTGGGGCTTTGCACTGATAAACAGAAAAAAGTCAAGAAATACACAGAACCCTTGATCCACGAGTGTACAGCTACCAAAACTAGATCCCTATAACTCCTGAAATCACTTAAGAAAACCACTCTTAAAATCGTCTTCTTGGTTTCGTAACTGAAGGTGAAGTTTTCACGTGCGTAGGGCGTGCGCTTTGCCAATCGATATCGAGTAACTATCGCTGGAACAAAGAAAATGCTAGACATTGAAGGACAAAACCCAGGTCGATAAATTATAACAAGTATACGATTTTTAATTTGATTATTGGATTTCTGCGAGTTGAGTCCGGTTGACCCATTTTCGCATTAAAAAGTAGCGTGTCCTTTCTCTGTACCAAATTTCCTTTTTTTTTTCCGTTTTTATTTTTATTTCGGTTCAGTCTACACGTTAAAGCGTAACAGACAGACAGACAGAGTTGCTTTCGCATTTATAAATATTACATATAGTAGGGATAAGTAATGATACTTGTAAGGATTATAGCTTTTTTAAATAAATCATATCACACTAAAGATTTCAATGCGAAAGTTTAAATGGATGTTTGTAGCCTTTGTCCGTCAAAACTACTGAACGGATAGGACTGAAATTTTGAATAGACGTAGCTCTGATATAGGCTACACTTAATTTCAACAATTTTCATGTGTGTAATCGTGGGGCCTAGCATAACTTATAATAAAAAATATCATTGTTTTCTTTTCTATATAGATAGATATGCCTAAACAAATATATGCTGATCGGACTAACATTTTTCCCGAACCGGGAATCAAATCCGCAAGCTCCTGTGTCTGTGACGCACCAGGCGGAGCTTCACCTGGTGCGTCACAGAGGTCGAGTAAATTTTAATGTTCTTTGAGCAAGAAGAGCGTTTAAATCCTTATTATTGCTTACTTTTATTTACCTTTTCTCTCAAATTGTTGGTACTTTGTCCATCTAGAATACCAGAAACTGAAATAGAGCATACCTCTTTGCTTTTCTATCAATGTACGATTAATGTATAAACCGCACATTTGCACCTCTGCAAGCGGTGCATTTTTACTTAAATCGTAGCTTAAGCAATTCAGTATACGTTCGACCGCAGTCCCGTGTATTCCTATCATTATCATTATCAATAAATCAGATCAGTTTAAACCTTCTATCATTTATCATTTCTTATCATCTAAAGTTGTAAGGCGGAAACCTTACATCTTTATGGTCCTTCGAGAATTAAGCCGGCGCGCGGAGAAGTTTTAATTCAGGACCACGCGGTGCAGTGACCTAGTTACGAAATCACGTGTTTCCTGTGAATTTGCCGTGTGACGTGACGTTCATTAGCAATCAAAGTGACTATCAAAGGAAATAATCATTCTATCAAACTATCAATATCAAAATCATTCGTAAGAAGTGTTGTGTGTGTGACTTTTATGAGTGATATCATCATCAACATCATTAGCAACGAGTAAGGTAGTATTGAAGCCTTCGTGACGTTGCAGAATCAAGGTAACTGTTCTGGGTATCTCGAGTGCGATAGCAAATCGGTTTAGTTGGCCTCCCACCAGCGGGTCTCACCGACTAAACTGAGAAGGTGCACATATCGCACAAGGGGTCACTGGGACAGATCATATCATTATCACTACCTAGCATCTAGCACCAGCGAGTAGGTACTACTCAACCTCTACCTAGCTCAGAGCGAACTTCAGTGCAGCATATCACTGTAAGTAGTAGAAATGGAAGACCTACTAGCAAATCAGCAGCAAATCATCAACGAAGTAGAAAGGCTGTCAATTAATTTTGGCAAGGATGGACCGGAGCGGAAAACCCCGCACTACGCAAAGAAAAGGCTAGAATCTCTGAAAGCCTACTGTGCAGAGTTCGACAGTAATCATAAGAAATTGTGTGAGTTCGAGTCCGATCACCCCTACTTCAAGGACAGCTACTATGAGGGTTTCATGAAAATGGCCCAGGAATATCAAGGTAAAATCCAACCTTACCTAGTAGCAGAGGACAAACCTTTACTGAAGCCGGCGAGCCCGGGATTAGCACGCTCCTTCGACTGGCCCGCCCCTGGGACGGCGACCCCTCAAGCGCAGCAGCGTGGAGCAACCATCAACCAGCATCAAGCAGGTACTTCTGGACAGTCGTCAGGGAGGGTTGATCGAGGTAACTCTACCAAACTAGACGAAATGTTAAGAAAACAGAAGAGCAATTTTAAAGCATTAGCAAGAGCAATCAGTAGCATCAATGTGTCTTCACTATCAGAGAAATGGGAGTTCGAAGACGCTCTTCATACTATTCAAGGTCGTTGGTCCGTCGTCGACTCGTTACATTGGGAAATAGACAGCGAACTGATGTGGGACAACCCTGAATACGAGCAAACGTATAATGAGTATGAGGAAAAGTACAGCACTATCAAAAAATCTATCAACAGCAGTATGTGGTCAGCTCGACATCGCGATCATTCTACACCTGCCATGGAGATTCCCGTGTTCAATGGGAATTATCATCAGTGGATGTCTTTCAAAGACTTGTTCACCGAAACCATCCACTCAAACAGATCATTATCAAATTCGCAAAAGATGCAATACCTTAAGAGCAAAGTTAAGGGAGCAGCAGAAAAACTTATACAGCATCTTAATATTAGCCAAGATAACTATGAAGTTTGCTGGGAGATTCTTAATCAGAGATATGACAACAAAAAACTTATTCTAAACTCTCACTTAAACATACTTTTATCAATCCCGGTAATGCAACAACAATCATCATCATCAATCAAAAAACTTCACGATACAACAAACGAGTGTTTGAATGCAATAAAAAATCTAGGCGTCAACATTTCACACTGGGACCCGCTCATCATCTACCTGTTGTCTCAAAAGTTGGACGCGGACACCCACAATGATTACGTCGAGTATGTTCAAGATCCCAAAGACATTCCAGTTCTATCAGATTTTTTAAAGTTCTTAGACTCAAAATTCACTGCATTAGAAGCGTCTCGTCGTGGTCGTGGAGAAACCTCAAAATCAAATCAATCAAATCAACAACAAGAATCAAACAAAAAACCAAATAATCAAAACTCAAATCAAAAACCATTTATAAAATCAAACAATTATCATTCTAATAAAAAATCATACCAAGTTTCGCAACAAAAATGCCCACAATGCAACAGTCAGCACGGTATATTCCAATGCAAAATATTTAATGAATTAAAACCGGCTGACCGACTTAAATCAATTAAAAAACTCAGTTTATGTGAAAATTGTCTGTATGATCATAAAGGCAAGGCATGTTTTTCCGAAAAACGTTGTCAGCAGTGCAAAGGTAACCATAACACGCTTTTGCACGCAGCCTATGTAGAGCAGCCCGAACCCAGTACATCAAGAAAAAATAACGTGACGCACGTATCTCAAGACAACATTGCAGAGATTATCTTAGCAACAGCACTAATCCAGGTAGTGGCTGAAGATGGTTCCATCATAAAAATGCGTGCCCTTATCGATCAAGGGTCACAGACGTCACTGATAACAGAAAACGCCGCACAGCGCCTAGGGTTGGCACGACAGCGTTGTAAAGGAGTTATTTTTGGCATAGGTACGAGAGAAAATAACTGTAAGGGTGTTATCACGATCACAGCAAAATCAATCTACAGCAATTACACATTCAGCACTGACGTACTTATAATGAAAAATTTGATCAACAATTTGCCGAATAGAACATTCCAAAAACCGACTTGGTCCAACCTTGATGGTATTCAATTGGCCGACCCTGATTTCAATATAAGTCGTCCCGTAGACATTTTATAAGGCGCTGAAGTTTACTCGAACATCATCCTAGGCGGCCTTATCAGAGAGGGTGAATCAACCCCTATCATACAACAAAGTCGCCTCGGTTGGATTATCTGTGGAAACATGAAATCATATCATTGCAACGTCATAATCAATAAAATCGAAGAAATTAGTAAATTCTGGGAAATAGAAGATATCGCCGACGGCTCAGCCAATATATGTCAACGGAAGATCATTTCTGTCTCCAGCAGTTTAAGACAGAAACTCGTCGTCAGGAAGATGGTCGCTACGTGGTCCGTCTGCCCCTGAAACCTGAAATCAAAGAAAAATTGGGTGAATCAAAACAAAAAGCTGTAGCTCAGTTTCATCAACTAGAGAGAAAATTTGAAAAGCATGAAAATATAGCAAAAGATTATAAACAATTTATCAACGAATATCAGGAATTAGGTCACATGAGGTCGAGCGGAAGCAATTCGAAACTTGCCTATTACTTACCGCATCATTGTGTGCAACGCGCGGAGTCCACTACTACTGCACTTCGTGTCGTATTCAATGCGTCATCTAAAACGTCATCAGGCTATAGCCTCAACGACCTTATGTACAGTGGACCTAATCTACAAGCAGATCTATTATCATTAATTTTAAGATGGCGTCAGTACAAAATAGCATTCACTGCGGACGTCGAGAAGATGTTCAGACAGATTCTCTGCCATGAAGAAGATCAAAAATATCAACTTTTAGTGTGGAGAGATAACAAAGATCAATTACTGAGAGAATGGAAACTTACCACGGTGACGTATGGAACCAAGGGAGCGCCCTTCTTAGCCATGATGACGCTCAAGCAACTAGCACTTGATGAAGGACAAAGATATCCGGAAGCTGCTAAAATTTTAGATAGAGACTTCTACATGGATGACCTCATCAGCGGAGCACACAGCATCCAATCAGCAAAACATATCATATCAAACTTGATTGACCTCTTAAAATCAGGAGGCTTCAACTTAAGAAAATGGTCATGCAATGAGAGGGAATTATTGGATCAGCAAAACGATCAACCATCATCATCATTCGACTTCAAACATCAAGAATCAACGAAAGCACTTGGACTTCGATGGGACCCCCGAGAAGACGTGTTTTCATTCCAACTGAAAATATCATCATCATCATCAAAGCCCGCCACCAAGAGATCACTATTATCAGAAATATCAACAATCTTCGATCCTCTCGGTTGGCTGTGTCCCGTAACAACCAAACTGAAACTTCTATTTCAGTCAGTATGGAATCAAAACATTCAATGGGATGAGCTGATTCCCACATCATTAAACGATGCGTGGACTAATATCAAGCAAGATCTTGGAGTTATCAACACGCTTCAGATCCAAAGGTGGCTAGAAAGCCACGAAAATGATAACATAGAGCTGCACGGATTCTGCGATGCATCTGAAAGCGCCTATGCCTGTGTTATCTACAGCAAAATCAAAAACACAGAAAAATCTGTGATCGTAGCAGCAAAATCAAGATTAGTGCCGAAGAAAAAGGGTGTGTCCCTCCCGAAACTCGAGCTTTGTGGGGCACTTTTACTATCAAATCTTATGAAAATCGTCAAACAAAACCTATCAGGACACAATATCAAATCATATGGATGGTCAGACTCGACAGCGGTCTTAGGTTGGATTAACGGCGATCCCAACCGTTGGAAACCATTCGTAGCAAATCGAGTCCAAAAAATCAATGCAATCATACCAGCAAAAGATTGGCAGTACATCAAATCAGCTGAAAATCCAGCTGACTGCGCGAGTCGTGGAATTACTGCAACACAACTGAAAGAGCACAAACTTTGGTGGAATGGGCCTACATTGATATTATCGCCACCGAAAGTAGATCAATCAGTGGTTTACGACACTAATCAAGAAGTGAAAAATAAATATCAATCAAACGCTATCACACAATGTCAAGGCAGTGACGTCATCCGTGAGCTTTTATTAAAACACAGCTGTCTCACTCGCGTGACGCGCATTGTCGCGTGGATATCACGTGTATCGAGCTACAAAAGCAATCGCTCCCGGCCAGCATACCTAACAGCAAAAGAAATCAAACTAGCAAAAATTAAATTAATCAAATGCGTTCAGCAGGAATCATTTTCGGAAGAAATCAACGCATTACAAAAACAAAGGAAATTATCATTAACAAGTAAGCTTCTCTCATTGAACCCGTTTCTGGACAAAGATGGATTACTAAGAGTCGGCGGCAGAATCACAAACGCCAATATCAGCAACGAAATGAAACATCCTTATATAATCCCGCACAACCATCACTTCACAGACATTTTAATAGACCACGCCCACAAGGTGACCCTACATGGAGGAGCTAGGCTAACCCTAAATCATCTTAGACAAGAAATATGGATTATTGGAGGAATCAGAGCAGTCAAGAAACGAGTTCACAGCTGTATCACTTGCAGGAAGCATGAACCTATCAAGCTGAAGCAATTAATGGGAGATCTACCATCAGCTCGTTGTAACCCAACACGCCCATTTTATCACACTGGAGTGGACCTGACAGGTTTCATCGATGTCAAAGCGAACGTAGGTCGAGGCATAAAAACCATGAAGGGATATGTAGCAGTCTTCGTTTGCATGGCCACCAAAGCCATACACTTGGAGGTGGTGTCTGATCTAAGTTCAACAGCATTCTTATCAGCACTACGGCGTATGGCAGCCCGGCGAGGTACCCCGCGGCACATCTACAGTGACAACGGAACTAATTTCGTCGGAGCCAATAAACGTCTAGAGCAGGAAACTATCAACCTTAAAAGCACACTTGATCATGAGTTTTACTCAACAATAGCTGAAATGCAAATAGAATGGCATTTTAATGCTCCTTCCTGGCCCAGTGCTGGGGGACTATGGGAAAGTGCCGTCAAAAGCCTGAAACATCATTTTCGTAGAGTGATTGGCGACCAAAAGCTCACCTACGAAGAGCTATCAACACTTCTTGCTCAGATTGAAGGATGCCTGAACACCAGACCCTTATGCGCGCTGAGAGAAGACCCAGATGACATAAATTGTCTAACACCATCACACTTTTTATCAAGCGGCCCAGTTCTTACTATTGTCGAAACTGAAACAGATCAACGCACCAGATGGCAATTAGTACAGAAAACTTTCAAAGATATCTGGAAGAGGTGGCAAGTAGAGTACTTATGTCAATTATCAAACAGAAGTAAATGGCAACAAGCAGAAGTAAACATCAAACTAAATGACATTGTAATCATTCACGATGCGAATGTACCCGCCGGGAAATGGGCTATCGGACGAGTGATAGAGCTTCACCCCGGCAGAGACGGATATGTTCGCGTGGTCACGCTAAAAACTAAAAATGGTACTATGAAAAGACCAATAGTAAAACTATCAAAACTGCCAGTAAATGAGTCATCAGCAGGAGTGAAACAGCCTGAACAAAATAAACCTATACAAAAAGATAAAGAATCACAAAGCAAACAATCAAAATCAAAAACATCAAAATCAATCAATTTTGTAGGGCTATTGATGATGACTATGATGTTACTCATAACGCCCGTTCAATGCGACTACAGGCTATCAAACATAAATAACAATCAAAGCATTTATTTCGATAAATTATCAACTATGCACCTTGTCCGAGATGAGTGGAAACTTATAGTTTATTATGACATGGATCCATACTGGCAAGGAATGCAGTTATTCACAAAATATATTAATCACTTACAAAGCATGTGTACAACAACATCAAAACAAACTCCATGTGACGTAGTACTACTACAGTTACGTCACGGATTCGAAGAACTTCTATACTACAACAGTTTGATGCTCGGCAATCATATGGAACGCGTAACAAGACGCCGCCGCGGCCTTATCAATGGAATCGGATCCCTAGCACATAGTCTGTTTGGAATACTGGACGAACAGTTCGCAGAGCAATATGAGCAAGATATCGAGTCAATTAGGCATGATCAAAAGCATTTGGCACTCTTGTGGAAAAATCAAACATCCGTAATTGAATCAGAATACAACTTATTGAAAAGAGTAGAGCAAACAATGAATAATCAGCACAAATTATTTCACCAACAAATTATCACTCTAGAGAAAAATTCCAATACTTTATCAAAACAAATCGAATCAGTTTCAAATAGTAACGATTTTACCTTATCATCTATCATCGCCAACAGCATCATGATGAACTTAAAAAACATACAAGAAACACTTATAGATACCATCACAGATATCCACTATGGGAAATTCAATATACATCTTTTGACTCCGAAGCAACTACGAAATGAACTCAATATCATATCAGGACAACTTTCTAAGGATTTGACCATACCTATAAAAAACATGCAAACCGAACTATCAAGCATTTATCATTTACTGAAAGTGAAAGCAAGAATGACTAAACTTTACTTCATTTTCGAAATTAAAATCCCGCTGATCACCAGAGATAGTTATGACATATACAGGCTCATACCAATACCTCACCAGCGCGGAAGAGAGATGGTCGTAATCTCACCTATATCAGAATATGTAGCACTGAACATTCAAAAGGATTCGTATATCACACTAACAGAAAATGAAATACAAAACTGTCTTCCCTATGACTCATCATCACGTCTGTGCCCATTACAAAGACCTATACATCGAATGACGTCAGACGAAAATCTTTGTGTTATGGAACAAACATCAAATCAATGCACAACCAATATCAAAAAATGTTCAGCCTACTGGTCCGAACTTAATCACTTGAATACATACCTGTATTTTATTTGCGACCTACAAAGCATTAAAATCATATGTGAGCATCAAGTAACGGCTGTACCTGTCAGCAAGGCCGGCATCATAACACTTGGAGACGGCTGTATTATCAAGGGCGAAAACTATGAAATATTCGCACACAACAGACTAACGAATCAACTGAACACTCGACCAGATATCATCCAAATAGAGATTCCTTCAATCAATAATATCATCAACTTAACAATACCTATCAATACAACGATATCACATGACTTAGAGAATCCAAACTATCAGAAGGATCTACAGAATATTGACACACAGATAAAAACGCTAAAATCTGCCGAAAACAGCGTAGAGCTATCAGATCTATCATATCACGATGTGCATCAGTATGTAGTCCTTTATCTCGTGGTCGGAGCAGGCCTACTGGCTCTCGCACTATTCGTCTGGCGGCGAGGGCGACTCCGCTGCTCTGCGCGAATCTCGCCTCCGCTGGCGCCCGCTCCGCCGCCCGCGCCCGCGCCCGCGCCCCGCAGCGAGCACCCCAGCCTGCGTGTTCTCTACACGTCGACTCCGGCGCCGATGGCTACAGTGAGCACCAGCACCAGCATCGACAAAGACAATCAAGTGAATCAAAGTGCGCGTAGTAATTCAAGCTGTGTTAACGCAACTACTTCGCCCATTTTCATAAATCGATTTATTAAAAGTGAAGTGCAGTGATCATAAGCCGGACATTATTAGAGACTTTATTTTTGAAATTTTATAAGCTTTTATAAGTACTTTTTACTGTTTCGTTTTTATCATTTTACATGCATCAATTGTTTACACTTTTTACTCTTTTGTTTTATCATTTTACTTGTTTTATTTTATATAACTGTGTTAATCATTTTATATTCTTCTCCCTCGGGAGCATGTACGATTAATGTATAAACCGCACATTTGCACCTCTGCAAGCGGTGCATTTTTACTTAAATCGTAGCTTAAGCAATTCAGTATACGTTCGACCGCAGTCCCGTGTATTCCTATCATTATCATTATCAATAAATCAGATCAGTTTAAACCTTCTATCATTTATCATTTCTTATCATCTAAAGTTGTAAGGCGGAAACCTTACAATCAACTAACGTTAGCTCTACTTTTTTGGAGCTAAACTAGACGAAACTGTAGAAATGTGACCTGTCTAGTCTTACTTATTTAGTTAGAGTTAAAAGTGAGTTTGAAATAGTCACGATGATGGTGAGGAGCGATAACCCAGCAGCATTTGTTGGTCAATATTCATAATTGGACGGTTTTGGGCACTCATTGCGATTAGCACCCTCCGAGCGGGGAGCGCAACCTTGGGCACTTGAGGGTTAGTTGGATTGAAGTTTGGAGCTTGCAAATTTAATAGAGGGTTAAAGTTTTGGGAGAAATGTAGCGTATTTGGAAAGCAGAAGGGTTCACTCGTTAGAAGAGCGTAATTAAATGTACCTACCTAGATGGATTAGATCACATATCCATAAACCTGTTCATGGAACTTTAAGGAAACAAAAATAAGATATCCTTCTGCTTCTAGACTATATTTCCTTCAGCCACGCCAATCACGTTTCCATTTAGTAATTTCCGTGTATATTTTTGTAGATAGGTAGGTAGAAATCTTTATTAACAAGAAATATTACAATCAAGGAATAAAAAAACATTAGTAAATCAATATCTTTATTTCCTTAGGCTTACATAATAAGCACTTAGACATCAAATTTAAACTATATACTATATGATATACAATAAATTAAATTAAATTGCAATTCAAACCACGGCAAGGAATATACTTCCTTAAAGCTGATGCTTTGAGCCTAGAGTGCGTGACCCCTGCGCTGACCGGCGGCGGCCCGCATGCCGACACATCTAATATAGCAATTATAATAAGTCAGTCACGCTGTCCGTTTGTCCACCCCTCATCCCTGAGAGACTGTCACCGCCGCCGATTACTGATCATTTTGCATCAAGTCCATCAAGTCTTCTTGGTACCTACTCATCATCATCATCATCAGCCCATATTAGTCCACTGCTGGACCGGACCTACTTAGAGCGATTTAATTGGAAATGGATAAATTTTGTGTCTCATAGAAATAATAGAGTAGCAATGGAATTTGTCCTTCTAGCCTCAGCCTTATCACTACATAGTATAAAACAAAGTCGCTTTTTCTGTCCCTATGTCCGTATATCATTATGTCCCTATCTTTGAAACTACGCAACGGATTTTGATGCGGTTTTTTTTAATAGATGGAGTGATTCAAGAGGAAGGTTTATTTGTATAATAAAGCAGTGCGAAGCCGGAGCAGATCGCTAGTATAAAATATGAATAAGTTCTTCAAGTCTTATAGACTCTACCAGTAACATATTACCTAGTTTGAGTGTTAGTTTTCTAAAACTGGAAAACCTGCGAACTGTATTTCCACGATAGAAGCAATTCACAACAAATATCTTGTGATACTTTGTTTTTATTTTCCTTATTTTTGTGACCTACAACCAATTAAGCTGGCATTCTTTGTCGCAAGGATTTGTAAAGAACCCTTGTCCTGTTCGTCACCCTCACTTTCAACAGTTTCAGATCGTAAACTAGGTTATTAAATCTTGGCTTCAATAAAACTCTACTTAGAACCAGCTCCATTAAAATATTTTGTTAAAGTTATGACATTATCGTAAAGTTATAAGTTGTTATAAGTTTGGTTTGGTCACGGTGGTCATGTCTGGAACTGATGGGAGCCGCTGGCTGGCTGAGATCTATGGTGGAGTAAGGTGTAAGAGTTAGCGATGTCACTGTAATCTAGAAGCGTTTTTTGAACTGATAGCCAATTATCTGAAGATGAGACCGCGTCTTCGTCTAATTTATTCTACAAGCTGTTTAGATATCTAATAGGATAGTGAAAAGACAAACTACATCAATCAATTCATCAAAGCTCTTGGTGTCTATTTTGTGTTAGCATCTAAACTGATCACTAGGAGGCAGCCATCGCGCAGAACTAACAAACGTATTCTTTTGTGGAGACCGCGACTCAAAAATTAAATAGTGTAGCACGTCTTCGGTCCAGGTCGGATGATGATCTGCGAAATAATGCAGGCAGATGCTGTATGCGGCAAGCTGAAGACGGAGTGCTAAGACGCTGGTTAGGAGAGGACCAGCAGTGGACTGATGACGGTGAGTTGATGATTATGATCCAAACCAAATGCGCCAAGTTATCCGATAGCTGACAAGTTTACACAGTTTCATAAAAGTTTATAAAGGACGATTCTCTAGACGCGTTCGACTATATTAGTTGAAAAGTGTTACTTGCACCACAACAGATATTACCCCTTTATCGGAGCTCCTCAGGGTCAATTGTCACGGCCCTTCAGGACCGGGTCAGGACAGCGGCGGCAATTAATAACAATCTCTTTTATAGAGGGATAAATCAATATCAGTTTAAATTAGATTTAGAGACATACGAGCTCTGATACAAAGTTTGTCTAGTATTTTCGTAAGACTGATGTTTGTTGCAATTTACAAATGTCATTATGAGCATTCGTTTTGTCTGAAATACTTATCTACCCCTAATTGTCTACTTTCCCTCTTGTCTTGCTAGTTGTGTTTTCTTAAAGTTTTATCAGAGTCTAAACAAACAAACCTGGTCCATACGGGTCCATTGCCTCCAATTGGTCCACAATACCTTCCCAATTGATGACATTATGCGCACAAAAGAGTCTATTGTGCAAGGGTCTGCTGTAGCCCACTCCGCATTCTTCCACTCAATTCGTGTGTACTGGATGATCGGATGGAGAATTGGCACTCGTTTGTATGAAGTCATTGACTCGAGACGAGCAAGCGTTTCCCACAGATTGAAAGTAAGTGATTGATCCTTGAAGATTGTCCCTGTATTTAGTCAAGGAGCTGCATTTCTATTACAATTCTTCCTAGAGGGCTAACGATTTAGATAATCTTTGTGTGCTACGTTTTACAGAACTAAATAATTAATGTTCTTACTCTCCTGACCACCCTAATCTCACCAAAATCATATTTTCCAAGACAACTGTAACGAGTTTTATGACTTCAATGAGCAAGTCGCTCTGCCTGCGGGCGTCCAGTGCGACTATGACAGAGTGACAGATAATAGAATAATTTGTATTTATAGCTGTTGCCCTCGGCGACCCTCCGCCCTCCGCTCTGCTCCCGCATGGAGCTCGACTCTCCAGAAGACTGTGGAATGTCGACCCTGAGGATATGCCTATTAAAGGACTCTCGCTATCTTGACTTTGTCACTGTTTGTTTACTGTTCTTGAAGTGTTGTATGTCTACTTACGAGATTAGTACTATGCATCTTTGGGCAGGTTGAGGAAGAAAGCTTATGCCCAGTAGTTAGTTGCATTTCAGGTAGTACGAATGATAATGAAGACTCTAGGATCTCATTTGATAATTAAATAAGTTAAATTAGAATAAATTATTTTATTTATTTGAGTATAGAGTATATATGAGTATAGAAGTATAAGCAAGCAGCCTGTGGCTGATGTGTGATTATAGCACACATTTAGAATTAAGTCATTGCGTCACTTTTTTTAGTTTCTTACCTCGTAACCAGTTCAATATAAAATGTTTCATTCTATGCTTTCTTTACACAGGTTTATGCTTCTTTAAAATAGATAAATCTAAGGATAACATCTTGTGTATTGCAAAACGCTTGTTGTGAATACTGGTGTCTGTAGTAACCCTTTATTCTTCGGAGCTGATGGAAAATGACAATGAATACCTACTTAGTTATTGGCATTTCTTTCTAATAATCTACTTAAAAAATAACCAATTTGAACAAAATTGAATATAAAATGAAAATCACTGATTCAATTAGAGCCTGTACTTTATGAAATTCTATTGTGAGACAACAATGTATGTTAAGATCAACTTGTTTCCAAAATGTGGGAATGGGTACAAATGGAGGCGGTTCGATTCCCATCTCGCAACAATGTTCAATCCTGTTTAATATCTATTGTGTTTATTATGCGGGGTGTTTGTCTGTCCGTCGTTTACTTCAGTTGACGATATTTTGTTGGAGCTAATGGACCTCGGGGCGATTCGTTGATTTTGATTTAGCACTGATGAGGCACAATTGAAATGGTTTCGTGTTTCGTTAATTTATTTTATTTTGATGTGTTGGCTAGCATGATGAAAATTGGAATTCAAACCCCCCTCCCGCCATAAAGGTTTTTTTTTCTTTATTTATTATGAAGGAGTTTATTCAAATTGACTTTGTCACTCCCATAGGCACAAAATAATTAAACATAGCACCTTCGTATCCCTAGCTAGCCAACAGTCACTTGATTAGGAGTGTCAACATTAACAATGCGAACTGTCTGGCAATTAATTTAGGATTTGTCAAAGCTGTCTGGTCAATAACTTAGAAGGGTTTAGCGTTAATGAACAAAGTTTAACTACCTATATTAAATCGATTTCAATTGAATACAGGTAATAGAAGGTAAGAAGGAAGGTTAAAAGGTACCTGGGCAGTGCCGGATTTAGATAGATCGATATTGGCCAAAGATACACCTCAAAGTATAGCAGCTATAGATGATGTTGTTTATAAATGTTCACAAACAAAACGTCGCCTATTTAGGCCACCGACCTCGTGTAGATACTCATTGGTCCTTCCTCCAAGATTGTCGTGTCCTGCTAATTGTCCTAATTGTATTAAACAAGGAACCGGAGCGGCCACCGCGATGTTACTCCGTACGTAATTGTACTCGGGATGGCTAATCAATATACTTATCTCATTTGTTGTCGCTCGCCCTTGTTTTGGACGGATTCGGTTACGGTGGGGGGTTTAGTTTCATTGAATCATGCTGGATTTTTCCTCAGGGCGATTTAGCTGTAGGTATGGCTTAGTCTGGGGAAGTCTTATCAATTCAAAAACAGAATTTTAGAGATCTGAATTCAAAACAAAACAAGAGCGATGTCTATTAATTGAACGGGGATTTATCGAGTACCTTGCGTAGATTCAATCACTGCAACGCGATGGAAACGTAGGGGAAATAAAAGCACAAGTACGCGATAAATATCCGATAAATTAATAGTTACCGTGTTATCAAATCACGAAAGTTTAAAAAGGTAACATATTATAACAACAAAGTACTTAATTGTTAATTTTTTAAGTCTTGTTACACGTTGTTTGATTTTAATCTTTATAAATTTTGTTGTAGAGAACCATTTTGGTATGTTCTAATTATTATCGTGAGTGAGAAGTATTTTAAAATCAAAGCAATATAAGTAAAGGGCGCGTGATCAAAGATCAAAGTGTTTGATCGACCCGCCGATGTGCGGTCGACCGTGGACTATGCGTCTTGATCCTTTCAACTTGTGTTTGATTATTTTTAATAATCCTACTTCATTTATGGCTGGTTGGTGACACTAATTAAGTTTTGGAAATGATAGTCACTAATATTAAGTCTCTGCTACTGAGATTAGATCATTAGATTGTATTCTGACAAGATATACTCGATTTTATATTCGTGGCTTTTAGATATACCCATCAAATTTTGGGTAATCCATATCATCATAATTCCGCTACAATGATCTCTTCAAGTTGGAGACTGTATTAAAGTCTGCTAAGTTTGATTCAATTGTATCTAGGTATATCATAATAACATAATTTGATGTTTGCTGGATAAATAGAAATCTCGCGGGAATAAAATGTATTTCATCCCGGGATCATTTTCTATTCAAAAAGAATAATTAAAATCCGCCCACAATAATAATTGACATGAGAAACCGGCAAACATGCATCAAGATATACGTAGAGTGGAAAAAAGAACCTCCTCCTCTTTTCGAAGTTACTTAAAATATACCAACTACGAATATTTTTATATGTCCAGGTTGGACCTCTTGGGGCTATTGGATAGATAGATGGATGAGCGAAAGTTTGTGTTACCTTTTCTGTCTTTTATTCATTTGTGTTACTTCGCTAGTATCTGTTAAAAAAGGTTTCTTATAAAAGTGTATTTTTGAAGCTTTTTTCAGTAAATCTTCAAAAGACCAATCCCACTGTGTCCGCGCGGCTCCCTCACTTTGATGTGGCCGGTGTTTACGCGCGAGCGCCGCTGTGTTCTATTAAACAAACAATTCTCCAACCAATGTTATGATTGAAAATAAATTGCACGCATCTGCAGGAAAAACGCCGGTTTTATGGACGAGATACTGCCAGTGTGGCCGACGGATCTGACCCACTTACATGTAGCAGGGATCCAAGTTGGGGAAATATTGGAGAAATGGGAATAAAACAACAGGCTACCGTATAAAGCAAAGAATATTATATTAGCAAAGAATAGAATATTATATATTCAGCATCACCTGCCTTCCTTCCTAAGGCCATCAACTTATTTTTGGCATCTCTAAACAACATGCAGTTTTATTACGACCTCTTCTAACTTTGGGAACTAAGGAGAGGTCTAGAAATGATAAGAACTAAGCCCGTGGATAATCTGCCTCCAAGTAAAACTAGTGTTTATTACAACTTTGGGTTAGTTTAGCCATTGAGCGATATTAGTATGTAAACAAGACGATTTGGTTTCCTTGCTCGGAATAGGTCCAAGCATCAAGAGAAAAGCGGGAACTTTTTTTAAAAAGAGTTTCAATATTTCATAGAAGCTACGTACCGGGATGTTCTTGGTATCATGAAAGCTGAGAAGAAAATTAATATACATATGGTTAGGTTAGTATCACAAAGATTACTTATGAAAAAAGAAAAAGAATAAACCAAAAGTCTACAACTACGAATGAACGAATAAACTCAAAACCCCAAAGCTATTCATAGTTGGTATAAGAAAAATTGGACCGTCCTAAGCGAAAGTCTTAGTTATTTTATAGAATCAGGGTTCTCATAGTCCCTTGTTAAAATCCTGAAATCTCAACCTCGCTCGTCTTCCGTGGTGTGTTCCGCGTCGGCTCTCGGTAATCCACTTTGAAGTGCTTTCTGGTTATTTACGTACTGTTTGTTTATTTTCTGTTTGCGGTGGCCCAGAACAGACTACTTATGAACTGTGCCAGCAACGTGAAATACGTTAATGCTTTGACAACATCATGTGAACCAATAACTTTCAGATTGCTTATCTTATGACGAATCTAGAATTACCATCGAAAGATCAAACTTGTTTGAATGTTGTCTTTGTCAAATGTAACTACTTACGGAATATTGTATATTTAAATATTTTCTGAATTATGTTATGATGACATAACAGATTTCCACAATTTCAGAAAACTTGCTTTTTCTCATGAGATATAACAAAAACAGGTAAGTACCTACTAAGTCTCAATAGAAAACCTACAGTAAACGTGACACGCTAGCAGCTGAAAGGCATGTGGGTTTCCTTCTAATACTAATGAAATTAAAAAGTGTATGGGATTATGTAAATCTTGTTTCTAAGGTTTCAGCAGAAATAAACCCAGCAATGATGGATTTATCCAATATTGCATTAATTCGCTCAAAAGATAAGCTGCTAAGGCTGCATAAAGAGCTTTCAGCATTTGTCGGGTGTCCTGTGTCGGTGGACGCGTAAGAAGGAAGTGGGATTGACGAGGTAACACCTCCTTGGCTCTTTAGGCAATTTTTAAGAACCCTTTATAGTTTCAAGTTTCGCCAAAGGCTTATCAAGAATCAATTTTCAAGACCATGTATTCTTTCAACGGCTGTCGCGAATGTGATTAATTATTGTTATTGGATATTTTAATTCTTTTGTCGGAAGGTTCAGGGCCTCGATTTCACCAATTCTTAGTTTCGCTGATATGTGAGCACATAATTTATAATTCACTTACTACGTTAGAGGTTCTGGTACATAAACCTTTTTAATTTCCAGAGTGAGCTCTTAAATATTCTTATGTGTCAAAAAATATTATGAACCATTATCCCTACTGATTCATTTTCATCATTCACACAGTCAGTCTTACCATACGGAAGTGATTTCAAAGCAGTGTTTATAATTTACTTCATAAACTACATACGAGTATCTTTAAAAGTTCAATAGTTTATCATAATTTTCTTAATCATAAAATCCGTTTAAATCATATTTCAAAGCTGGCGTAAAATAATAAAATTCCTGTGTCTGGTCGTAAATATGTCAATACAGGGTATGTGGTGGAATGATGAATGCGATGATGCGGATCAAAGGGAACGGATGTTGGGCATCGCTGCAGATGTTAGGTTTTATGATAATACCTACCAACCGGCGACCCCACGACTCGTACTATGATTGACCTGAATTTGAACCCAGTAGGTAAACAGGAGAATGGCCTGTTCTACAGTTTACTCGGATTATGATGATGATGAATTATGAGAATGACTTGAGTATTCGACTTCGAAAGGTCGGTGGGAATTTTCAGATTAAGATTGGAATGAGAATCTGGCATCCAAACACGAGAGGGACAGCATAGGCTGTGAATGATGGTATTGTATCATTACATAGTATAAAACAAAGTCGCTTTTTCTGTCCCTATGTCCCTATATAATTATGTCCCTTTGAATGCCCTTTAATCTTTAAAACTACACAACGGATTTTGAAGCGGTTTTTTTTAATATTCAAGTGATTCAAGAGGAAGGTTTATACGTATAATAAAACCGTGCGAAGCCGGGGCGGGTCGCTAGTAATGTTATAAACAAAGATGTTTCAGATTACGAAGCTTATCTTGGATTCTGAACGCACACGAGTAGCTATAATTATTAGTCGATAAGTAGAGTAG
Organism: Eupithecia centaureata; assembly: GCA_944547425.1. Lineage (NCBI taxonomy): Eukaryota > Metazoa > Arthropoda > Insecta > Lepidoptera > Geometridae > Eupithecia > Eupithecia centaureata. Next base: position 14,777,334 of record OX155686.1, read on the forward strand.
TTAATAAGTAGATATTAACTTGCGGGTTCGACCACCGGAAAAGTAACCTGAAGTATTTCTTTAAATTAAGTTAAAACAAAGTAATGAAAGTCGGATCTAAGCCGGAAGGAGAAGTTTACAGCAGGTGTGATGACCGCAGGAAGTGCGCGTCGTTTGATCGTAGCTTCAGCGCGTCTTTCAGCGGCGTGGTGTTGTGATGTGAGCCGGGAGGGATCGGGCTGGTATAACAAACTGAGACAGGTCAGATTCATTATGAAGTCTTAGGCTGTGTCCCCAGTAGGCAAACGGTGAGCGGCCGACTGAGTGAGCCGTAAATTTGTGGCAAACAGCTACAAACTCAGATCAGTTTGCGTGCGTATCGCAAGCACTGGAACCAACGTGTCGCCGCTAACTGAGACAAACGGAGCACGTAACGCTGCAAACTGCGTACAGTGAGCGCAAACTAGCAAACTGTGGACACTCAACTTAAAATATATGGAAGGGCGTACTGAACTGATACGCCGCAAACTCAGTCGGCTGCTCACAGTTTACCTACTGGGGACACAGCCTTAGAATATACGGTTGATTACAACAAATTTATATTTTCTTCATGTGGAAATGGACTTTTAACTTGAGTCAGCACGTTAAAAAATAAAATGTCTGGGGAATACTTTTATGATATGATATAAGAAAATGCTTAACTCTATGGCGTTTGCGTACTATTTTGCCATAAATGTCTTGAAATATATTACCATTATATATGCCTGTCCCAAATATAGGTACGATTACTTCGCGCACACTCAGTCACAATATTCATATGTATTTGTGAAGGTATGACCGCCTGACGGCATCAGAGGTCGATGGAGGTGCAGTTGTAGACGGCTGTGCCTGACGTGTGTCGCACTTGACAACAACTTGACAAGGGTAACTCTTCATTCTGCCTGGCTTCACTCGGTTCTGATAAAGGAAATTGTATTTATTAAAATTATGACTTTTAGAACGTCTTGGTTTAAAATTAAGTTCAGAAAACCGTGAAATTTACTGAATGTAACTGACGTCATTTATTTGAAAGCAACAAATATTTATAGAGGAAAGATTTGGCTTAACACAGACTGTATGCAATAGGAGAATAAGGATTAACACAAGTGGCAATTAATCCTTATTGCATGCTAACTTTTACTTTGTAACCCAACCTACCATAGGTTGTGTTACAAAGTAAAAGTTAGCATGTGTGTCAAGGCGTATCTCTGCAAACATCACCAGGTAGAATTTTCCCAATTGCATGTCTCAAATACCAAGCGGAAGGAACAATAGTTCATTACGAGTGAACTATTTGTAGATGGCGCGATAGTCGCGGAAGTGTTTCATACATTTCATACATAAATATTTCGTTGGCACTTTGATGGATCACTCGCGCTCTAATCGGGCTGTTTATCAATATTTTACGTTATTTTTTGTTCCAATGTTTTTTGTAAATTTTCATTAAATTAACCTACTTATAGTGACTGTTCAGAATACGATCAAGGTATTTGAAATATTTCGTTCATAATAGAGTCTGGTTGATCAAAAAAGAATTAACAACACATTTAGCCAACGAAAACAAGTTGGAAAAACTATAAACAATGAACACTTGATGGTACAAATACCAAATGAAATAATAACCAAAGCTACTCGTATTTAATAGTAACAGAGCACTCATTCTAGGTACCTACATGAAGAGTATAAAGTTGGAAGCGAGCGATTTTAAAAGAAGTACAATTATAAATAAATATTGCTGAACATTCAACACAGAAAATAAACGTGATTTAAATAACTTTTGGTAGTGGGAGACGGCAGATAGGTATAGATTTTTTTTTAATTGACATTGGTGTAGGTGAAGTCAGGTGAATAATGATTAGTTTGGACTTTGACAGATCCAACAAGTCCATAGCTACCTCATATCATTCTCTGAGCAAAAACTACCGAGCTTCTGCTACCCTTATGTCAAAAAACTAACGGAATTTAGAAGGAAAATGGAATTTAGATAATTTCGAAGATTGGCTGGTGTCGGGGAATCGATCATAACTGTGTCGATGCTTATCTGGGTGACGAATAGATGATGTTATGTGATCGACAAACCGTGTAGCATTAACAGAAATATAGAAACACCTGTCTTTGTGATGTTTGAGCAGTGTCACTTTTTATAACAATTGAACAATAAAGGATAAGCATAACGATATTGTAGTGAACATAAGTATTAAAGTGAATAGATATAAAAAAAGAAGTAGGTATCTAATTGTAGGCAACGTGAGTAAATAGGTTATACCTACTTTATCGTTCGTTATTCTCTACACACGATTAATGCGGTTTACATGCAATCTTCAGAAGGTTTAAACAGTTCATAGTCAAATGCAGACAAAAAATATGACGTTAATGAGATAGTAGAAAGAAACACAAAAGACAGCATGAATCTTGTTGGAAACAACATTCTCATAAGTTAAGGCTTAACACATAATAATTATAAAAATATGCAAATCCACTTCAACAACAGACTTCTGTGTGACAAATAAAGTAAATTACAATATTTGAGATACAATAGGTAGGAATGCAACGACTGTGGTCGAGCAGCCATTTTTTAACTAAAAACAATGACGTCTGCCTAACCGTATTAGCCATTGACATTCAAATCAGTAGCCGAGCTCGTTTATTTTGTATTTCGAACGAGTAATTGACAATGGAGGAACAATATGGCAGTTGGAGCAACAGTTAATCTCCGCACAGTGGCGCCGAGGACGCGCGCGCTCATCTGTCAAAATTAGAAGCTATATTTCTTGAGACAATGACGGTAGACTCATTTTCTATGAGCTTACCTTGTGGCCTCGTCGTGACGAATTCCAACTGTAAAAAGAAAGTCGGAGGAAACGAATGTCTCCATGCATTATGCAGTCATACAACTTTACTCGTTAGAATCCTTATGTTGAGACTCTATTGAATGACTTTAATATATGTATTTGATTTATATTAATTTACATTGATTGTATCGAATATTCTGTAAAAATTTTGTGTACTCTACTACACTCCTAGTGTGGTTTAAGGTCAACTAACGTCTGAATCTTTTTTTTACCTCTTTGGCTGACTCCCCAATGCAAACGATAGCGAACCCGCACGGACCGTAAACGCAAGTATTAATTTATTACCTTGTTCATCCTTCTCCCCTGTCCAAATGTGTTAAAGTTTCCTCTGTATAGAATCTTTGCTTCTAGCCTCTAACTTTAAATGTCGACAAGCCTGTTCCCAAAATTAACAAGACTCATATTAGCCGGAGCTCTTTGAAGACCGACCAGGACCTAAAAGAAAGAAGAGCAAAGCATAAAAATGAATAATGTCCTCCATTCGTGTCGTGGGCCTACAAATCGTGCGCATGCGGCGAATCATTACCTGGTGTGATATATCGCCGTTGATTGCGAATGGAATGGTGATTTTGGGAAATTTACAGAAAAAATGATGTAGTTGTTGCGACAATAAACTTTCGTTTTGGCAAAGGTATCGATTTGAAATGGCAAGCTTATAAAAAATTTAAAACTCTCAACATAATAAATAGCAGTAAAACCTTTTGATAGATAGATAGATTTAATTTAATTTGTTAACAATACACACAATTGCAATTGAATATTGATACCTAGTGGGTCTATTTAAACAAACTTTTGAAAAAAAGAGAAAACATGAAAGTGAAGTTGAAGTGTTGCAAAGTCGTCAAATCGCATCGCCCAATTAAATTTGTCTTTAGAACATTCTAGTAAGCATTAGAAGTAGGGTAAAAGCGGGTAATGCCGGTCAGTTGGCAATACCGGTCACCTTACTTTTTCACCAAATACTGCGTTTATGCGCACTCACTCATGCAAAGAGTGTGGCGTGTCCATTCCCTGCCCCGCCGCACCAACCCCTTCTTACTTCCGACGATTCGTCACTGCGCTAAAGACTGTTGTGTGTTTTGCGCCAAACTGTTATAACTTTCTGGTCTTAGAAAATAAGAGGTGAGTACTGTAATTTTTATATTTCACTGATTGTCTATAATAATTATTGCGTGTCAGTTATCTAACTATTCGTTAGATTGTGGATTTCAAGCAATAAGCAATGCATTTTTTTATAATTATTTTTAAACCCAAACGTGAACATGCGGGTAATGCCGGTCACGTTGACCGGCATTACCCGCCGCAAGTCTCAGATACAAATAGGTGATATTATGTAACGCAATAAAATTGTTTCTATTCTATGATCGTAGAGTTTGTCTTAATACCTTGTTTATTTTATTAAACCACCTTATAAAAGGAGGTTCTTTGTTTGAATGTTTGTATTTTTTATTATTACTGATTTTTCTGCCAATTAAGGACGAATCTTGATGATCCCATTTCATATTTTTTTATACAAACTGGTCTGTAATTGTTCATACTCATGCATACATTTTTAATTTTAGCATATCGAAACAACGGACTAGGAGCCGAGGGCTAAAGGTGAAATGGAGACGATTTAACCAGGGCATTCAAACTTGTTGAAGATAGGGCTTTAATAAGAGAAGCAGCGTGATCTACAGGTATCCCCTTTCAACCCTCCAAGAAAAGCTGAAAAATGAGAACCCTGAACGATTCCCCTGAAGACTATATTTGCGATTTATGCCGTTGAAATAAATGACCGGTATTGCCAACCAGCTGACCGGCATTGCCCGCTATGTCGGGCAATACCGGTCAAAGCTATATTTTTTTTAAAAGTCTATTATTCCAAGTTTTTTTTAGAAAACAGATCTCAATATTATATATTATGAAAGAATAATAATTAAATTTAAGTATTCCAAAGAGATTTTAAATAAAAAGTAGTTTTTTTTGTTTTTTATGTTTAATTTTTCTTAGGTGACCGGCATTACCCGATATTACCCTAATCCAGCGCACTCATTATCTAAGACCGCCCGCCACTCGGCCGTATATCACTGGCTGCTAGCGTTGGACCGTTGCGAATGCCTTTGATTTAGCGTGCACAATAATTTTCGGCTGACAGATTCCTTTGTGTTACGTGTGCTTGCTAAGAGATGGCGTTAGTGTGATCTTATGGAAAACTAACGGACTTTATTTCTCTGTTGTTGTTATTAGTTGCATCCAACTTCTTACAACTTAATCATAACTCGTTTTTATTATATTATTTTAGGAAATATGCGATCCAAATTATTTAAGCCTCACTACTAAGTAATGCAATACATAGGCAATAAAATACATAGTTTAGTTTTAAATAAAATAAAATTATGATGTATGTATTTGTAATAGTTAAAATTCGGGACTGACATAGTCAGACCTTAAATTTATACGCACACCTATATCTCACCTTGTATTTTGTACATAAGCTTTTGGATACCTAACAATTAACTATGCCTACCAGAGTACCAATATAGCAAGCCTATTAATGTGCCCCGGAGGCATACAATAATTATTATGCATTATGTGCATCTCATTATAAAAGAACCTTTGTTTTATGAGTAACTAGCGACCCGCCCCGGCTTCGTACGGTTTTATTATAGGTATGTATAAACCTTCCTCTTGAATCATTCTATCTTTTAAAAAAAATAGCATCAAAATCCGTTGCGTAGGTAGTTTTAAAGATTTAAGCGTACAAAGGGACATAGGGACATAGGGACAGAAAAAGCGACTTTGTTTTATACTATGTAGTGATAGTGATAAACACAATTGATCATAAATCCTAGATTGCCCTAGAATAAGAAAAAGGGTCACAACATTTTCTACTTCTATCTTAGCGTCTCTAATTTAGAAAATATGTAATGCATTGTTTTGAAAGCTCGATACAAAAATTGTCACCTAATTCCATGTGTTCTAATTCGTCACATTTCTTTGGCGTGCTACTGCCTACTTGGGTGTCTTTCATAATTAATTTCACGGCATTGAACTGCGCCTTGTTCAGCCAATCTCTCCTCTAACATGTCTTTTCATGGTTCATTATACTTTACGGCTCCGCTCTGTGAGGCTTTGCTTCTGTTTTTGCGCGTAACAAGCATGGAGTTCATTTGAAATGTTTGAAGTCTTTCAAAGGTCCATGGATCAATTACGGAAGTATTGTCTGAAGTTTGAATAGCTTCTGTGCAGGAATGCGATTGTTAAGGTTGTTATGTATGTAGGTGCTGCCAGCGTTCTCAGACGAATTTTTTGGCAAGTTCTAGATATTGTAAAATTGCAGTCACAATGTGGCGAATGTTGTTAATGTGGACGGAGTGGAGGACATCTCGGGTAATGTTGTTACGGATTTAAAACAACCCAGACGTCAATGAGAAACTAGAGCTATTAAAAAGTGATTCGAGAAAATAGAAATAGGAATACCTAACTTATTTTAAACATTGTTATTCCGGTGACATTAGTACGGGTTGGGTCTATGTAGACATTTAAAGGTTTTTTCTATGGGAACCGATCATCATTGTATCAGTGCTTCATTGCTGAAACGTCGGAAAAATCTGTAAATTATCACGACACACGTCTGTACCTAAATGGTTACTGTTATTGTGAGTTTGGGTGCCTGTATTATAATGAAGAAACTTATTTTCATGTAGCGGTGCGTGGTGCAACATATCAACATAATAGGCATTCCTATAAGTACATACCTACTGCACCCATCTCAGCATGCGCCAAAATCTGCCAGGAAAGATAAAGCTTTCATCATTACGTCTGCATTCAAAACAAACAATCACAAACGAAAACATTTCCAAAAATCCACTTTCCAGTTCCAATTATACGAGTCTGATTTATGTTGCCCCCCAATGGGCGCGCTAATAACCCTCCTTCGCCTCCATTATGCAACAGCACTTTGACAGTGACATTTCGTATTTTTTAAGTTAACCGTTGCTGCGCATACTACTGTTTGGTTTCCGTTCTGGCTATTGTCTATGCGTCTGGCGTTCGTGGAAGACTGCTGCGGATACATGTGGATCTATTGTCTGTGACGGAGTGTACTTTTAATAGCTTTGCAGCTTCAGATGTATTGAGTGAAATCGATTTTTGCAAGCTATTTATAAACACAGCTGAAGATACATTCTTATCACCACAGAGGTAGGCAGGAATACCTGAAATTAGCAGGGTTTGCCAAAATAGTGATTCTCATGTTACGGCCATTCGGGAGTGAGTCAGGCTGTATCGGCCAACATTAAGCTGTCTGCGCTCGTCAGGCCCGCTCGCTATGTGATTGGGATTTATTATTTCGATTAAACTAAATTTATACGCAATCTTGTCGCCTATATTTATTGAAACTGAAATAAAAGTAACGAATGCGGTATTTTTAAGAGGTATTTAATAGATTTTTCGACTATAATAGCATTAATAGCTAATGTAACTGCATAGTTCGTCGGGTAGAGTCCGTTATTAATGTCTGTAGATAATCAGGCATTGTCTATGACCTGTCCATTTGCACGTGATTAATGGCCTCGCCAACGGAAGCCAAAATACTCCAAAAAGCCAAAGTGCCGATTAGATAATTACTGGCAACACTTTGTCGGCATTTAAAAAGTTTCTTGGAAGCAAGTCGACTCTACAATACTAAACATTAGGCATGCGTATGCGCCGACTTTGCGAAAAATTCACAAATAACGTTTCGATCCCGAACAAAAATAATAAAAACATCACAGTCAAAATATATGTTTGCTTTAATAGTAAAAAAAACTTTCTGTCTATTTTGGTCGCCGCCGGCCCACCGTCGGTCGTCCTCGGAGTTGGACCCTACCGCTCTGCACATAGAGTCCTCTGCAGCTAGCAATGGGCCTCGGTGTCAGCTCGACACGAGGGCGTGGCCAGTCCCAGATGGAAACATTTGCCAATATTATCGTGAAAGGACTGAACAGATGAAATAATTTATTTCCCGATGTCGCTTTGTGTCCAAAACTTGCTGCTTTTGTTAGTTTTTTGCGTCGGTCTTTTGCGCCCCGTTGTGGCACCGACATCTCTATTTATCCCTTTAGGGCAAAGGATACCGACTTTTGACTTTATAACTTTAATTTCAACCTTATTTCCCTAATTCAACATACTATGTTTAAATGATGTGGTGACATGTGCTGTTTCGGCGCCGGCAGCGGCGGTGTTTGGGCGATGCGTGTCGATCACAATAGAATTAGAGTGTCGGTAAGCGATCGGTGATGCAAGCCGCCGCCGGAAGGCTTTGACGCAGGAATCGATGATTTACGTTAAATAAACCTTGTGTGAATAGATTGGCTCGAAATGTTGTGTTTAAGTGGCCATAAAGTCAAAAGCTTTGGAATTACGTTGAAAGACAGCGGTAGCTAGTTCTGGGGTTTTAAATGTGAAGACTATTTAGATCGAGAAAGAATATGTCTTTGTATATTTACAATGATGGGGAAAACTATCAAAGAAACTACTAAGTAGGATCATAATCTAAAAGAAGAAACTTTAATAAACATATGTTTTAAAGCGGACATGGAAAATTGGAAGTTCTAAAATATGGCTTGCCCTGGAACACAAAGTAACAAGTTACCCAATGCTTCATCATCATAAGCTGTTAATAGCTACGAACTAAGTGCCGCCAAACGAACACTGTATATTGTATCCTTCATGGATGGTGATGACATAGCTAAAGCTGACAATCGGTAGCTAAAATGCAAAGTAATGATGTCAACATTACAGTTCCCTAGAGAGTAGAGATCTCTGGTTCAGGAGTCCAAAACATAATGAAGAAAACATAAAGTGGAGGCCGAAATAAGAAAACAAAGCAACAGGTCGTCTCTAGGGACACTCGCTATTTGTCATCATCTTGCTTACTGCGGCTTATTTATAATTGTTACTGGCAGCTTCTCACACGTTAAAGTTTAATACTTATTTGTTATACAAGAGTGCAAATTTGTTTTTTAACCGTGTGCTCAATTTTGATGATCGTGCAAGCTAAGGATTCCAAAATTGAAGCCCGAGCGAGGGAATCAAAAGCGCACGAGGTAAAAAATCTTTGCACTCGCTCGAGTGCAACACGTATCTTTTCATCCCACATCAGGGAGGAAATTACAAAATGTAAAAATAACATTTATTATCACACTTTTTTCAGTTTAGATACCTACCCTGCAATTACAGAAAAGCAAATTAAAAAAAGTACACTAAAAAGGTTCCAAGTCTTGAGTTTTTACAAATTGATAAAGGTTGCATGTGGAATTCAGCACCATGGAGGTAGAAGTAGTAAATAGGTTTAATGATGTTTTGAATTAACAAACTTAGTGAGCACGATGTTCTAAATTCAATTTACTTTATTATTTAGCTAAAAACGGCTTTTGCACCCAGATATCGAAGAGAAAAAATACTCTTTCAGAGATGGGGGGATGAAAAGGTCATTTCTATGCCATTAAATAAGCATATTTGATGAAAAACTTCACTTTGTGTAGTTTTCAAGACATTCTACGTGTATTGTTTCTCTCTCTCCAACCGCTGCTGCTGGCTCCGCACGTCATCTTCAACTGTTCACAATTTTTTACATTTCTCCAGAACTCTTCAAGTAATAAATTAATATTAGCCACAACGTTACGCTCGTAACGACCTTTTACTTATTCAGGCTAACCACAGGCGACCCCCGCGGAGCTTTGTACCAAGTAGGCCCTTTCATTTGTCTCTAAAGAACTGCTAAATGACGTTCATTACTTGAAAGGGCCTGAATGCGCCTCGTGATCGCATCCAGAGCTCGCTGAATGCCTCTTTAATGTACATGATCGGTTTACAACCGGCGACCATGACGAACCTCCTCGCATGGGGTCCGGACAATGCTCCAAACCACCAACACTGTAAACAATCGCCTTATTTATTGTTTTACAGCAGCCATATAACCTCGTCACTCACAGAATGAGAGGGCAACAATTCTCTAAATGCGCCCGCAATAAAGCCATCATGACCGAGGACGGGCCGGCGACAAAAGCGCAATGTGCGTCTGTTGAATACATTTGGCACGCTCTAGCGTTAGCGGTTTATGCAGTGATCAATGTGCGGAAGTCAAAAATCCCTTACAACTTAATAATAACATTAAACATCGGTCCCCCATTTAAACGAATGTTTCGCAACATTAGCGCGGCCATGTTGCCTGCGTACGCGCATGTACAAACACCGTGGATTAGCGAATGTTTGCCAAACTCATTCATTGCGCTGACGATGATAAATCGCCGGGATGTTGTAAATATGTTGATTTAAAACTTAATGCATTATCTGCGGCATTAAAAGATTTCGTGAACTCGCTGTTTATTCTAGCAGTCGCTGTGTTTACATTACTGAAATTAACGTTTTGCAATAAATTCAGCTTTTTATTTTCATTGTATCCCATCTTTTGTATCATTTTCTGACTTTATTACAAATTCTTCTTCAAATAAAATACTGACAATACATGGTTTAAAGACTCTATAGTCTACGCCTTATTTAGTTCAGTATCAATATATTTTTATCACAACGATACTTTTACCAACTGCTCCTTATTTCACTATAAAAATTGTAAAGATTCTGTAAAGATTTACGACAGGCCCGATCCGTGACAAGTCCGTAACGTGCAGATGTCATCTGATTATTAATAATGGTAACGCCGACGTTTACCACAATAACCGCTATTGCAATAACAAACACATCTACATGATAAATGATAACATTTTATGGCGTTCGCCCTCAATGCATGACGCTTATGTCTTTATTTTCGCAAACAATATTGTCTAAAGCCCAATCGAAGTTAAACTCTATGCTTCTGAAGATAAAGTAGGATGGCTTGTCTGCTGTGAAGCCGCTATAGATGGAGCATGGGGTGTACAAATCGCATTGATGGTGTTCAATCGCATGAAGCAAATTGTCGATATTCGTTCAAGTCATTAATGGTTTTTGTCCGCGAGCTGCGCGCACGCATGTACCGCGCTCAAAGCGCACTCGACTGCGCCGACCAAGCTCTTGTGTGAACCGTAAAGGCAGGCATTGGATATTGTACGTATAAACTGAATTTATTTATTATACGTTTTGTGAGCTTTATCCCCATTAAACGTAACCATGTTTTATTTAGGAGACAAGTTTATAAGCGAAATGTCGTCGTTGTAATTTAAAGGTAATAAAGTCGAATAACATTACAAAGTATCACCAAAAACTATGAGGTGATATTTATGAGAGGAAACAAGCGAGGCAGTTATTGCCTATAAACTACGTGGCTTCGGAGACTCATACCGAATACATTTATAGAGATGTGAATGAAACTCGATAGCCTTGTATCTCTATAAGGCGAGGTTCATATTGCTGTGTCGGGGTGTGTTGTGGCGCGACAGAACGCTATCGGTCTCATAGATTTAGTAAGACTAGATTCACATTAGCGACAGATCGCGCGACACCCCAACACAAGCTACTAATGTGAATCTAGTCATACTAAATCTATGAGACCGATAGCGTTCTGTCGCGCCACAACACACCCCGACAGAGCAATATGAACCTCGCTTAAATCTCGATTAAATTGAAAACGTCGTGTTCCCACATGTCCTGTGAATTGCAAACATGATCACGCTGTTTTACGCGTCAATATTTTTATAACCAACTTATTTCAATCCCCTGCAAGGTCTTATTACATGGCTGTAGAACTTATAGTCCCTTATCAAGTTGTGGTGTAAGTTAGTGGTAGAGCACAATGGCTTGCAACCCTCATTGTGCGCACAATCGGGCTAATATTTATAGATAATATTGTTACAACAGTGCTGGAAACTCACTCCGCTAGTGATGTAGGGCAACATCCCTAAACATCTGCATCTGCTGATTTAGATGCGCATTCGAGGTCGTAAATAAACGTCTATTACTCTATTCACACATTTTTGAGGACACGAGAGAATTTGTCGACGTTTAAAACAATAGATTTAGATATCAATGAAGAGAAAGAGGTTAATTCAATTGTGATTTGCATCTTATATCTTGCATATTGCATGTTTATCTTGCTTATGTAGAAACTATTTCTGGTAAGTGTATTATAGAGATATTACATTATTGCTCATCGCGCAATGCGGTTTCCCTTCAAACGGTCTTATTTTTCCAATAGTAGACTCCTATTACACAGTAGCTTTATGCTTTTTACCACTTCGGCAACTATTATAAAAAGATCAAAGATAAAAGCAAGCCCGCATCAGATTCGAGCACAGCGCCTATTATGCATTGTGTAACGTACTGTTATTTTAGTAAACTTTATAATTGTGTGTCCAAGCGTCTGCTGCAGCCCACCGGGGTCGCTAATCCCTCCTAAAACACCGGATTTCTCGCATGTTTAGCTCCACTCACTCCGAACTAGGGAAGTTTTCAAAATACCCGGAGACTCAAACGCGCCGGCACATGAAAAACATCGCACGCTACGATGCATGTTTATTGTAAACACACCACGTCGCTTTCAAACTAGCAAGTCGGGTTTTCGATCACATTTTATACCATACCTTTGTGGTTTTCCCTCAAGTGTGCGGCTTGTTGATCCCGATATTCAGTAAACACAGATGTATTCCGTAAATGACAAAACCGCACACCTAATATTTCTAGATGATCTCGAAAAAAGACCCAGTCCTGCAAACTCATACATAATTACCTACTTTTAAAAGTTGCCTATAAAAAGTTCAAGGGACCATTTTAGCTTCTATCTTACGCAGCTTGTGGCAGATAAAGCTGTCTGTCAGCTAAAGTAAAACACCAATTAACTGTTAGAGATAGGCACATCAAGGCGAGGCGCCGTGTTTTCATGAATTATCGCTAAAAAACTAAAGCCACCCACGACCCGTATAAAAAGCGGACAGTTTCGCGATTTGGTTCCGTACAACTTCGGGTTTTATCTGTAAATTTTCTGAACATTATGGACCTCAGGATTGACTATAATTGCATTGAGGCAATGCCCCTTTGTTGTTTTTACGAGCTTTTATAATGGACATAGGCCTTACCATTCTGCTTTCATTTTTCGATAGTTAGTTCTGGTTTCTCATTTAAATAAATAAAAATAAATAAATAAATAATTCCGAACAGTCCACACAGCATCATCTAGCCCCAAGCTAAGCAGAGCTTGTGTTATGGGTACTAGATGACTGATATACTTAATACAATATATTACTTAGATAGATATTTTTTTATTATACATATTAAACACTCAGACCAACGAAACAAATTTCTGCAGATCGTGCACAAATTTGTTCCGAGGCGGGAATCGAACCCGCAACCTCCTGCGTCGCAGGCGGACCTTCGCCCACCGCGCCACATCGGTCGTCTAACTAGTACACGTCTAACTAGTTATTTTATCAATGGGTAAATACTTTCTTCAAAACTTATGTTAATTTTCAACGGCATAGGTACTTTCTTTTTTCCCTGCCTTAACCAGATGGGGAATTGTAATATTTTTAGCATTACATACATTCACGTCATGTTCAAACGAACACATCTAGTATTTTGTGAAACCTCACAGACCTCTAAAGGTCAAACGAAGATGTGAAACACTCAGCGAAACGTCTGCTTGTTATCGCGGGACGAGCTGGGTGGCATTGCTAGTCAAGTGGACTGCTCAATTTGGGTTAACGAGATAATGGGGACTCGATTAATGGGTTTGCTAGCACATGTCATTCTGAGCAAACATGTTGTGTTCTCAATAAAACGATCAGCACTATATCCCGATCAATCTTTAAGTTTCCATCAACCGGGCCAAGAGACTCAAAGCCACAGCCAAGAACAACCCTTCACATTTTCAATCGAATTTAATTGTACGTGTAATTGTTGTACGTCTACAATTAGTTTTGAATATGCCTAGCTTGACCTACTTTGCAATAAACCGATTTTAAACGCCATCTCCTGAAATAGTTACTTTTATAAAGTCAAGCAAACACCGTTGATTATATTTCAGTAAAGTCAGCTTGTCAGAAAGCACGTGTTAATGTGTAATTAGTCACCAGCCGGGTGGGCCAGCGGAATGCACTCCATCATAGCTGCAGGGTGCTAATGAGCTGAACTTCGTTACTACAGTTGATGATCATTATTCAGATGGATTCAGGAAACTAAATTATATCAGCTTACCAATGCAAAACAAAGTCCACACACATTATGCCCTTCCGATTTTTGCAAAACAAGACTAGCATCATATTTCAGGAGAAAATTCTGGAAGGCACCTTGACTAATTTTAAATTTTTTGTAAGAATCGATTTGGATGGAACAAGATGTGTTTTGATTAGGAGTTTGTTATAAGTCTAGAACTTAGAATGCACCCTGAATAAAGTCCTTCGGTTGATTTCTCATATTTTTCTCTCCAAAACAATAAACTACATCCGGTAATCTGCCATTATCTCAATGAAACACCGTATTGTCTAGCATTGCATCTTCAAAAGGAAGCCAGTTCACGGGTAGGTGGTTGCACTAATTAGCACTCCTGCGCAAGATGGATCGTCTTCGGCGCAGGCGCATGCCGCGGAGTTAACAAGGGACTCTATTTTTGGAAGAATTTGATGGCTTGTTTAGAAACCATTTGAAGTTAGTAGTAGTTAACAAATATTTTAATGCGTAAATGTGTTAGTTTAAAAACTATCTGAACTTATTTATGGCTCTTATTTCGATTTGAGGCGATCATTACGAAGCTCATGTTATAACATAGCAGCTTAGACTCCGTTCAAGCTAGAGTTTTCTGGTCATCGAGGCCGCGTCTATTCCTCCTTTCTAACGTATGTCCATAAAACCTCTTATCTGTTGCGAGATGTTGGAGGCCTTCAGGATAATCCATTTGCTGACTGCTGTCAAATACTCTTCAGGTAGGTCTTCCTAATAGCTCCCAGCTGGTTATTGCATGAATACCTCTCCAGTACCGAAGCGTTTGCCGCCAATTATCCCTGCTTCGCTCCGTCAACCACGCTTCCTCCCACCTACCACCAAGTTGTCAGGGTGGCAGGGTGACGCGGATGTCAGAGATTCCACGGGTGCTGTCATAGAGTCATTAGTAAAGAGGAACCGCCTTCATGCCTCGAAGGCGAGAAGTGTGGGATGCATTCTATGCGTGCTTTGGGATATCATCGGTAACGCGTCTTTGAGGAAACCGAAGTTTCATTGACAATTATTAGCGGGTATGTGACGGGACGTTGTTTTATATGGTGGCATCTGAGAGGTAGGTTTACTTTGCGGTTGGGTTTTTATTGCCTTGTTTTTACTGTTATTTTATTTCGGAATACAAAATTTTGCAAAATTCAATTTTAAAGTTCAATCACCCTTGATCAGCATACACTGGACTTCATGTTATTGTATCTCAAAGCTTTTCTGTGGAAGCTGCTGCCCTCCTTTTGGTTATAAAATTTAACAATAATCTAAAAAAATATATAGCCACATCACTTAGTGGTGTCGCCAAAATAAAAAAGGCACGGCCTCAGTTTAAAGAAAAAATCCGTAAGCTCTTTAAGAAAAGGACGCCAAGACGAAAAACATACCAAACGGATATCAGTATACACTGAAGGAGATATCAGTGATCTTAACCTGACCACAGCCTTTTATCAGCCGGCTCTCAGTCACTGTCCTTATAAGTAACATCTCAATCAGGGCCCCAGTACCAAGTCGATGACAGTCGGCATGTCGCGGTGGAGTCAACCCTCGACGCGGGTGGCCCCAATTAGAGCCGCTCGGGGATGATTTGCACACTCGAGATGGAGATCTGATAAGGGGACCTCTTAGGAACTAAAACGTTTCTTGTGATAAGATACTTGGCACTTTACCTAATTACTGTGAATTGGCAGCATAATGCATATTCTAAATATTCTAGACAAGATTTTGTTAAAAATTATTTTCCTTTTTACAATATGTTCTTATTTCCAAAATATAAACTACATATATTTTATAGCGAAAAAAGTGTGGAAAAATGTTTGCTGACTAAAATTGGTAAGTATTAGAAAATTAGTATAAAATTAGTATCAAGGACCTACTCACCGGTTGGTAAGGCTTTTTAAAGCATTTGTGTGTTTTCCTTACCGAGACCATTTCGTGTTACACTTTCCGGTCCATGTTTTCGTTTCCACTTCCTTCGTGTCCTTCACAGGCTGACCGTTCACTGGAGTGAAAGCGGTCAGCGTCTCAAACAAACCCTCGCTCAGACGGAGCGATCTCCACTCGGCTACACACGGTAATAGCATCTCGGGACATTACCTCTGTTTGTTCCTTATCTCCTTGTTTCCAAAGCACTTTGTAATTCAATAGCGGTTTATCAGTTGTAAGTAATATGTTTATCTTTTTAGCTTTTATCTCTTCGTCTTTTTACTCTCGTTTAGCGGCAAATTAGTGAAACCCAGGTCTATTCGTACGGATAATGATGGCAAAGGTGGGTATTCAAGAGATCGATGTATCACGTTACGTACGTCTAGACTTTTCGATAAGTTGTAAGACAGGCATATTTTCCAATAAAAAATCTAAACAATACACTTTTGATGATGAATTTATTAGATGAAATTGGATTCAGTAAGCTAGTTTGTGTTGGAAGAACACCAACTTATTGAAATTACTTACATTAATCATTAATTTATCAAACTACGTTATTCTCTTGTAAAATAATTAAGGAAAAGCCGCTAAGTCGTGTAATATCGCGCGTCAAAACAACGTTAGCATAGTGCGCCAAAGTGGGGGTTATAAAACGAGTTTCATTCGCGGGACTTCAAGCCCAATAAAATTAAAGTCACTTCAACGGTCCCCTAAACAACTTGACAACATAAACTGAATAATTTCGACGATATGTCTCTCCCCAACACCGCGAGGGCAAGATTATTGCGATCGGAAAGAGGGATGATTTCGTAATTGATACGATATCATCCCTTCTTTAAGAGGGCAGAGAGCACAGGTGTTGGGCGGCTCGTTAGGCGGGCGGGAGGGACGGGCGATCTCAATGTGATTCCTCGTGAAGTTTATAATTAATAGATTCAAGTTTACTGATTCATAATTTTTTAGTGATATTAGACTTTAGATTATGATTTAATTTTGTGTTAATTTTTAGTCCAGGGATTAAATCCATATGGCCCCAAACTATTCATTATATTTCAGTAACCAATATTTCACCTAAATGTAACACATTTTTATACGCCTATAATAACAAACTTTTAATACGTCAGTTATGTTGGTTTATCTTATCTTTCACTCTCCTTGAAATGGACCCAGAAATACCAACCAAGGACATCTCTCGTGTTATTGGATATCTCTTGTTGTCTATGACATGTGTGGCCAGCCCCAAACGACGTGTTACCCAATAAAACAGGGCTAATAAACCCCACGTGTCTGTCTGTCTGTAAACTTGTCTCACGTGGTAACACTCGGCTCTCGATCAGGCGGAACAGTTTCAGCTAAAATGGTTGCTGCCCATTTTTTGTCTCATAACTAAATGTTTAAAAAATATTTAAATATTAAAAAAGAACAAATTGATATTGATATGGATCATATGCTATTTCTATACATTTCTGCATAAGTCTGCAGTTAGTTCAACTGTTAGTCGATTGTAAATATTAGTTCTAAGTTGTTTCTATTCTTATGCCTGCTATTGTTATTAATAAAGAAAATTACTATAAAATAAGAGAATTTAGTTTTGTTTTATTAATTTAATAAGATTAAATACATAAATTTACATTTGGCACTGTAATAAATAAATAATGCTGGAAAATTCACACAGCGGCATCACTAGTTACCAAGCCAAGCAGAGATTGTGTTATTGGTACCAGAAAACTAAAATACCCTAAAATAAACCCCGCAGAAACAGCCTAAACATCCGAACAAATATCTGCGATTGTACAAACATTTGTCCCGAAACGAGAATCGAATCCGCAAATCCTGCGTCACAGGCGGACCTTCGTCCGCTGTATTTACCACACGCTTACACGCTCTACTTTTTGTTGTGAGTCCTAACTTTTTTCCGAAAAACATACGAACCTATTTCTCGAATAAAACAAAAGTTCTCAATAAAGCATAAGATTCCCCATCAAAATAATACAAATTCTGATCCAATGACTTCTATCAGCAAATGAATTGTTTACTGAAACGTTGCCGCTGATAAATATAAGGTGATATTAAGATGTTGCTATAAATAATGCCGAGGACGGGCGCGATTCGACACGCCACTCGCGCTGAGCACCGTGTGGCATTGCCTTAATGACTCGTCTGCAGGTATGCCTTCCGAAAGGTGACTTATTTGCCCATCACATGGCTTTACTGCTTTACTGGCTTTACTTCTAGGCCTATGTCCAGCTTTGAACTAGTATAGGTTGATGATGATGCAGGATGAAAGGCTTTACTCTTTTATTACTAGTACCTTCATCACCCGCCTTGGCGCTGTAGTGAGACATTATTGGCTTAAAAACGTTTTTTTCTATAGTTTTGTTTCTGAAATATATTGAAGAAAGAACGGACTTTTTTGGCAAAGATTTCTGAGCCCTTTTATTAGCAAAGAGTAGGTACAAGTTACCCATAGTGGGTGAAGTCGGGCTGCGGATGATGATGATGAGGTACAAGTTAATAAGATCTATAGATTAGGCAGCCCATGGAGTATCATAATTACGTGTGAGTACCATTTCTCTTTACACCTCACACACATCCAATATTAGGCCACTATCCTGAGGAATAATGAATATATAAAAATGAGACGTTTCGTCATATGAATGCATTCCACTGAATAGCATTAGCTGGCAGCTGGCAAAAGCACCAATAGTCATGGTGGTCCAAATCGGACAGATTCAAGTACTTATTTACGGGCACAACAAAACTTCATGGACAATTTAAACCTCAACAATGATCAGAATTAAATGCGATCAGCGAAAGACATTCGGCCATTTCGGCCCAAAATAAAGCGATCACGGGCCGATGCGTGCGTGTTTGCCGATGTCTTTTCGCCGACGGATAAATAAATAAATCCTCCGAAAATAATCCGCCATGAATAAATAACTGAGATCAGCCGCTTTGTCATCGTGACGTATTGTCTATTGACAAGTTTTGCCAATGACAAACTGCACAATGCTTCGCTTGCACTCAAGTTGGTAGAGCAGGCGCCATTTTGAATCTTATACCGTTGTTATACGAAAGAGAGCTATTAAATTAGTTGCAAATGTATTTTGTCAATGAATAAGATTGCATTTAGTGCAGATGCGACGCTAACTCATAAGAGATAAAGTGCCTTATCGCGTGTGTGCTGTAGTTGTCTCAATCCGTGCCTCGTAATCCGTCGGCGCTTAGTTTTGATGTTTTCGAGGATTTTTTGAGATGAAACGTTCACTTTCTTCGACATCTGTCTTTGAGATAATTAGCCGGGCTCTCCTGGGTGGCCGGGGACGTTTTGCGACACACGTCTATTATTCTTTATAATAACCCCTTTGTTGTCTGTCAACGCTGTTTTCACTTTCAATTCTAATCCTTTGCGTTAATACGTAAACAGAAATCGATACTTGTTAAGATTATCCTAAGAAAGAGTCACGTTGGCTTTCAGCTTCTAATCAAAGAAAAATAACGAACTACGATAATTGTGGTAGTGTCGGCATATTTTCACACAGAATTCGACCGATCATTATTCTATTGTAGTTCAAAATATATGCCTTATTAGCGGACAATGCGCGCATTGTTTCGGCACGCGGGTGTGTGAAGTTGATATGTTTATTATAGGAGCGGCAGCGGCGGGGGCGGCGGCAGCGGAACTTAATGCCAGCCTGCCGGCCGCTGGACGGGATCTACCTGCCAAATTATAACACCATTTGGTGTGAAGGAATGATTTTGTATGTATTTGTATAATATCAAAGAATAAACGCATAAAAATATCGTAGCAGTAACGTACACCTATCAAACAATTTGAAACCTACATTATTGACCACGACACTTTATCATCTCAGCTCATTTTTAAGAATTTTTGTTAAGCTGGTATTTTGCTGGAGCCAAAATTGTACAATAATATGTATATTTAATTGTATAGTACGTATAGAAGACTGCATTCTCATTTATATTATTAGCCATTTCATTTATATTATAGTCATGCATGTAAACTTAAGTTAAAGATGGTGTTTAATATAAGATAATCCTCACCAAATCTACAAGCAATCCTTAAGAATCTTATCGACAAAACGATATCTAAATAAACCTCTGTGTTCTCAGTAAAAAGAATAATTTCTGACATCATACCGTTTAAGTAAAAAGTTGTAGGTAGTTTTATACGAGTCATATCTACACCTTGGCGTTCTCATATTCTATGGCACCGTACTAGCACGTCATTCGCATTAATAAGCTGCGAATAATTGAGTAATCTAATATAATTTCTAACACAATATTAATATAATAATATCGAGTGTAATTGTGGGCCGTGGAGCGGTGTTGTGTTTCGTAACCTTTCAATTGAGTTCTTTGAGGTTTTTGTGCCGCCTCGCACCTGTGAGGAATGTAGGTAGGTGTTTGTAATGTGTGTTTTTTGATATAATTTGTGGTCGATGTTGTTATTTTGTTAGTATTCTTTAATCGTCAAAATAACATTTATTTCTGTACTTAAAATATAGTTATAATATAGCTCAGTCATTGCTTAAAGCTTTTTAGTGGTTCAAATAGGTGTTAAAGGACATAATACCTACTCTACATGTACTCATGCTCGCAAATAAAGAAATGAGACTTTGAAGACAACATAACAAATAGAAAATAAAACTTAAGTACAGTTAACTGAAAGGAGCTTATTTTTATTAAAAAATGTTATCTTTTTGCATTTGATTAATAAAATGTTCAGTAAGTATACCTAACTTAGGTTTTATATTAAAAGTTGACTCGCCCACTAATAAAATAATCCGAAACTCAATTTAAACAAACTGTTATTTTAATTAAACCAGCGTTTTATAGCTAAAGAAAAGGAACATTTTACAACTTAATACGAGGTCTAAAATCTGATACAAAATATAATTTTTATTGTGAAATTAATACTATTATTAGGCCGATCAGCTATAAACCTAATGAGAAGCCTTCAGCGTATATCGTAATAATAATATAATGGCACAATAACATATTAATTTTTGTCGCTGAGCGTGTCGCGATGGTAATCTTTAGTGGGTGGAAGTAGGGTTAGCATACTTTACTAAAATTAAGACTATGACGAATATCCAGAGACAATAAACTTAACTTATAATTCAATATCGTTACTCTTTATTGTCATAGCAGGTACTTTGTACTTATGTTTGTACTTTCGTTAGTTGAACCAAAATTGATAAGACAACCAACGCCTTGCATCACCATTAGAGACATAATAGACCTACATTTTAATCTAAACTTTTCACTACTGGGCTTAACTGAAAATATTAAAGAGGCTGCTCTTTTATAAATGAATTGCTATTTATTTCAAAGATGCTTCAGGGTTTAATGATATCTCTCAATCTAACTGAATAACAGAAACAGTTAACAGTCCAGTAGGTGTTGTCCTCGGTAGAGCGGCGGGTGTGGTCACCGCGCGGCGGCGCGCTCAAAGGGCCGGTAAGGGACACCGCGTGATTACGATTATCGCGCGCCGTCGTCGCCTGTTACTGTCGCTTTATAAATTGAGATAAAGCTGCCTATTGACAGGGCGACACCGCGACTTTATTGTCTACTAGTTCCTGACCGCGATTTTGCACGCCTTGTTTCTGTGGAAACGTTTTAATATTATTTCAATCCTATAGGAAAAAATAACTTATGTTTTAAACCAGGATTAGAGCTACATCAAAATTTCATCCTAATACATTCAGTAGATTTAGGAAGAAGTAACAAACTTCCATTCATTCTAACATTGTAAATATCCAAACTTTCTATTCGTGTGACAAGTGAGTCCAGCGTAGCGGCGCTACGCCGTAGCATAACGCTACGGCGTAGAAGGAGAAGGTGATTGATTGTCTTACGACACGGATCCAGGCGTATTTTGTTAATCACACTAATATTTAATGCGTTATTTTAGATAGATGGATGGTCTTCACACCAAAACTAGGTACTGAATGAGTCGTGCTAAAATTTTAAATAGACGTAATTCTAGGCCTGGAATAATCTTTTTTTCATCAATTTCACACAGGTAAAGCCGCGATGCGCAGCTTGTTTACTTTAACTGTGTATTTCACTCTGAGTAAAAATGGCCAGTTTCCTTTTCAGTGACACAGTCCAGTCACTATAGCGAATATCACAACAACTTCACATAAGAAAATATTTACAATTTGAATAACTACATTATAAGTTGCCCTTGATAGATTATTTATAAACAAATTATAATAGACATCACAATTAATTTAAACTCTTTTACTGAACATATTTGCTATAACTACTTACTTTTGTCAATATAATCATACTGTTGCAGAGAAATCCTTTGACTAAATATCCGTAGAATCAATCGCTCCATGTATAGCTGCCCTTAAGTCCCGTGGCTTTATAAAGCTGTTCTTTATGCGTTTTATCGAGATTGAAATTAAGATGTTCCAATGTGTTACATTACTGGATTGTGCGCTGTCGACTTACTCCAGCGGCAAGATAAACTTAGGTAATGACTCGTAATTGTCTTAATGCTAGCACGGTTTATGTGAGTATATGTATTAATAAATATTCTATACTATAGAATCTATAGGATTATATTTATAGTGTAACAATGTTGCCACTAAAGAATCTGATTCTAGCTTTTTTATTGGCTCTAGCTTTGGCATCACTGTGGCCATAGTAGGCCTATTGTTATCGCCGTTTGATGTGTTCACCGCTGAAGCTTAAGCGCCACACTAACTCTAGAAGCTGTTACAAAATATAAGTTTTAAATATAGGTTTTTTTAATATAGAGTGATTCAAGAGGATTTATGAATGTATATGTATAATAAAACCGTGCGAAGCCGGGGTGGGTCGCTAGTATATTATAAATGCGAAAGTTTAGATGATTATAGATAGTCCGGTTAATTAAGTTATAAAAAAATGAAAATATTATTTAAAAAGAAAAAAAAATCTTATTTAAATTTTTGTTCGAACTAACCTTATGATAAAAAAAGGGTTTTTTGAAAATTGTTTTTGTGACCTTTGATCCAGAAGTTTTTTTTTGTAATCTTCGAATCGTAGATAATTTTTAAATTTTATTCATGACAGTGTTCTGAACAACCTTACCAAATTTGATTTTTTTTTATAATTACCTTGAATAAAACAGACTTCGTTTTTCAATTTTCACGTGATTAAAGCCGTGGGGCGTAGCAGGCAGGTTATAGTCTAAGAAGTGTTTACTTTATCTGACTTTTTGGGTGAAATAGCATTCATCACCTTTTCAACTTACGTTTTTTACGTTATTAAAATTAGTAAATATTTGAAAACTTTCATCAATCAATTACTTATAATTCATTGTCTTCGATTAAGCACTTTTAAAAATTAATTTACTGTTTGTTAATTATTGGTAACAATTGTTTCTGGCACGTTAGAGGTGCTTAATTTTTATGCAGGTAAATAGGAAAATGTATGTTTTTTAAACTGGATTTAATATGCTTTGAAATATTTAATGCCTCTTTAGTAAGAATTAAAATAATCTAATCTCGAATGCATGGCTGAGTTTTATGAATATTTGAAAATATGATGTGTAGAGTGAACAACAGCGCACCCCTAGTGCACTCTCTGTAAGATAAATAAGTTATATCAGTTTATGTCACTGACCAATAAAATAATGAAAAATAAACTTATTTTTCAAACAATTACAAAAACATTTTTGAGAACGCATGTTTTGGTTAGTAAATGTTTTCATTTTGTAATTTAAAAACTAATTTGCTGCTTGAAAAGTGCTCTTTTTACTAAACTCAAATTAAATAAATATATTGTTTGGTTTTGTTCTAAGTTAAGCCATTCTAGGCTTCAACTATGCACCCTCCTCCAAGTAAAGTTTCATGGTAATGTGGCAAATTTATTGAGTTGCGTTTTACGCAGTGTTTATAGTAGAATCACTATTTTACGTACTTGCAGTGTGATAAAAAGTCTCAAATTTGATGTAGCATTATTTTGATTTGATCCAGGAAATCAAAATAACGGAATTCAATCCTTGACAGCGACACAAAGAAGCGCTGCACTCCACCACTAATGTGTGGGTTTGTGATGTCGCGCGGAAGTCAAAATTATTGTCACCCTCATAAACAAATACTTCACAATTTTGAACTATAAAACTATTAGTACAGGGTGGAAAATGGGTCACCGTGCTGCAAGGACAAGGGTGTGATTTAGATTTTTACAGTAAAGTATTGTATTGTGTTGAATAAAAGCGGGAGACCGTGAGGAATTAGTTCACATTGATGTCATTCCATTGTCAGTCCGACCGTGTGTCACTTGGACGTCTGTATCAGACGTCTGTTTGTCCATGAATAAAGTATTTTGTATTAGTGACACTCTTCCTGGTCGCTTTGAGGTCTTTAATACTGCTCAAAAGAGTCTGTGTTGAATTTGAATAACTATTCTACTTTTTAACAAGAAAAATATGGTGAATTCCGACGTTTTGACACATGAGTTAACGATTTGGGGGAATTAACCTCAAAATATTTTAACAACAAATTAAAAAAGCGAGATAAGTTAATTAGTAATTAAGTAGGTGCGAGTATCGCTGAGCTTTTAATGAACAGTCGCGTGTGGAGCGCCCATTAGCGCACTGTCTAGTTATTACTTTTAAGTGTATCCGGGACATTGTTTTAACATAAAAAATTGGAACTATTGAATTAAGATGATAAAATAAAAAATATAAAAGCTACAAAATAACGACGTATAACGAATTACAATAATTTTAAAATTATGACGTGATTATAACCCACATTTGTACCCTAATAGAAATGTACCTACAATTTAAATCTACCCTCAGGTTTAAATAGTCCCGTTAAATCCCCGCAACTATAAACTGTATAATAAACAGCTACAATAATACGCAGAGCACAATAAGTACGTTCAGCGCATAACATTGTAGTGCGCATGTGTGCAAACATAATTCGATCTACATCGTAGAAACGCGGGCGCGGGTGCGCACAATACGGCTAATTTACGGGCCGAGGCACAGGCGCCAGCGGGAGCGGGCGCTGACGCGGTAGAGTGCAATCAGATAAATTGGGTAAAGGTTAACAAAAGGTTTAACCTATGTACAGAATAAAATTGTAAGTGTAGAGAATAAAAAAAAAACCTTAATTGCTTCTGCCGTTCTTCTCGGATACTTACTGTATTTTTTACTAATTTAAATCTATCTTATTTTATGAAAAAATCAATAAGATAACGAGATTAGAGAAAAATTAGTAGGATTCGTTACGAAGTCTGTTCGCGCTATAAAAAGGTTAACTTCTCGTTAGTCTCAGGACTATTTTTTTCGAGTCGACAGAATGGTATCGCTATGAAATATAGCATTCGTCTTTACTCACTCAACCGACAACAATTGGAGAAATACAAAGACGTAATAAAAAAACCTAGAAATGTTTTGTCTTCTACAACAAAATTTGTCTAGTCGAAAGTTTTTTTCATAATTTGTTAAAACATCTTAAAAGCTCTATTTTCTATTCGAATACTTACATTTAATATCAAAAATATATGAATCCAGTTCAGACACAGCATCTCTGCTCCTTTGATTTACACCACACTCCTAAACATGATCCAGTAGATCCGTGCTGTGAAAAGCAACATTTACAAATATTTGGCGGCGTCGTCTGCGGGCCCCCCCAGAGCTCGAGGGGCAGCGTGGAGCCCCGGGGCGAGGCCGCAGCCCTCAGAAGACTTCTGTGCATGATCCTTGTCAGAAGGACTCATGTCGATGTGAGGAGGGCGGGGTTTGAAACTTGGTAACGGTTTTTATGATTAATTTTTATAGTGTCAATTTACCTCTACAGTGTCATCAGTATGTGTTTGTCTCAATCTACCAGTACAGTACTCACAACCACAACTGTGTAATGTGAAGCAAAATAATAATTCAAACTGTAAAAAAAATTGATCATCCAATCGAGAGAGATAACCTGACAACCATTTATGGGCACTGAACGAAGAATTTTTGCTAAACCTCTCTATAGACTAAGATAAATTGCTATTTTCGGTAAAACTTTAAAAAGAAGTGCTTATACTGCACATAATACAAAACTGTCAATGGCGTCTTGCCTCTTCTGGACTAACGCTTGTTTTCAGTAGTAGTACATTTATATTCTAGTATTCAAGATGGCGTAGTAATATCTACCACTGAAACGTCATTGTCCTCTTCCGCAGCGCTGTCGACCGGTGTAACCAGTTCCATAATCCACCGTACAACCAAAACTAACTTCGCAGACTTCAATCGAGTCTTATTTAAACATGTCAAAACACATATCTCTGCCGAACCGGTCCGGTTACTCATTTGACACGGCAACGCTCGTTCCTGCAATAATATACAAATTATAATATTTTTTATACAATTTAGTTCCGCTCACAAAAGAATATGGCTACACAATCATGTTTCAGAAGTGTGTGTGTCACACACATGCAAGCTTTTGTAACAAAAAGTGCGTATACGCATGGGGTGAAAAAATATGGCCGCAGAAAAATCATATTTCAAAACGGGTGAAATGTATTGTTAATAATGAAATAAAAATAATTCGTAGTGTAAGTGTAAGGGGTAGCTCCCTCCGCAGAGAGTTTTAGTTGTTGTTGGGTAGAAGCCATGTTGGATAACATTGACAGCGAGACTAAATGGAGCCTGAGGATCTAAACAACGGGAAATATCACAAAAATTAAATTAGATATAATGAAGAACACTCTGAGACGGTGGAATTTTGATCATGACAACGCAAAGAAGGAAGGATCAAGACGACTTCATTTTATTATATGTAGGCATGTATTTCAAAAGCTTGTTTCATTTTCAGGTTTTGTTTTCATTAATGAATTGATTAAGCGCCCTAATTTGGCAAACGAACGATAGAGTTTGCAAAGACACATCCTATTTTATGTACGGTAATAAAATTACATTATTTATGACTATGTTTTTACTAGGTACATATTCTATCTCTATTTCCTGTTGACCAACGTTATGTGGAAATATAAAACTAAGAATCGTTATAGAAAATCTTATTTAATACTGAATTTTCATGATTCATATGAATATCTTATACCTAGTACATCAGCACCTTTCGCTCAATGTACTAGTATGTAGTACAAATATACCAACGAAACTTACAGCATCATGCTCCCTGGTGCTGTATGGTGGCCCGGTCCACGGAAACGCAGTGATTTATTTAATGGCGTGTACATTGTGCGCCAGACAATGCCTCCAAATTGAGATGTCACATTTGCTACGCGCTGGTCGGCGATTCGCTCAAATCTGTGGGATCGACACAAAAACCTTAGTAATAGATAAATAAAGTCAAATACCGCTAGCAAGACCTACTTACAACTCTCGAAATATTCCTCTACCTTATTGCTAAGAGATAGAGTCGAGTTTATTACTCTGTAGGGCTAAAGCAGGGTGAAATGATCGTGGTGGATTGGGTCATAAATCATTAGTTTTTCGCTAAGGGTTGCCGCCGATGCGCCTACCCTAAATGGCTATATCGTTTTTGATGCGGTATAACTTATGTTTTATTTAACAATAAAAACAAGCAATAAATTAAGTTTTATACGATGGTTTTACATTGTGCAAGATTTTAAAAGTGTTGCAATGCAATCAAAAGGATTGGATGAAAAAATACAAGTCAGCAAACAATGCGTGCGGTTTCGAAATGAGATGGAACCATTTCGTACTAGCGCGTACATTCAGTTTTATAATTCCCAAATACCTACTCAAACGAAGCTCAGATTTTAACTATATCTCTAGTAATGAAAAAAACAAAGACGTGGTTAAGCCGGGCAGTTGCGTTGGAGTGTTCGAGGGTACGTTTTATATCATCTAATACAGTTGTTTTACCTAAAATATGACGTAATAATTTTACTTTTATAAAAGTCCATCCCATACTTTCTAGGTTTGTACCTTCTGCAGGTACCTACCTACTCCAAATCAAACCTAAATAGTTTAGACGGCAGTCGGCAGATGAGGTTCTATCATCACCGAAATTATCTCGGCCGCCTCTCATATAACAAGTTTCATTAAAACCACAACACTATTAGGTGCCTATTTGTGACCAGATTCATAAGCATTGTCCGTATCTTAATAACCCCAAGTCTCTGTATATCTCTATAAACACTTCAACAATAACGACGCCATCTCGCTACGAGAAATACCGAAACAGAGCATAAACAGAGTATTGACCATAGATTATAGACTGGTAGCATAGACTATAAAGAGGCCGAATTCCATCACTAATTTAATCGAGTGATTACGGAATATCGTTAACAAAACGATTTTGGGCCGTGTAGTGTTGGGACATCACTAGGTTTTGTATCTTAATCGTTATTGGCTGATAGCGGGTATTTATTGAAGTAGCTGCACGGAGGAGTAAAGGTGTGGTGTGTGTCAGAGGAGGTAGCGAGTTCGTATGTCAACTTATGTATGATGGACAGGAAAGGAACGTTTCTTGGGTGCATTATGTTTTTTTGGCTCATAGGACTAAAATGTATCTTCATATCAGACAAAATAAATTCCAGTCATCTTGTTTCTGAAGAATTTTATAACCAGTGAAAATAATTTATTTTATTATCTGGGATGCAGAAGAAAAATACGTTTTTTTTTGTAAATCTGTTTAGACTTTTATCACTTCAGAACTTGGAGTAGGTACTAAAATTGCTAGCCCAAACTTTACGCCCAAGCTTTATTGTAGTCTACCTCGACCGGTCTAATCCCATTAATTCCGATTTAGAGCGAGACCGTATAATTAACATTGCCCAAAAACGTCCAAATACCCATTCTCTTGATAAAAGTCGATGGACTAACATGTCCCAACATACGCGCCTGTCCCAACCCGGCCCAATAAAAATAACTTGGACATCGAACGGGCAACACTGCCATTACAGTGAGCTGGTGTTGCCACGAATTAAAATATTAATAATGAAGCCGTGGAGCATTAGCTACCTACTAAGTACGGCACTTTATTGGGAGATAAATAGTGAACACTGTTGATGACGGTACGATATTTTTATAATAAGGGAAAGGCACAAGCCACGTTAACTTCAACAAAAGTAAATTTAAGAAACAAGTAGTATTGCAATGTTACAAATAATATCGATGGACTGTCTGTTAATGCTAACTCTACCTATGCTGAAATAATGACAATGGAAGACGAACAATTTTTTTCGTCGTAGTTGTTAGATTTATTATGAAATTTTAGAGAAAAGCTCTGCATAGTTATTTTTAATGTGAATAGATCTTCGTTTCAATACAATCTTGCTGGAAAGTGAAGATATGGCAAGGAAGACCTATTCACTCTCGTCTTGAAGAAACTGAGCTTGTTGTGAAAAAAAAGAAGCAGGTAACGAGTTTCAACTCAAGTTCACTATATTTTAGTAGATAAGTAATCTAAATACTAAGGTACATTACGTTTGTTAGTCGAGTTACGACATCCCGTACCGTCATCGTCAATGGAAACACGCTCGCTAACAGTCACCAGTGGAAGCTAATAGCCGCTCCAGTCAGCGCCCGATGCGATGACACAATTAATATTCAAATTAATATGTTTGAGGCGATACTCCCTACTCCAATTAGCGCGCTGGTCCACAGGACGAGTCGTCTCGGAGCTGACGATACGATATCGTGACAAGAACTACGAAACGTTTATTAATAGTCGCACTTGCGCTTTATAGTAGACTCTATAGTACAATCGGTTTTACTCGTAAGTTCTTCTTGTCAACTTCTGATCGGTTTTTTACAAGGTTATTATAACTTTCAAAGGGCAAAGTATACGCTTCCACTAGAAAACTCTAAGTGAGGATATAAATTCAAACAAATTGTAAAAACTACTATTCTACTTTAGACTAACAAGTTAAAGGTTTCTTGTTCGCGTCGTTACTACCTTAAAAAGTTCTATCTTTATAAGGATTGATTTGTGAACAAAAATCAAAGTCATCACTTTTTTTCTTGTTTAATTATCAATAACTTTAATTATCAGATGTTTCTAAGACTCCTGTGAGATGTAAAGGAAATAAAGCACTTTGATTAGTACCGTGGACACCCACTCAAATTATCGCATCGAAAGTTATCTAAGCATCGAACGAGGCCGTCGGAATGTTTACGGTTCCCTCAGTTAACGAGCTGTTAATGCTAAAAGCAGGCAAACGGCATTTTGTTTTCGTATTATTTATATAAAAATACTATTATCCAACTCTTACGTTACAAAGTCAAATTTGCCTTATTTCCATAAAACAGTCACACAGAAAACATTTGAAACAAATTGAAGAGGAATTAATTTATGGTTATTTATTATTATTATACCTAAGTAACTCTTTTGACGTCGGCTAATAATCAAAGAAACGAATTCAAAGTTCTGAATATTAATACTTTATTATATTAACGCCATTAAAAAAATATAAGTCGATTTTCGGGATAAATAGTAATTACACGGGAGAGAAGATTTTATGAAACGACCTTGGGATCATAAATAACTGAAATCCAAATTTCTGGCCAACCCAAAGACATAGTTCATCAGATCACCTATCAATTGGTCATCCTCAAGAGCTGCTCCTTCTGAGACGGCTTGCTCCACCGATAAATTAAGACATTTAGACAGACGAGAAATTAAGATCACACAGACGAGAAATTAAGACATTTGACCACCATAATTAGACCCTTCAACTCCTATCAAACAGCCCGCTAGTCGCACCTGTGCCCCGTCTCCGACAGTAACCTAACCGTATCATCTAGCTCTAATTGGGGCGGGGTGATGACCGTGACTCGCCTATATCAGCCATTGTGGAGGGTTGTCTGTGGAGGTTGGCCCAGCTGCCCTGTTATTGAGCTACCGACTGCGAACTGTTTATCATTCTGGAGTTGATTACAACACGTTTACCCTGATATTTTGGATTGAAAACTAAATTTTGGGTTCTAAAAAGTTTGCCATTATACAATCGCTATTTCAGTGATATTGAAGCGATAATTCAATTCAATCATTTATTCTCAAACAATAGTTGTATTGTGTCGGAAATTGTCTTAAAATTAGGTCACATTGTTTTAATAAGTACTAAAACTAGTTTCTTAAATAATCTAACAATATTACTTAAATAAAATTGTTACTACAATAATAAGCTACAATGATATGCTATGTCGTGGAGGCCTATGTCTAGCTATTCTAGTATAATATATAGTATAGTCTAGCCTATGTCTAGCTGTGGACTAGTCTTAGGTTAATTATAATGATTGTATGTTGGGCGTTAGAACTTACTATTTTTGTAAAAATGTTGTATCATCTTATTCTTATGTTTTGTTCATCTTTCACGCAAAAACGACTGAACGGATCGAGCTCAAATTTTGGATAAGCCTAGTTCTATCTTTGGAATAACACATAGGCTACTTTTAGTCCTGATTTATGGGATTCCCATGGGAAAGAAATATCCTTGATACGTTTCCATAGAAACAATGCGAAGCTGAGGGCACATGCAAGTTAGTAGTTTTAAATGCAATGTCCTAATTAGAGTTCATGGTAATTAGCACTTATGTTCTCAAAAGATGAAAATATTCTAATCTGGTTTGCTGATGAGAGAGATGTTTCCGCAATCATTAGAAGATAAGAGGCAACAGATAACCTGGTAGATACCTATTCAACTAAATACTTATTATTTACTTTATGAGGATAAAATTGTTACAAATAGTAGGTAAACAAACCTAAGCTTATTTTTCTGATAAGATTTAGAAATGTACGGTGATAAGGTTTATGATAACCTGAAAATAAACAGTCATGGTATTTATACATTAGATAAAAGATAATTCAGACATAATAATATGACTTATGGACTTAGTACCGAGCGATAAGTTCAAGTCTACCATTCCAGCCTGAGTAGGTATATGCATGCATATAATTTCTTCGCTATTGCTTTGTATACTAAAGTAGTTCGCGTTTTGCGTGAATGAGTAACAAATATACACCTTTCCTAGTATTTTTAAAGGGATAAAGCATAAAACAATATGTCATAATTCAATAAATTTCGTTAGTTTTGGCCAAAACCGACACTGCGACTGAAACCTAGTTTATTAGTCGAAACTGGCTGAAATCGAATCCGAACCTTCAGTCCTAAACTAGTACCAGGTAACTAATAAAGACATTAGCTATCATTTTTATAATATGATAAATATAATAATATAATCCCTTTATTACATAATATAATATAATCATGTTCTGCCTTATCTTCCTGAAACAAAACTTTGATCGTTAAATTGGTTATAACCGGATCTGTCGCGAAGGTGATTAGTTTTGACCTTGTCTCTAAACTAGTAAATATTCCTTTATTTGTTCTTTCCCACATGTACAATATTAATCCAAAGCGGTTGTATTTTACCGTACTCGTCCTTTGGTACCTAAATGTAGTTTTACCATGGAAGTACCTAGTCCTTTATAAATCAACTAAAAAAAAAGTAATGCTGTCAGGTCACTCAGCAACATCTATCCTCAAGCTAAGAAGTTGCTATACATATAAATAAAGGATAAATATACGGATATAAATAAAACAATATACTACAAAGATAGACAAAAGATTAAAGCGAAGAGAAAATCAATTAACACCTTATTTCTTATAATAATTTTGTAGTTATTTAGAGTTTTAAATTTAAATTGTCTAAAAGCTTATTTTGTAAGCCTAAACAAATAAAGTTATTGATTTCTGATTTCTGACAGATATTAGTAGGAACATTAGAGCAACAAATCAAGCAATGTTTTCTTCACTTATTACTTAAACCACCTTTCTTCACTTATTACTTAAACCACCTTTCTTCACTGATTACTGCCCACCGTCCAAAAGATGTCCGTCCGCCTGTCCCCGCACGCCTCGCCTGAACAAACGCAATCACCGTAATTGCGCACAACAAAGAACTCTAATAAAATACCTCTAATGCCCGAATAAAGACTGCTACAGCTATTATTTGCATACATACAAAGAATTATTTTTGTCGGTCATTCTGTTATTATATTATTTTTAGGGTTCTGTAGTTCGATACTCTAGCCAGCTCTATGACGATTTTTGATTTTTTTAATAATATAAAAAGCTCGATTATCATAACTAACTTAATTTATTTAATGATATAAATTTTGATGAGTCCTTAATTTTAGTGGATTATTTACAATTTTAAAAATTTAATTTTAAACCAAAGTTGTAAAAATATAGTTGATGTGTACCTAGTAAAAATCACCGGATGATGACATTCTCCGATAAAAACTATGTATTTCTTATGGCTAAGAAATATTAGAATACCTACTGCCTGCATTACTTATCGAGAAGAGGAGACGTCGATGAGGTAGCAGCGTCAATAACGTCAATCTGATAACTTTTGGATGGCGATGACGAGCGGCTAGTGAACCCAGTTGTACTAAGAAATACCATCTGGTTGGTATTTTACAAAGATAGACGGAACCCTCGCCTAGCTAGATCGAAGTGTCTTGAACGCTTCGCTACTTAAGGCAGCGAGGTCGGGTTGAGTAATGATTGCTTCAGTGTAAGGGCTTCAACAAAGGTGGAAAATGTAATGACGAGCTTCCGCGGCGTTGATTAAAACAAAGCTAAGGAAATTAAACCAAATATTACACGGAATTATACATTGTAATATTATGTACCTACAGATAGGTCCAGGTCGTGTGGTGCCGGCTTAGAATTTGCACTACCCCAACTCTTCCCGTGGGTGTCGTAAGAGGCGACTAAGGGATATCCACCGGGGGCGGGCAGCAGCGCCTCCTGTAGAACAATTCTACCACCGAACTGCGATCCCCAACCCGCATGCCCAGCGTGGGGATTATGGGCATTACTCCCATATGATGAGTGCCAATGAGGCGCTTATCATGGGAAGACCTGCGTCCAGCAGTGGACCAGTAAAGGTTGTAGATGTGGTAATAATAATGAGTGATAGTCATTACGTAACTACCTGGGTACCTAGCTTACCTAATATTTACGAAAATTGTATCTACCTTCATGGAATCGTAATATGCTAGTCATGTCACAAACAGGTTTTCTGACGTCATAGATAATAAAAGGAAATACTTTAAGTACTTATATCGATTGTTTTATCGAAAATGAACATGATTTTTAAAAACTAGTGCTGTTTTTACTTATTATTATGATTTTTGTAGAATTTTCAGGAATTATTTATTTTTTGAGATTTCAGTTTGTTGAACCGATTACCTATATTCTTCAACTTCAACTTCTTGTTTACTTTTAGGACAGCTGTACCAGTGTCAGTGCATGAGAATAAGTAAAAACAGAGGTCAGTGTCAGAGTGTTGTGTGCACAGGTAGAGGAAGAGCTTACAGACAAAAAGTTTTCAAAATTCCTGTTTCAAATCAGACACAAGACAGACTCAATTTTATGCATGTAATATTTTGAGTAGGTATTTATCGATAGTTATATTTTCAAGGGCTTACAATCAACTCAGACCATTTATGCCTCATCACTACATAGTATAAAACAAAGTCGCTTTCTCTGTCCCTTTGAACGCTTAAATCTTTAAAACTACGCAACGGATTTTGATGCGGTTTTTTTTAATAGGCAGAGTGATTCAAGAGGAAGGTTTATACGTATAACAAAACCGTGCAAAGCCGGGGCGGGTCGCTAGTTAATGATAAACAATAATTAATTAATAACTGCACAAAAATACCTACCTTATACCTACTTTTTCATGATATACACATATACCTACGTAATCGAACTCAATTATCCCATTTTCCTTATATTACGTACTTACCTGTTTCCAGAAGTATTTAATCAATGACATAATTATGACGTAGGTATGTACAGTAACAATGTCATTGGTAGGTAACAAAATATCTAATGTATTTTCCATAAAATCGTTACGTCACTAAATTGAGTAATAATATTAAATATTGTTTCTTATCTATAGGTATCGACCCCTTTATCAAGATGGACTCTATCTTGAATTTAATTGCTTTTTTAAAATACGGCTATACCTTAGATAAGAGAATTTTACGAATGGCTCTGCGAATTGCTAGTCCTTTCGTCTTAGGTTACTAGGTATTCAGTTGTGGTTTGGACTTGTCTTTCGGGCAGAAGTTGATACAGCGTGTTCAGAATTCTTTTAGTTCCACTTAGATCACACATTACACCCTTTTTGAATTCTGATAGATCTTGTTGAAGATGTCAAGAAGGTGTCAGGCGTAGAAAGTTACACCTTTCAGTTCTTCTATTAGGAATCGTTTATAGCAAAATTCAGATAAACTTGTACTTATAATAATAATGGCAAGGGGGGTCCCCCTTTTTTACATTATTATCATTGGTACCTTATATAAAATAAATAAAAAATGGTGGTCGGTTCACATACATATTCATGATGTTATTTATAGATAATACATAGAACCTACTACATAGTTATACAGCTGCTGTCAATTTATGCAGCTAATCTATACCTCTATATGTATAAAAGAAAGTCGTGTTTGTTACAACACTTATAACTCGAGAACGGCTGGACCGATTTTTATGATTTTAGTGTTTTTGAATTTGTCTTCGTCGGGAATAGCATATTATGTTTAAAAATATGATATTTGACAAATACCTAAATAAATTTCCCCGCGGATGACGCTGCGGGGCGCAGCTAGTGAATAATAAATGCTTCATTCAATTCAAGATGTAAATTTTCTGTTTTTCAGGAGGATTTATCTCTCTGTAAGCTATTTAACAATGCTAGCATCTGCCCGCGGTTTTGCACGCTTTATTTATAAGGAAACGTATCAAGGCTATATTCTATCCTATGTTTCTATTCTATATAATTCGTGGCAACTGATTTATGGGATAACAAGCAGCCTATATGTTATTCTAGGGCTAGAACCACGTCTTTTAAGAACGCACCATTAAGAATTTCAGCCCGTTCCGTAACGGTATTTAGTTTTAGCGTGAAAGAGGAACAAACTTCCATCCATTCATATAAACCTCCATACAAACATTCGCGTGTATAATAATAGTAATCCGAATAAAACATTTATTTATTCGAAGCAAAATGAAAGTTTCATATCTCTGCAATCGAAAACAAACCGCCATTCTATAGGAAATATAATATGTCACATTAGCCAACAAAGGCCACTATCTAACATCATTGATGCAACAAAGGCTACTATCCAATAAAACCTACCATTCTTTAAACCATAAGCAAGGGATTTTATAACTTATAGCTACACGGAAACAGTTCATATTAATTTCAGAAAACATCCTGTAGTAGTAAGCTGTCATACTGCATGTATGTTTTGAATCTAATTTCCATGCAATAGAGTTCATACAAAGAATAGAGAATAAGTAGTATATCGCTATAATAAGGCGCTCATGTTTCCGCAGATAGCATCTCTGGAGGTGACCAAATAATTGGTAATCCCAGGGATTGTTTGGGAAATACGCATAAAAGACTTTTCTAAACAAAGTTCTCGGATGACTAGTGGTGTCGTCTTCCGCCGCGGTTGTGTCCGGTTTTGTTATAATTTGAGGAAACTGCTTGATATTGATCAAATTTTATTAAATTTGTTATCTACGTTTGATATTTTACTTGGTTTTGAAAATAAGTTTGGAAGTAGAATATTAAAGCATTGACATTATGATGTTTTATAAATAAACAATGCAGGTTCTACTAGCCTGGGTACGTCATTTAAATTAACTAAATGTAATATTATTTCACTAAATGTAGTGTTATTTATAAAAAATACTCTACTCACAATTATACATATTCTAGAAGAAATTTAGTTTTACAATTTACTATCATTATTGTAAGATACTATTATTTATTGTCAAGTTTCTATAGGTTTAGATTATGCGCCTTGTTATAATACTATAGTTTTTATTTCCTTATGATATTTTGAAGTTTAAATTAATTAAAGTTAAATTATTCAAATTGTTTATGCTTTCATATGTGTTTATACATATAGTCAATTTGTTTTAAATGTCAAAATAAATCCAGTATTGCCAGTATGATTTTAGTTTTAAGGGCTGAAGATTTTGTTTGAGTATTTGATTATTTAACATGTATTTAAATTTTCAACAAGGTAAATCTAAAATACAGCGCATCCGGAAAACTTGGATTAACAGAAATCATGATTTGCCAAATAATGTTTACTTCCATCGATAAGTGTGTATTTTTATCAACTACCTAATGCTATCTTTTATTTTTTAAAGCTTAACAACTGATAAGTTCTTATATTACATAGATACCTAGATAAAACCAAACAGGTAGGTAATCTTTCTGTTTTACCACACACAGTCACTTGTGCATTATAATACGCACATACGACGCCGTAGTGGCCAAAATCCAGCTAGAAAGACGTCATACATTCGATAAAGTATCTACAGCCATATAAAATACGGTGTCTTTTATTCCAGTTATAGGTTAATTAAAAACCGTTTTACATAATAACCATAGAGACTACAAAAATAACCATATCTCACGCCAATAAGT
Organism: Eupithecia centaureata; assembly: GCA_944547425.1. Classification (NCBI taxonomy): domain Eukaryota; kingdom Metazoa; phylum Arthropoda; class Insecta; order Lepidoptera; family Geometridae; genus Eupithecia; species Eupithecia centaureata. Next base: position 14,814,765 of record OX155686.1, read on the forward strand.
TGCGCAAACTCACAAAACGCCGCGATAGCATCTCTCAAAGGGACAAACATGTTTAGTTGAGTGAAAAATAATATGTTTTCTGATTCCTATCTCTGCTACTTACCGTCGAGGGCCTCGGTCGGTGTCCAATTACCATTCAGCTATGGGACTATGAGCTTATTCGTTTGTCAAGTTATTGCATGAATAGATTGTCAACTGATTTCAATCAAACAGTGAACACGCTTACAAAGTGTCCTGATTTAGTTATCTCTTTATTTATAAAAATATAGGTATCAAATGATAACCGTCATTCTAAATGCTATTTAATTGATATCCTGTTGATTATCCAATTTAAGCCGTGATAGTTATACTCGTATCTCCAAAGCTTACCTGTACCTAGACTAAAATTTTGGGTTCCGCTTTTTACAGAAAAAAATGTCTAATGACCAAAATTATAGCATGTCTGGATGACACAAGCTAGAGTACCTACCTACGGCTACAAGTATGATAACCATGTTCCGATGATGCAGACATAATCATCATGTCATAAAACAACTTCTGGACAAAAACTACAGTCTACTCCACACGTCTACACTGACTAGAAAACGAAAAGGTTTTTATTATAAACATCATTATTATGATAAATTACTTAATGTCTATAAATAAATGTCCTTTCTTATATTCTGAAGATATTTATTAATAATCTAAACAATATTTGCGTACCTCCAATGAATAAACCTGTAAGTATTCATTTGCAACTACTTAGAAGCAAAATATTATGAAACAGATGTGGTTATTTATGCCTTTTAATATTTAACCAGATGTCAAAAGAATCGTTTAATTAATCAAAGAATCTTTAGTTTTGTCTTCAAATATTATTTCACTGGAATTTGTACCCTTAGTTACAAAAACAGCTGACTTTAGGTACGTCAGCTGTTTTTGTACCTATAGCTTTTTAAATCTTGTAATTAAATGGCTTAGATCTATTTGTAGATAAAAGAAGCAACTGTAAGTAGTCAAAAATATATTGTATAACATTGTGAAACACCTACCTAAATATTTTATCTTTTTTTTTGTAAATCCTACGATAAACAAATTATTGTCAGAGAAAAACTTTCATACGAATGAGTACCTGTTGACCTATTTTGGCTTCGATGCTGGCTGGCTGAAATTGTGTGGTCAGTATTTGAAATAAATAACGTTCTATATTCCTAAAAATTCTCTTCTGGGCATTTCTGCGTTGGCTTGGCTAGGCGATGGTCGTTTTTGAATTAGGTATCTCAATGTATGTAGCTTGCTATAGAAGACTCATGTTGTTTAGCTGTGGTGTTCAAGTTTCAGTTCTCGCGATCAGGGGCGCTCTAAGTTCTGGCTAAGCATCATAATAGAGGTATAATAATAAGTAGGTACCTATGTAAAACATTTTCCTGTTTTTTTATGTTTTCTATGATAATAAATCTAGAGAGTAACTTACTTTTGTTTGTTGTAGTAGGTATGTACTGTCTAAATGTAATAGATACCTATTTATATCAAAACTTAACGTGAGGTAAGTACACGACGCATCTAGTTCACGGACAGTCAGACAGACACGAGAGATCTCCTGTCAGGTAACGCACCAGTTTTGACACTTGACCCGTTGTGAAGTGTGACCATGTTGAAGGAATATGAGGATATTTTAATTATTTAATTAGAAATTAGTGTTAAGCTGCTCCGTGAAATATTTTGTTAGCATAATGACGAAATTTTCTCTCAATCTATAACGTCTGCAACATCAAGTAAAACATACAAAACGAAGAATACAGCAAAATGTTTATTTAAGCTATGGTTTATTGATAAAAAACTTAAAATATAAGTATGCATAATTACAGAAAGATTTATTATTAAACTAGCGACCCGCCCCGGCTTCGCACGGTTTTATTATACGTTTAAACCTTCCTGTTGAATCACTCGATGTTTTAAAAAAAACCGCATCAAAATCCGTTGCGTAGTTTTAAAGATTTAAGCATTCAAAGGGACAGAGAAAGCGACTTTATTTTATACTATGTAGTGAAGAAGCGTCGAAATTGAATTTAGAAAAGTCGATCAAAAACTGTAGGTATTGTATAGAAATCCAAAGTATATTGTATCTTGTAGGTAATACATAAAACTCTAAACTTCATTGAAATTTAATTTTCGATTAATAAGCCAGAGGTACGAAGTCCTAGAAATTTATAAATTCCGGTCATCCTCGTTGACCTCAACCAGCACAGCAGCGTCCAACAGATCTCTACTTGACCGCCAACACTTCAAAACACGCTAAACTATAGGCTCTATACACACACCGCTCCTCTCACAGATGTTCCCTGTAGATGCCGAAGATATGGAGTTGTCAGGTGGTAGATAATTTTGACAGATTTTTGACAGTTCACGCGCGTCTGCTACTGCAGCCGCCGCCGCCGCCGCCACCGCCTGCCAGTCATAGTTTGTTTTGGTATTTGACCATATTGTTATGTATCTTGTACAGATAGAACTTTATACTTAACTGAAACTTTAAAATTATAAAGGTACTCATGCACCCTTTCTCACACTTACGAGTTTTTTTCAGTTCGTTGGAGAACTCACCCATTTTTTTTGTTATCTAGCTAGGTACTGCTGTTATAATCATTGCAGACAAAATTGCACAATGTTGAGAAACACTTAACTTTAAAATAATTCAATATTTAACAAAATATACATCTCTGTTTACACAATGATAAGATAAGTGGATAGTCTCAAGTACGCGAAATATTTTTGCAAATAATGATTACCTACCTACGGTGATAACGATAAGTGATGACTCTGCAACTTAAATTCACGAGTAATACCTACATGCGTTACGCTTTTTTACTGTAGGTGGTACTATGTGCGCTTCATCACGTCTTCAAAAACAGATAAAACCACGCGGCGGCGTACCGCCGATGATGATAATTAATATCATAATTACGGTAAGTGGTTCAAAATAAAGGTTTAGGTAATTGTATAAAATCATCTAGTTTTTGTTAATTTTCTGGAATTCGATGATGATTCATCGAGATCATTTTGGACGTGGGCACCGCGTACACCAACTAACTAGGCTTTTTTTTTACTCGGGTCGTCAGTTACCTACTCGGCATATTATATTATCTAATCTTACTATTATAATAAATGGGAAAGTCTGTGTGAATGTTTGTTATAGGTAGGTAATATCCGTAACTACTTAACTTATTTAAATGAAATTTGGTACGTAGATAGTTTAGGACCTAGAATAGGACAGGCTATTAAAGTTTGGAAATTTTAACCTCTGAAGGGGTTACATAGGGTGGAAAAGTGTCTATTAAAAATTATTTTTCTTGGTTCAATTTAATCAAAACTCGGTATAAATAAACTACGAAGTAAAAAATTAGACACGTATTTTTTTATTTTTACAAAACTACTCCTAGATAGGCGTGCAATAAATTTCCATGCGGGCGAAGCGGGGGGCGCTACTAGTTGTTATATATATCTATCAACAAGGCACAGTCAACTGTAAGTATCTTTGTCTGTGGCATTGAGGATGAACCAGACATACCTAATTGAGAGTTAGGTCATAAGAATAGATAAAAACAGTGGTTATGTGTCGTCTTATCGTTTACAACTTGTCCATGACGTAGCACTACGAGGCAATTAGACTTTGTAATCAGACAGTTGAACTCTTCAATTTTCTGCGAATTGTCGAAGGTAACGACCTAACGAGGATACGAGGAATATTTGCTATAAATAAGTATAATAATAAACTTAATAAAATTATTTACTTAGGAAAAGAAAAAACACCGTAATTTTTAATTTTTTTATTTTCTCCGCGTACCTACAACTAAAAGCAGTGTCTGTTTCTGTGTGTGTAATGCCGTATACTTATATTATCGATACAGAATAACTCCTTATCAAATATGCAAAGAACCTTTGAACTATAGGTATGGTTGTAGGTATCGATTAGTTCTGCGGCTATTAAAACAGTGTACAACATTGCGCAGCGCCATTACATGAATACAGAATTATGAGGCTCCTATAATTACATCATGGAATTATGGATGACACATAATAGCCGTGGAGCGATATGGAAAATGATGAATTGTAGCAATGTTTCGAGCTGCATACCTACCTATAGGTACCTACTGTTTTAGTTTAGAAGAAAACTACTTGCAAAACTAACTAAAAACATGAATTAGAAGAAGCAAATAATTAGTTATTACAAATCAAAACAATTATTTTCAATGACACACCTGAGATCTCGACCAAATTATGTGCGAAACAAGTAAGTGTCCTTTCATAATATTAATGTTATCGTTTTCTTTTCTAAAGTAGGTAGTTCAAGTTTTTTTCCCACGGGATCCTGTAAATATCTACTGAAATCCAGTTAAAGAGACCAAGGATGACGAAACCAACCTGTAAGGTTCGTCTCTTAATGTGCCTGTCTTTCAGGACTTAAGGATAAGCAATGTTCATCAAATATTCATGGCTGAAATAGCTGCAGTTCGTAATCGAGTGGACATTTTCAACTTTGTCAGGAAGTTTCTACTTACCTTTAATTCTTCCATACCTTATACTTCAACAGTTGAAATTTTATCCACTCCTGTAAAATTTTTACACGGCAACCACATAGTAACAAAACGTTTTCTGAATTTTAGTTTGAGTTTTTATAGATATACCTACTGGCGCCAAAGAATTTTTGAAAGTACATCAAAGTCGAAGGGAGAAGCTTTTCTTTTAGAAATTACACAATTGCACTACTATCTTCAATCAACGGTAAGGTTTTTCTATACTTACTTATGATCAAAATTCCGTTAAGTTAATAGTTCAAAGAAGAAGAGGCTCATCTATAGACGTAGGTCGTACCTATTTTATACGTATGTAAAGGTTGTTTAAGTAACTATTTAAAGTTATTTCAACTTAAATTATAAGTCAAAGTTTGTTGCGACGGCACATTCAAGGAACTCCACAACATGTGGCCAGTCACAACAGTCCCATAAAATATTGAAAAACATTTTCCATAACAGAACCGCGTATAATTAACCGATGTTTAAATAATGAGGGTAATGATCGAACGGCGACCACAACAACCTCTTGATCGGGGAGGGCCAGCTGTGGGCTCCCAGGGGCCCCCGCCTCTTGCCCACGGAATATCGGGTACTTCACGTTCAACTCCGCACTCCGCTTCTGGTCTTCTTTATAACTATACTAGCGACCCGCTCCGGCTTCGCACGGTTTTATTATATGTATAAACCTTCATCTTGAATCATTCTATCTGTAATAAAACGCATCAAAATCCGTTACGTAGTTTTAAAGATTTAAGCGTTCAAAGGAACATAGGGAAATAGGGACATAGGGACACAGAAAGCTACTTTGTTTTATAGAGGTAAAGTAGTGAAGATGGCTTTATGATTAAACTAATTTCTGACCGTGGCTTCGCACGTGTTGCTGCTGGATAAGGGACACGCGGTTTATTTAATATTTATTTACCGGCAGGGCTTCATATACCGGTAAAAAGGTGGTAACGTTACATCGGCCCAACACTAGGTAACGTTACTAAAATAGGTACCGGTATATGATATACCGGTAATTTTGTGACGAGATACCGGTAAATCAATGTAACGATACTTTTGTTTTTATCGGTAAACTTACCGTTACTTAACGTTATAAAGTAAATGTTACAAAAACAGTTTTCTATCTCTTTCTTTTTTTTTGTGGTTTCGTTCGAGCAGTGGCCGGTTGGTGCCAGTTTAAAAAGTTGACCTGTATATTAGATTGTAATTGGGTCAGTGGAATTTTAAATTTGGAAATAACGGTAAGTTATCTGGTGTCCTACTCTTATGTCAGTAATAAGTCAGTCAAAGTTCAACTTTATATAGTGTTTGCAGCATATTGCAAGTTAGGCATTTATTTTTGCGATAGAAGTACCTACCTACCTACATATTTGAGCTAGGAATCATTCCAAGCTACAAGCTATCATATAAGTAAAAAGGCTTGGAAATGACAATCTGTTAATGTCCCTTACCTACCACTGTTTAGTTGGTACTGCAGGACATTTCTTGCTAAAATGCCTACTGCTTTTAAAGTAGGTAGGTAGTACCTACCTACTTTATCTTTGATGTTATTATTATGATAGTTATTATGGTTTCATTTAATGTTATACATACTTACAGGAGATGTTAAATTCGAATCGGATTCGGACGAATCTGAATCACAATCAATTTTGGCGCCGCCTATAAAGCGTAAAAGAGCAAGGACTTGTGAAGAAAGCACTGGTAGGTAAGAGTTGGTACCCTACCTATTAGCTATAAAATAGGAGGTGATGATGATTTACCATACCTAGATAGGTATGTGGTTGGAATATGTACCTATGACCCTCCCTTCCTATTTTATTGATTTTGTTTTTAAATTATTTATTTCACACCTTGGATTCATTAGTGAATACTAAGTCAAGAATTATCTATAATTATGAAATTATTGACTTGGTATTGACATGGATCAGTTGAGCTATCTCTAGACCGCCTGCAGTTATCTCAAACTGGTTTTAATTTATTTCTATTACTTGATTGAAATTTTCGTTCCTAACCGATTCAACTTCAACTTCTTGATTATGGCTCTGCGTCTGGTTTGACGCAATTTTGCAGATGACCGTCTTTGAAAACATCACAAGCTTTTATTTAATAAATAATGAGATTACATTACACGACAGGCGTGTCATCAATGAATTACTTTACTGTAATATTTATAATGAAGGGTTTCTCCAAATTACTTTTTACTATGTAGGGTATAATAATAATGTAAGTAATTCTAATAACTTTTTTATTATTTCAGATATTGCCCCGAAATTTTTCATCGGCGTCATCGGCGTCAAAACTCAAATAATATTCTAGATTAAATAAACCACTTTATTTAACAATATTACTATATTTTTTTATTTCAAAAAGTAGTATTTTTTATTTCGCAATCTGGGCACACCGGTTGACTATTTACATCGGTGCCTGCCTGCATACGAAGCGCGCCGCGCGCGATCACCGCATGCGCGTTGCCGCTCTTCTTTACCTAGCCCTAGTGCTTAGAGCAGAGCGGCAACGTGCATTTTTAACGAAATTATGTACCGGTAAATAATGGGAATTACCTGTTTAGATATAACGTTATAAAGTTTTTCGTTACCTGGGTAACGATACCACCTTTTGGTATCGTTAAATAGGTAACTATATAATTGTAACGTTACTTACCGGTATTTTTATTGGGAAGTGGTAACGTTATAAAGCCCTGTTTACCGGTTGCTTATAATGTCTTAATATATAAATGTATAACCAATGAAGAAAATCATGTTGGACGATTAACACAACATCATCTAGCCACAAGTTAAGAAGAGCTTGTGTTATGGGTACTAGATAACTGAAATACATAACATCATCAACAACATCACCTGACATCATCATAATATAAGACGCGAAATAACTATTCCCTAAATGACTATTCCCTAAATGACTATTCCCTAATCTATACATACACAATCAGTAAGACAATGTTTGAAATCAAGTAAATTATTTCCCTTGCCAGACAATACAGTTGGCAACCCCAAACTTCACAAAAGTTCTAGTGAAACGATGACTAGACTAGACAAGTGAACGCTATGCATCGGTCTCTATAGCTTCGGTAACTCGTCGGAAAACGACTCAAAACTGTTATTTAGCCCCTCCTCGTGAATAGTTGATGCGCCGCGATGCGCCGTCTTTTAATGTTCCCCAGAAGGGCGGCGGAAGGCAGGGAAGGTGCTATTTAACTCTCTGAATTGATTCTAGACGTCGCACGCAACTGCAATGTGATTCACATAATGGCCCCTGGGGCTCTTCTTTTACTTTATTTGCTGTAATGTTTCATGATTAGATTATTTTCGTGAAGTTTCGATTGATCAATGTTCGTAAACTTTATGTGGTTTATTAAATTTGGGTTCTTCGAGAGAAAAGTCAACCAGGGACTTTTTTCCAGTGTTTACCTTGAGAACTGGACTTGTGGTTATAGATATTTAATGCTTAAAGAACATCGTTCACTTGTAAAGAAAAGTATTCTAGGTAGGTAAGTGTGCCCACTAATTAGTTAAATCGCCTCTACCTACCAGACTAAGACGAACGAACGTCTATTCTATGTTAAAATAACTATAAAAAAGTATTTTTATTACAAAATTCGAAGTATTCTTCATGCTACATTGGTCACCTCAATAAAATTAATAAGTGCAACTGTTTGTATTCCTGAGAGGCTCTCGGAGACGCGCCGGCCTGGAGTCGAGGGCAGGCACCCCCCGGCGCCGCCACGACTCTCCATCACGGCAGCCAGGTGACTGGCCAAGTAGCTGGAAACGAGTGCTTCCGAGTCTCGTGAGAAAACGGCGACGAGTTGCAGAATGGTCTGGTGGTAAAAAAATATCTTTATTGGAGCAAAGTACAATTAGAACATGAAATTGTGAGAAAACGATAATACGCGCAATAGTTATAAAAACTGTGTCGCGAGCATTAACGCCCTCCTACGAAATGAGTTAAATAATTATTTAATTAAAAAGGTTATAGATTTATTTCAGGCTTACATATACATACCGATATTACACAAATGTGGAAATAAAAAGCTTTTTTATTTATTTTTTAATTATAACACAAATTAAATAAAATACACAATGAACTAAAACTAACTCTGTCTTTAGAAAGACTAAACAGATCATTGAGTCGCCAGCGATGATAGTTACTGATTTCAGCATCATCAGTATGATCACCCAGTGGCCCACGATGATGGTTATTATGTTAGTGTTAAGATTTATATCGTCAGCAGAATACCTAAGTTAAATAATATCCTTAACTATTCTAAATTGTCTGAAATATATGATTACTAGCGACCCGTACACGTATAAACCTTCCTCTTGCATCACTGTATCTATTAAAAAAACCGTATCAAAATCCGTTGCGTAGTTTTAAAAATTTAAGTCCCTATAGGGACATAGGGACTTAAATTTTTAAAACTACGCAACGGATCTATTTATAGGGACATAGGGACAGAGAAAGCAACTTTGCTTTATACAATGTAGTGATTATTATAATTGTTTATTGTCTCATTTTTAGAATAGATATAATCGAGAGCGGAAGTATCCATCCCTCTCTCTGATTTTAACAACATACAAAAAATGGTTTGCAAACAAAATGTGGTGATGATGTGGTTGCCGATTAAACGATCACTATTTTAAACTGAGTTCGACATACCTAAAGGCTATCGATATCATAAAATGTTCATGGATTTCGGACCCATGTTAATATCTTGGTAAGTTGCCTACGTCATGTGATGACAATCTACAAGGCCGCCTGGCTTCAAAGTCTTACGCGATAAGCGATATTACGGTGATAAGTTGATAACTAACGTGATTATGTTTTTGTCATCTCATAGCATACTTCACTTTTCGTCATTATGAATTTTATTCTAGGATTCCAGTTTACCGTCATTGTAGCTATCGACAGCAATGACGCGAGCTAATTATGACATCATGATGATGAGGTTTTGCGTAGTCAGTGGTACTTTTTGACCATATTTATTGGCTACTTACTTATCCACATTAGCCATTAGCCGATAAATGGTCAACAAGTACCTACACAGAAATACAAAAATTGTATGTTATACGTATATCTGCCTGCGTCTTCGCACGCGTTGTTTCGAAGCATTTCAAGGGTTTTTCTACCCCATGGGAAATGGTATAAGGAATGAAAAGCCTATGTTTTATTTTAGGGCTAAAACTACGTATATTCAAAAGTTCAGTCCGATCCCTTCTGTTCTTCGCAAGAGTAACAAACATCCATAGATGCATACAAACATTCGCGTTGATAATATTAGTAGATAAGAATGTCTCCAGATCAAGATGAAAGTCGAATTATGGTATTTTATGCAAAAATGCGTCAAGGAGGCCGTACAACAGACTTGAATGACTTGAAAAACAAAAATACCTTTGACAATATGCAAATAAGTGTGAAATATGTAATTCCTACATACACAGCTCCCTAGCATTATTTCACGGCAGACAAAAGTACAGTCCTATTATTACAATTTACGACAAAATACAAAATGCCGTAGAAAACGGAATGAAACATGTCCGTTATTAAACATTACGTAGGGACACGGCAATCAAATCAAAACGTGTACTTAGACAATTTAGTATTCGGCAGGTGGCGCTTCGCACGGCGCGGCCGACCGCGGATTAAATGCCCTAAACGGCGTAAGGGGAGCTCACCAGGGTTCCGTCGGCAGCCTGACTTTACCCACTTGAAGGACTCCACTGTTAGAGCCTTTCCTCCTGATGGTCTTCAAGGGGATAACTGGAATTACAGCCGGAATTAGTGGAACTAACTAACTCTAGTGGATAGTGGAGACAGCCTGATTTTAACATTTGCTGGTTAGGCCTGTACCTGTTCAATCTGATTCCGTGTTCGGTTATTTGCAAAGATATCAATGGGTCATCATCATCATCATCATCGGCCTATATTAGTCCACTGCTGGACATAGGCCTCCCTTAATGAGCGCCATAGCGACAATGGGTCATACGTAATAGGACGTCTCAAATTTCCCTCTATTTGTTATAATACTGGTAATACAATAAGGAAATATCAAACTCTTAGAAATTCAATAATATGTTTGATATTTCATATAAATACATATTTATAGTGTTTACATACATATTTGAATTAATTAATATTGTTTTTGATATGTCATGGTAAACGCGGCCTTACCTCCAGACTTCAATAATTCAGTGGCGATCAAGCGTTGTTCCACAAACTACCCCTATTGTCCGGAATGGACGATTTCCCTCGGCAACCTGTTTATTTCAGGGTCTGCCTCACATTTTTAATGTGTTGTGACTTTAGTTACGATCAAAAACATTATGTAAAGAAATAAAAAATGTTTTAGACATGTACGGTTCTACGAAAATAAAGTATTATTTTTGATGAATAAGTTAGTTAAAGTTAATAAGTATTATACTAGTAGTTATTAGAATAATTTCTTTGATATTTGACCTTAGCGACCGTATCTTTCTGATAACAACATATAGTAAGTCACCGTGCGACCTCTCTACATAAACTCAACATCTGCCATAACGAACCTCTTTGACAAACTTAATTTCTTTTCTCGCTGTTTAAAAATGGAATGTCACAGTTACGTGAAACATGGCCGCAGTGGCGGCGCGCGCGCATAAAATGCAAAGTTTGTGGTCGCGCTTATCGATTTTATTATGTTTTGAGATATTTTGTACTCCTATCATTTTATATAGTGTTTGGAATTTTTATTTGACTAGTCTTCTAGTTTGAGTTGTGCGCGTCGATAAAGACGGCAGCATGTCTGTCGTATCAAGATGGTATTTTCAATCCGTTAAAAAAGCGGAAGATTCAATTGGAACTAACAAATTATAATTTGTGAATTTCGAAAATCTCCTAAAATAAATTCAAAAGAAAAAAGACTGCATTTGAGGGTAAAACTCTCTTTGATAAGACCTATCCCCATTACACCTCCAGTAATCGAAGCAGCTTCACACCTCGATATTTATATTTCCCGCTCAAAGTCAATAAGCCTGCGCAGACGCATACATCGTGCACGCGACACACTCAATGCATAAAATTATCCGTCCAGGAATAATTAGCATCCACTGGAGGCTTGTTCTAGACTCGATAGAGGCTCTACTTTAAGCTTTATCTAGAATTATGGGGCCTCGTCTTAAACCTAAAGTAACATTAATATAAGATTGACTAACATCTGCCCGCGACTTTGCACGCGGTGTTTCTATGGAAACGTCTCAAGTCTATTTCTATCCCTTGATTTCTGATTTCTGACTCGTTACCTATATTATTATAACCTAACTTCGTTCATTGTTCATATAATATTTTTTTATTCCCAACTTTAAGGAGGTAAATTCTAGTATCATTATGTTTGTCTTGCTAAGATGTACGAATGTTGATTGATTTCGTTCATGAACGCGGCATAAAATAGTGGGGCTGGGATTAAAACAACTTCGCCAGTCTTCTTTCAGCCCGATTCGTTCAGTATTTGTGTGAAAGAGGAACAATCATCCATACATCCATACAAACTTTTGCATTTATAATATTAGTAAGGATAAATGTAAGTACTTCTATGAAAAAGGAGATTAGAAAAACTACTTCTATCATACTCGTAATATTACGAGTATTAAAGAAGAAAAGCTGTCGACATTCTGAACTCTGGGTTATTTAAATTTGGTCAATCACTTGTTAGTGTATGGGTTTAAAATATATCATGTCAACATCACGCTACCTACTAATTTTAAATCATCGCGTGACGAATTTGCATCGCTCCGGGTCGAGCGATCCAAAGTGTTTAGTGTACTGAACAAAAACTTTAAAATGATTAGTCAATTTAATGAACTGTATTGATACTATACTACTGGATTGATAAGGGTTATCTATTTTCATAGTGGTAGGCTGATGATGATGTTGACGATGATGATTTTCATAGTTGGCGCTCATTGGGGAAGGCCTATAGGTTGACGTTGATGATGATTTTCATAGTACAATTCGCATAAACTTACATAATTGCATAACTCCTTTTTAAAATATTAATTTTACCGATTTTAAAAAATGAGGACGTTCGGCCGTTAGTTTATAAGTTTCTTATGTCCAATTCTCCGACAAATAAGGACCGGTTATTGTATAATGAATGATCCCAATATAGTTCTCGAAGTATTTATCTAGAAAAACTTTTAAAATAGTGTTATTTTAATGTGAAATATTAAATAACATTTCAAATTAATTGATATTAAAACTATTTTAAAAGTTTCCAGATGTGAAAAAAAACCAAAAACCTATGATATCAAGAATTAAAAGATCAGCCACGACAGAAACTAGCCGTTATTTTTATAGGTTTTTTAATGAAATTGAGCTTTTAATATGTTCTTTTCTTACAAAGTAAGCTATTTGAACGTGTATGCGACTCACTTACGAAGCTGCCGTAGACAAGTCAACTCCGTAGATAAGTCAGTCCTGTGTTCTGCCTTATGAGCTTTCTATTTACTGCTCCATACCAGTTACTGCAATGGAGACTTCATCAGGACACGGTGTAATTGCTACTGACGGACAGGGCCGGACTTAGGCTCTATTGACGCTGATAGTGTTTAACGCCTTCGAGCACGGCGTAGTAGCTTCAGAAATCAATAATCAAGACCAAACAAATCATCATCATCATCATCATCATCAGCCTACATTAGTCCACTGCTGGACATAGGCCTCCCCTAATGAGCGCCATAGCGCCCTGTCTTCAGCTTGACGCATCCAGCATCTGCCAGCAGTCTTTCGCAGATCGTCATCCCACCTAGCCGGAGGGCGTCCCACACTACGTTTGCCAAGTCGCGGTCTCCACTCAAGAACACGTTTACCCCAACGGTGGTCGGTTCTTCGCGAAATATGGCCGGCCCACTGCCACTTCAGCTTGCTAATTCTTTGAGCTATGTCGATAACTTTGGTTCTCTGTCGGATGTATTCATTACGAATCCTATCCTTCAGAGAAACTCCGAGCATAGCTCTTTCCATAGCTCGCTGAGCGACTTTGAACTGGTGGACCAGCCCTACCGTGAGTGTCCACGTCTCAGCTCCGTAGGTCATTACGGATAGGACGCACTGATTGAAAACTTTCGTTTTCAAACATTGTGGTATGGATGACGAGAAGACTCGACGTAGTTTTCCAAACGCTGCCCAGCCCAGCTGGATCCTTCTCTTGGCCTCCTTCTCGAAATTGTTTTTACCTAACTGCATAATCTGCCCAAGGTAAGTGTATTCGGAAACAATTTCGAGAAGGTGGCCTTCTACGACTACCGGTCCCGGATCAATTTGGCAATTGGTCATGACTTTGGTTTTTTCCAAATTCATGCCAAGACCGATGCGTCGCGAGGCTGAAGCTAGGCCGTCCAGCATGTGGGTCAGCTCCTCTAGCGACTCCGCCATTAAAACTATGTCATCAGCGAATCGTAGGTGTGAGATGTAATTGCCGTTTATGTTTATGCCCTTACCTTTCCAGTCCAGAGTCTTAAACATATCTTCCAATGCGCTCGTGAACAGTTTCGGGGATATGACATCCCCCTGTCTCACTCCTCTGCGCAATTGGATGGGTTTAGACTGCTGGTCCTGTACTTGGACACTCATAGTAGCGGCATCGTAGAGACATCTCAGCACCTCGATATAACGATAGTCTACTTGGCATCGCTGTAAGGATTCCAGAACAGCCCAGGTTTCGACAGAGTCAAAGGCTTTCTCATAGTCCACAAAAGCGAGACACAGGGGCTGATTATACTCTTCGGACTTCTGTATAATCTGCCGCACTGTGTGAATGTGGTCTATGGTGCCATATCCTCCGCGGAACCCGGCCTGTTCCGGTGGCTGAAACTCGTCGAGTCTCCTGGCGAGACGATTCGTGACCACTCGCGAGAACAGCTTATAGACGTGGCTCAGGAGTGTGATGGGTCTATAGTTTTTAAGGAGGGTTTTATCGCCCTTCTTAAAAAAGAGCACCACCAAACCCCCGCTCCACGCCTTAGGAGTTCTCCCACTGTGAAGGACGGTATTAAAGAGGCTCTGTAGCTCGTGTCCGTCAAGTTAGCAGCCACACCATGGAATTTTAAGATTATAAATATGCCAATTAACTGTGCCGTCAATGCTGTATCCGGTGCCGCAAAGCATATAAATAGTGCTCCAGTACTTTAGGAGATATTGAGGGATTTCACTGTGGCTGCTATCTTGACGTCAAGCTGGCAGCCCCGCTGATTGTGAAAAAACCAAAGCTAGATTTGAATTGTGAACTATGCCAAATAACTGTTCCCATGTATGTTTAGTTGTGCTATAAAGCTCAGAAATAGAGACCCTGTGGTTTAAAAGATATTAGGCTCTAAACATCTACATACATTGGAGAGTACAGATGAGTACAAAAGTGTTAAGATTACGATTGCAACTAGACTCGCTAGATGGCGTCTTTGTTAAGGTAAGTTTAGATCTGTTCAACATTCGTTGAAACAACGGATTGTCGCACGCAACACTGTTCCACAATGTTGTATGTTCAACAATGATCAACATCTGTTGCAGCAACTGATTCCACAGTTTCATTTTACATACGTTCTACATTTGCCAATTATACTTCCATAAAAACTTGTAAAGACTTAGAAATATTTGAGTTCTTGGATAGTACCTACGTATTCTCTGGCTTGTCCCCAAACATGTTGTACCTATACCAAACGTACTAGAATGAATCTTGCTTGTCCCGATTTACTATCGCTGTTTCTTTGTTGGAGTTCAAAAACTCCTATGGTTTCTTGAGCTGAGTAAGACAGCCGTCGTCGCCTAGACTTATAATCTGACGAACTAAAATAAAAAAAAGCATTGTAAATAAATAGTAAATTGAAATGGTACACAGAACTTTATCGCTATAAATCTTAAATATGTAAAATAAGGCAGGTAAATAGGCCAAGTGCGAGTCGCGACTAGGTAAACAACAGTAGGCAAGTACCTATACAAATTTCCTATGGTTACTTTTCTTTTTTAGTTACAATATGAAATCATTCAAGTGTCTACATGTTGCTAATAAAAAAATCTCGTTTGTTGTGTTTGTTGTTGCCAACTTAAATATTTACTTTATTTTGTTTTTAGTGTTTATTATTATAGCGACAACTTTTCTTAAGATACAGCCTGGTGACACGCAGACAGCGAACAGACAGACAACAGACGGACAGACAGTGAAGTCTTTGAAAAAGGATCAGAAAAAGGGTTTTGACATTTGGCGAATAAACGGTAGTTAGGTACATATTTTTTTCTTATATTAGCACTAAAACCAAACATAATTCTATACTTAGTTGCTTATTTTTGGCAAAATAAAAAACATTAACTAAGATCCTTTGAAAGCAACAATGAAAGTGTAAGAATAACCATAAAAACACAAAAATATTATTTATTAAAAACACACACTCCTTCATCACAAGTTGATTCTCTCGGAGTTATAATCACCCCCATTCGGCTTAGGACATAATATATAATAATGTAACATGACACTAAGTATAAAATGTTTTAGACGAATGTATAGACTCTAAATACCTATTTATTTCAGCAAAGGTGTTTTTACCTATGTTTGTTTTTTTTGTGTAGGTAGACTTTGCTGGCCACACTGGTCATGTTTTCTGATTGTTTACTTTACATTCCGGTGTCTATGGTGGCTTAACTACAGTTTTTCATAAGAATAATGTGTCAATCAATAAGAATAAAAGACAAATAAGATTTGAATGTTTGTCCATAATATATTATCGTCTTTTGTGGCTTCAGCAGTACTTGCTCGTCTAGAAATAATAATAAACGACTATTATTATTTCTAGGCGAGTAAATGCTTTAGCTGCAATAAACGCCATCTAGCGATTGATTGCTATCTTAGTCTAAACACTTTTGTACTCATCTGTTTTCTCAAATGTATGTAGATGTTTAGAGCCTAATATCTTTTAAACCACAGGGTCTCTATTTCTGAGCTTTACAGCACAACTAGATATGCATGGGAACAGTTATTTGGCATAGTTCACAATTCAAATCTAGCTTTGGTTTCTTCACAATCAGCGGGGCTGCCAGCTTGACGTCAAGATAGCAGCCACAGTGAAATCCCTCAATATCTCCTAAAGTACTGGAGCACTATTTATATGCTTTGCGGCACCGGATACAGCATTGACGGCACAGTTAATTGGTATATTTATAATCTTAAAATTCCATGGTGTGGCTGCTAACTTGACGGACACCTGTAGCTCCTGTATAATGGGGGCTCCTCCTGCCTTTAGAAGCTCTGAAGTAATACCGTCCTCACCCGGGGCTTTTCCATTTTTAAGCTGCCTCAGAGCTAACACGATTTCATCTTGGCTGAAATCTGGCAGTTCGTCGGTATAGTGGCGTGTCAGGGTGGCTCTAGAATCATGGTCATCTCTTCGGGACTGAGGGGTATGTGCAGTGTACAAACGGCCATAGAAGTCTTCTATCTCAGCTGAGATCTCTGGCTTCGACAAAACGATCCTCCCGTCGTGCGTTTTAAGCTTCGTCAGGTGGCTCCTGCCAAGCTGCTGAGTGAATACTTTGGACCCTCGGTTTCGCTCTATCGCCTCTTCAATGAGGCGTGTGTTGGAGCTCCGAAGGTCACGCCGTACCATCTTCGCGATTCGCTTGTTCAGGTCTGACCTCTCTAACGAAGACATTTGGGTGGTTTCCCGTCTTTTTGTCATCAGATCCAGAGTCTCATCCGAGAGTTTGGACTTCCTGCCAGTACCTAGCTTGCTGCAGAACTTAGTGCCCTCGTCCCTCAACGTTTCGACCAGATTGTGTAGGGTCTCGTCAGCGTCATCAGTGGGTTCCAAGGCAGCGAATCTATCCCCGAGAAGCTGCTGAAACTTCTCGGTGCCCGCCATGATTTGGATTGGATTAGGTCGGAGCGTGGACTTCATCAGACGGTTTCTTTCAAGCTTTAAGTTGATATTCAGAGTGCCTCGGAGCATTCGGTGATCAGATCCGGTATTGAACCTGTTGATCACTGAGACATCTCTGAATATGTGCTTGCTATCCGTCATGATAAAGTCGATCTCATTTTTTGTCACAGTGTCGGGGCTTTGCCATGTCCACTTCCGCTGGGGCTGTTTCTTAAAGAAGGAGTTCATTAAGAACAGCCCCTCTTTCTCAAGGAAGTTGACAAGCATTTGCCCCCTGTGATTCCTAACTCCATAACCATGCGGGCCTATTCGGGATTCGTTGCCAGTCTGGATTCCCACCTTGCCGTTAAAGTCCCCCATAACAACGTTGAAGTGAGCCTTAGTGGTGTTGTGTAAGGCTTTGGATATGTCTTCGTACATATCCTCCACTTCATCATCCGGGTGTGCCGAGGTCGGTGCGTAGACCTGAATTACCTTCATGCTATACCGCTTCGACAGCCGAAGGATCAGGTACGCTACCCTGGTCGACACACTGGAGATTTCTTGAACGTTGTTAGAGAGGGCCTTATTGACGAGGAAACCTACGCCACCCTGGGATGTTTTATCACCCTCGCGAAAGTAGAGAAGATGGCCCGAGTCTAGGGTTACGGTGTCCTCGCCCTCTCTACGGACTTCACACAACCCTAGAACATGCCATTTAATGTTCTCTAACTCCACTTCCAACTGCGCTAGATGATTGTCAAGCCTCAGAGTGCGTCCGTTGTACGTTGCCAGGGTCAGTTTCGATATTGTGTGGTAGCCTGCCGGCCGGTGATTCTTAGCACCCCCTGCCCCGCCGTTACCATGGCCGCTACCATAGCCAGGAATAGCGAGGCGGCCGGGTACTGGGGGCCATTTTTTGGCTTGTGTCTTCATTTGGGGGTAATGCCCATAATCCCCACGCTGGGCATGCGGGTTGGGGATCGCAGTTTGGTGAAGGAGTTGTTCTGCGGGGGCGCTGCTGCCCACCCCCGGTGTGTCCCTTAGTCGCCTCTTACGACACCCACGGGAAGAGTTGGGGTGGTGCAATTCTAAGCCGGCACCACACGGCTACCAAACAAACAAATAGAGATCTAATATACCTTTATATAATCTAAGTAAATTACTCAAACTACCGTGAAATGAAATCAGTTCTAAGCTGCTTCAAAGCTCATTAACTGATAAGTCATCTCAAGGGACAAATGTAAAATAAGCATACCAACTTGTAACCCGTTCTCAGCAAATAAATGATTTTGATTTTCGTCAGTTATTTTGCATGTTTATTTTTAAAGCTGCAAAGTTAAATCAGCTGTCTTCCTAGATGCGTTTAGCTTACTAAAACCACTTGTAAATCACTTCGTCTGATGGAAGCGTCCTTATGTTACAATGACCCTGATTTCTCATTCAAACACAAGGTTTTTGAATGATTAGGCCAAAGGTTTGTATAATCTTCCAAACTTTTTGTCCTAGACCCTCCATGCGAAATCAGAATCAAAATGCGTGGAGGAACTAGAACGGAATTATGCTTTTCATGAGTTAGGTGGATCCACACTTTACTAATAGCTTTCCAGTTGTGTTTGGCATCGCTTTCACAGCTTGAATCTACAGTTTTTAATGAAACATATTCTGAAGCCATCCCTGCAGTACTCATAATGAGAAACAACTTAATCCGCCGTGGCTGGGCACCGGGCAGGTTGTAATTGCGAGCCTGCGCGCGCGCAGCTCTACGCTCCCGGAATGGACGGCGTCAGCCTCCCGCGGCGTCGCAACCACGACCTGTTACCTACACACACTAGAGGAGTTGTAGCTCTCCTTTTTACCTTTATTTAAGTAGCACATCATTATTTTTTTATTACTTAATCAAAAGTAAATATAAGCACGGCTCGTGTTGTTATAGACAACAATTACTATTGTAGGTACAGGTAGGCTTTTGAAAAGCTTATTTTTAAATGTCCTTTAAGATGAAGAAACATCTTAAATTAAAGATTAATCTTACAAAAAAATATGTTTATAGTGTTGGGCATTAAGTTAAAAACCAATCTGTTCTATTGTAGGGTAAGTACCTAAATACCTATACACAAATAGGTAGATAGATATATTGTAATATGATCAAAGACATGTGTACTCCATATAAGGATAAGTATTGTAATGTGAGTAATTAATTAGAGACCATTGTTTACTTCAATAGGACACCATGTAAAGTGACCCTTATTATAAACAATGACGTAATTACCTACTTTAAGGAACTATGTAACCCCTATATAAAGGACCAATATTTACCTAATAAATCAGTTATCATCTTGAGCTCTATCTTTTACTTTCGCACCTCGCACCCACAACACACTATTTACAAGGGTTTTGAGACATTTGGTTGGTGTAAGTTGATTCTCAAAACGAAACGATCCAATCCAACCCACCTACGCAGAAAACTATTGACTCGGGGCCCAGTTGTGGTCTAAATAAGGAAGTGGGCAATGCACACATCTTCGTCCGAGACCGATCCATGATCTAATTATTTCAACGAGGGAGTCCTTACTACAAACCTCAATTCATCCACAAGTCGAAGGGAAATCGATTGAACGATACTTTAACAATTTGACACGAGAGCAAGTCGCAAAAGAAAATAGCAGACGGATATTCCTAATTTGCAAGAGCGAACTAAAGTTATCACATGTTAACTTGCGCGATATGTACTGATAGTTGAAGTGAAAGATTCGATGCACATTGAAGATTTAAACCTTTTTTTTTAATAAACGAATTACATAAAGTAAGGATGAATAACAAAAAGTATTATCAGATTAGGTAGTTCATTTTATTCCAGCACTAAGCGAGCGAAGTTGCCGATAGAACATGAAGTAGAGAGGATTTAAATAATCACAGATCAAGGTAACTACTAGTTAATAGGAAAAATAGAATTAAGGGGTTCAAGCTTGGAATCTTGACTTATTTCTAAAATATGAGGTTCATTCTCCTGATAATCTGATTAGTCAGACTTTTAACTCAAGCCTTTCGAAACAGTTCTCCTGTATTTTTAGTAATTACTTGGTACGAGTACCTAATCCGATTTCTGATAAATTCTACAATTAAAATAACTGAGTAATATCTATGTAAAGTAAAATGTTGTATTCGAGTTACGATCGAGATCCGGTAGTGGAGGCGAGCATCGCGACTGATGTCGCCCACGCGCTCCGCCGCTATAATCAATTCATACTCTCCATACATATCGCTATAGTGTGCAGGGACAAGACCATTTTATAAACACTACTTGCTGCATTTGCCTAATCTGAAACAAGAAATTGATGATACAGATCAAATACTACGTAGTAAACAAAGGGCCTTTATTAACCAATAAAATTATAGAAACGACTAACTGATAACTGTATTTAAAAAATCTATAAAGATAGAAAAATCTAGGACCCAAGAAACGAACTAAAGGAATAATAATAAAGGTATCTTTTATTGTTCCCAATATTTACGAGGCAGACTATGCACAAAAGTTTGTGATATCTGTTTTGTTCTTCGGTTAAAACCAAAGACATTTTCGATAAAACTTGAAAGACATAGTTTTCATTGTCAATTCAGTAAATCTTCACAAAACCCACGCTTTATTTAAATTGATAAATTAACGAGTCAAGAGAATCAAATAAAGTTTTATTTGATTCAATCAATGTCAATAGGACACTTAATAACTAATCCAATGAGAGAGAACTCCGCATTGTAAGGTAGGCAGCTATACGTCGTATCTCTGCATTGACCCGAGTGGGCATCAATTACTTAACCTTACTTAAGGTGCGGGTCACAAACACGCCACCACAATTGAGGTCCATCTCATACATGTCTCGTACCTACATATCTCATACACGGTGACTCACAACACAACACCAGGGGCATTTATTCAAATTAAATTCAAAACAAAGGTCTCAATAGTGCCATTCAATCAGGATTTTGTGCATTTGGTATTCTACTATATTTGCGCTTGAAGAGACTTTCATAATTAGAATGTAAAATTGGTAGTTATAAAGATAATCGTCACAGTTATGAATGAACCTCAAAAAGTTTGTGCTAGTAGAATACCAAAAAGAGTTTAACACTGTTTTTGACACAATACTATTTAAACGGTGAAGCGATTTTCTAGTGGAATTCGGGCCAAGACTTCGTGAGGTTAAATATTCTAGAACTAAGTACTTATTTAAACGCTTTGTTGGTTAACATCAAGGGATTTAAACCCGTGAACCCGAATATAGGGTGGAAACTTAGGGGACTATGTAAAGACAAAAGGATGTAAAGACAAAAGGTTAGGAGTATATAACTATAAAATCGATAAATATATGGAACGAATTATTTTGTAATAGGTATTGCACTGACTTTTTTGCTTTTGAATGTGTTAAGGTTGCCAAATAACAAAAGCCTACGCAAGTATTAATATCTTTCAAAGATGTATTAACGTAGTAATGCTAGATCTTAGGTATAATTCGACCACCATTTGACCGTAAGCCATAGACAAGACGTGTGACTGACGTTATTGTCAAATTCTCATCATTATCTATAGATAATCTGATAACCACCATAAGAGCTAGCGTGCACTGGTGACTTTTGTCAGAGTAACTGTTTTGTCACTGCGTGGATATGTATGGAGATGTGTGGAATATCACCCAGTTGTCACGTCGTAACATGCGCGCATCTCCAAACATATCCACGGACTTGATAAGAGTGACAAAACAGTCACGCTGACAAAAGTCACCAGTGCGCGCTAGCTCTAACACCATAGGTACTTACACTTGTAAAATATTATGCTTAGCTTGGGACTAGATTATGATGTAATGATTATTGGTAATGATTATTTCTTTATAATTTCTGTTTCAAAGTACAAAATGTTAATGATATATACATTTATTTATGTAAATACAATGTTAACTAAGAATATTGTGACTAACCATGTAGCTATACACTCGAAGGAAAAACACGACCCGCGTTTCTACATAAATACTCCGATGTAGAAACACGGGTTGTTTTTACACCTATAATTACAATAACATCTGAACAAACAGATAAGTAAGTACATAGATATAAACACCTATTATTTTAGTATTACAAAATATTACGTAAATATTATGGGAAGTTACAGAATAATGTTTCATCAAGTTTTGCTTTAACTCTACCTACTTAAATCGCGAAACAAACTATACCTAAGTACCTAAAGTTTTATCTATAAAAAAGGTATCTACAAGAAATTAAATGGGTGGACATGGATTTTAATTACAACTAGTACATACCTACAATTGAAACCATTGCGCTACCTTAAGACTGTTTGCAACCGTCTCCAGTTAGTAATGGTTTCAAGTGTAGGTATGTACTAGTTGTAATTTTTTCTATTCCTTGATTGTAGTTTTCGTTGTTAATAAAAAACATAAGCAAAAAAAAAGAAATTAAACAATTATAACAAGCCATTGTCTGATAAATTAATTTACTAAGTAAACCGACTTAGAAAATAAACTGCTAAAAGTAACAAATCAGAACATTTATTTCAATAATGACATATTACAACAATTATTTACAAATACTAATAAGTTTTCACTTTTCTAAAAATCTAAGCATTTACCAAAAGACAGATCTCCTGTGAACTCTATGAGAAGTATATCATGATTATACCGAATTTTCCCCGTTTGAGGGACTACTAAAATTAATAAACTGATTATATAAATAATCGAAAAGATAATTTATTTTTTCATGCAATTGAATGGAAATATAAAATAAACAATCCCGTAATGTTTTGGTTGTTTTAACCTCTCGGGTAACTGTTAGTTTACGATGTTATTGCGGTCGAATATAAAGTTCATTGTTGGAGACGCAGCACGCTCCAAAACAATAGACTACTTCTTCAGTCTACCTGAATATATTTATGGCCCTCTTTACACTCCTTTGTAACTTATCTGACATCAAAATTATTACTTTGTTCAACGAAGATGTTACTTCATCAACATAGTATAAAACAAAGTAGCTTTTTCTGTCCCTATATTCCTATGTCCCTTTGAATGCTTAAATCTTTAAAACTACGCAACGGATTTTGATGCGGTTTTTTTTAATAGATAGAGTGATTCAAGAGGAAGGTTTATATGTATAATAAAACCGTGCGAAGCCGGGGCGGATCGCTAGTCTTAAATAAATAAATAATGCCACACATCATCTAGTCTGAAGCTTCTGTCTATCTAGCTTGGGGGCTTGAGTTATGGACCTACAAGTTACTTAATACAATAGGATTACAAAAATAAATATATTTGTGGTAAGGAAGTCGATATTATTATAGTAAACTAGTATCTGACCGCGGCTTCACGCGCGTTGTTTCTATACAAAAGTCTCAAGGCTATTTCTATCCCATGAAAACTGATTTATGGGATAACAGAAGCCAATAAAAAAAATGTATTTATGTAATGTATTGTATTATGTATATCAGTCATCAAGTACCCATAACACAAGCTCTGCTTAGCGCTTAGCTTGAGATGATGCTGTGTGGACTGTCCGGAAATATTTATTTATTATGTGTTATTAAATGGCTAGAAATAAAAAATCTGCTAGATCCACTTATTAGTTACCTATTGCATGAAAGAGGAACAAACATCCATTCAAACTTTGGCTTTTATAATATTAGGTAAAAGGGACTACTCAAAATGTCGAGCAACACAACGGAACGTAGAGAAGAATCAATTCAGCCCGATCCATTCAGAAGGTTTACGTAAAAGAATAAGAAGCATATCATACAGACAAACTTTTTATTATTACTAAGGATAATAATGATTTTGGTATTTATTAACTTGAAAGTCCATAAGTAGAAAGATAAAGTTTTCGTAGTTTGCTATTTGGGAGTTGCTAGAGTCCAGCAAATCCTACTTTAGTAGTAGGTAGGTAGGTATTTCTACTATTATAGAGAAATTAATCATGATCCATCAAGTTTTTGGCAACACGACATGCTCCAACATGATAAAGTAAATATTATTGAAAGATAAAGACATGATATTACTTATCTATGCTGTCACAACAAAGTATAAAACGTTTCCGTGACTGCTTATCATTGTTGTGTAAAAATTACGTGTAATTTATTGTTTCCTATCAGACAATACTAACAACTGAATGTGATTATTCGTTTTCTGGACTCTAAAAAGCTCTGTGACTCTATTAATCACATTATAAACCGCTATTATCTCCGTCTATTAACATTCGAGTGCTCTGCCGAGTGCGTCCGCGCATCAACGTCCCGCGCCAAGTCCCGCGCGCGGCCGGGAGAGAGACAGCGGCCGAGCTTCCCGCTGCGGGGCGTGGCTCTATGTAAGAAAGCTCGCGAGCCCATTGGCCCATCCGCGCGCGCAAAGCTGCCGGGGCGGTCCCGCCCCGACCCGCTATAAATACCGCCGCCCGCCTCCGCGCCCGCCAGTTCACTCGCCGCTCGCAGTGACAACGCACGCGCAGTGCGCTCTCATTATCGCAAGTGCTCACAAGTGTTTCAATATGGTGAAGTTCGAAGGAGATTTCAGTATCAACTCTATACTGATGAACCACGCGGCGCCCAAGCCGCCGCCGTCGCCGGCGCCCTCGTCGACGGGCGCCTCGCCCTCCGAGGCCGACCTCAGCGACAGCGAGCTCGACGTCACGGGCACCGAGCCCGTCGACTGCTCCAAGCCTAAAGACATCGACTCCAAAGACAAGAAGCACGAAAAGCCCGCCTACTCCTACAACGCGCTCATCATGATGGCGATCCGCAACAGCGCAGAGAAGCGCCTCACGCTCAACGGCATCTACGAGTACATCATGACCAACTTCCCGTACTACCGCGAGAACCGGCAGGGCTGGCAGAACTCCATCCGCCACAACCTGAGCCTCAACAAGTGCTTCGTGAAGGTTCCGCGGCACTACGACGACCCCGGCAAGGGCAACTACTGGATGCTGGACGCCTCAGCGGAGGACGTGTTCATCGGCGGCACGACGGGCAAGCTGCGGCGGCGCTCGGCGCTGAACGGGCGCTCGCGGCTGGCCTGCTTCAAGCGGCCGCTGTTCCCGGGCGCGCCGGCCGCCTACCCGCCGCACGCCTACTCGCAGCTGGTGGGCCTCTACTCGCAGCTGCTGTACCAGCGCTACGCGCCGCTGCAGATGAAGAGCCCGCCGGGCCCCGGCGCGCTGCACCCCGCCTTCCGAGACTCCGTGCCGTACGGCAGCCTGCCCTACTCGCCCGCGCTGTACGAGCGCGGGGGGGCGGGGCCCTTCCTGCCGCAGCAGGGCCTCTCGCTGGCGCAGACCTCGGCGCTGATGGCGCAGGGCTCCCCGATGCTCACCCCCTCGCCCCCCATGCTGCACTCGCCCCCCTCGGGCGCCTCCAGCCCGGAGCTGCCCTCCCCCTCGCACCACCCCCTCTCCCCGCACATCTACAAGCCCGTCACGGTCCTGACGCGGCACTGAACCCTCTAGGTGACGTCTGCCACCAAATACTCAGAGACCGCTTGAGACTTTCGTTTTATCTGTGATTTAGTTTTAGTGTTCGGAGGACCAGTGTCGAGAGGTAATCTCCTTGTGTTTGTAATGTACTCGAAGCACGATATTGCAATATTAGGCGCACTCGTTAACCGTGTATTGTAGCATTCCTCTGTATCTTTGTAAATAATTCCAAAGTTGTATATTTATTGATTAGTGTAAGGATTAGTATAAAAGAAAAGATTATAATAAACAAATATTGTTCTCCTTAAACTTGACTTTAATTCCATCCTCCCGTTGCTTCGTGGAACTCTGAACACGCCGCAGGTATTTAGGCCTAAATACTTCTCAGCGCCGCTCACTGGCGAACATTTTTTATAAAAACAAAATCGCATATCCGTAAATTATTGAATAGGTACTGGATTTTATAAAAAAAAATCAAGACTATCTTTAATGCTTATCTAACTAAAAATTATGAAAATTCACTACAGGTTCAGAGTTCTAAGAAGAGCTCCAGACATTCAAATACAAAACTTTTTTTATAATACCTACAGTAATCTTACCGTTAAACTATCTAAATCTGATTACACAGCACTTACAAAACCCTCAAATCGATTTAATGAAATCCAACAAAGCTCTCATTCTAAGCCATTAATCTAGAAATCTATCTTTAAACAGATTAATAAAAGCCCCCTGAATAAAAAGTTGTCGCGACGTAATCCTGAGCTTAGTGCGATCACAATAGTCCGGATAAACAATAGCGGCAGGAGGCTGGATTACATTCCACATTGGCTTACATCTAAGCTAATCTAAGGCATAGTTACGACGCCGTTGCTTTCTGGAAACTAAAAATAGTGTTATTTAATGATTAGTTTTATTTTGATACCGCTGGGAATTCTAGGGATTCCACGGCGTTAAGACTCTATTCAGTTATAAAAGATTAAACGTCCTTCTTATGTTTGGGTTAGGGAAAAAGAGAAATTCCATTTAAGGTTGACTTTTTAACAAAATATATCATACATTTGTTCATATTTTGTTGTTTGCTGAGTTAATTTTATATCGTCGGTTCACGCACCAGGCTGGGCCTATGTCGAGAAGCAAGAAATAATTTAGATACAAAAAAAAAGATTTGAAATAGGTAGTATATAAGTAGTACATAATATAAGACAAAAAAATATTTTGTAAATATTTATTTTTCATCATCAAAAACGATAAATATTTCGACGCTGGAAATTTGAAATGTCGTAAGGGACATTTTTATACCATTCAACTGGAAATTTTGTCCTCTATCGATCTGTATATTTAAAATTTTGATATCTCTTCAAATAAAGAAGTATGAAGTCAAATTGTTTTGTCGTAAGTGAAATTGTAGTAAAATTTTTGAGTCGTATGGGTCAAGTTTTGTTTATGTAGCTTTTAGCAACGTCGTAAATCTAAGTAACTGTCTGTTTCATACGGTGTAACATGCATACACAAAATTACGAATCCGTTACAACATTTTGTTCAAAAACATATTTTTTTAAATATTGTCGTAAGTAGCAACAGTATTTCATTAATGTCTGTTACGACATTTTGTTCGAGAAGATAAATGAAAAAATATGATAAATTTGGTAATTTTACCTAACTTTCTACGAGAGTGGAACACGGAATGTAGCTTGTTATGTTACCTTTGGGGGGAATCAGAAGGTAAACGCGGGAGTCAGGAAATATCCAGCTGCCTTTACTTGTACCTTAAAGATGTTGACAAGAGGGGGATAAAAAATCTATTACTGTACTGCGATTCTTGCTGCGGGCAGAATCGCAATAAAGGAGTAATGAGTGCCCTTAATATTTTTTTGAAAACTTCGAAACATTTACAAGTTATTCAAATTAACTTTCTGATTCCTGGCCATACTTAGGTACATGTCGGTCAGTCCTGGATTTGTAAATAGGCCGTATAGGCCGCGGCCTAGGGGCGGCTGCGTCCTAGGGGGCGGCAGCGTCCTAGGGGGGCGGCAGATTTCAGAGGACGGTGTGAAATGATTGTTAAATATTCAATGAAAGAGGAAGCTGAAGCTCATAAGTTTCAACTACATCAAAAATATTCAACAGGTGATGGAAAAGCAAGGGGCGAAAAGGGAAAAGGGAAGGGGAAGGGGAAGTCCAAAGTGAATATCGCAGGAGTCAACATCGCAAAACCAGGATGGAACTGAAGAAATTGAGTTGAAAGCTTTATACAACTAAAACCCATTTCTGCAGCAAAGTACAAAGATTTGAAACGTTTATGCGACAATGGAACAATACCAAAACGGTTTCACGCAAAATACCTTAATCTTCCGTATAATTCTGGGGTACCAGATGAGTCAAACGATACAGACGAGGAAGATGAGCGTGAATTATGAAAATATGGTTATAAATAATATTGATTATAAGATGATTATGACTATTAGGAAGATGAGCGTGAATTACAAAAAGATGATTATGAATTATAGTACCTAGGTAATTGTGGTTGTAAAGAATTGAAATGAAAAATTATTTTAAGGTTCCTTTCATCGTCAAATTAGCTGACGTCTTAAGATGAGTTTGAGATCCCTTAATCGTGAGATTTGCTTCCTGCACGTGTATTGCTCAACTTTCATCGTGTACCTATAGCTCAACTTTCATCTCGAAACTTCAGCTAATTTAAAGATAATAATATTAATAATTCAGTGGTAATAACTGTTTCATTCGTTGATTGTGTTCATTGTTATTACATATTTTGTCAGTAAAAATACAACTAACCTATTAAGTACCTAATATTTGTTTTTCTTGATCTACATCCTTAATCTAATTAGGTTTCGGTATTAAGCTTCATTAACGAAACTATTTCAAAAAAAATGATTTCATTATTGTTTACGATCACTACATTTTCCTATACATTTCTTAACTGTACAACATAAAATGCTAGCATGAACAAGGCGGTTAGGGTAGTTACGACAAAATGATTTTTATTAGCTAAGGTTATAAAAAAAAATTAACGTCGTAATGGACACCTCTTCAAAAATATCCACGTGTAAGGGACACCTCTTCCTAAATGTCAAAGTGTAAGGGACATCATCTTTTAAACTATTGAGTTTAGCGAGGTTAAAGTTATATTTAGCTATAAATCAATAAATTTTAAAACATTCTGTCTAAAAATCATCTTAATAGGAAAAAAAATGACAAAGTTGTGACGTTTTAAAAGAACAAATTTTGTTTTTTTGCTCTCCTGTAAAGCGTAGGTTTGTCCCTTACGACATTTCAAATTTCCAGCGTCGATTTATTTTTAGATTTGAGCGGAGTTGCATGCTTTTTGATTGACTTTTTATTCACAGCTACCTATGAGCTTTTTAAAACTTTTGTTTATTGTAAATTGCCATTGCTAAATTGCAATTGACAAAATACCCTGCTGATAGTAAGTAGGTACAATGAAAACTATATTATAACTATTAATAACTAGATATAGTAGTTCCAAAGATACAACTGGCTCTTGTTAGTATTAGCACAGATTTTATGTTATTATAAGAAAAAATTTAAGATATCAGAAATCCTTCTCAAAAAGCAAGTCAAAAAATTATACAAAACCATTATATTATTTTTGGACTGTAGGTATCCGTATATCAACGGTGTGCCAACTTATTAACTAATAAAAATTTTGTCAATTTTTCATAATAAGTAGTAGGTAAGTATGTTATTTAAATAAAAACTCATTCTCGGTAAGTATAAAAAGTAAGTAAGTAAAGGTAGATAACTATTTATGAACAACTTCGAGATACTTACATTACTTACATCTAATTTTCGTACGCATACCTAATGCGTACCTTCTTATACATATAAATACATTTAAGGTACCTCGCTAAATTCAAAGTAACCTTTCTCTTATTTGAAAAAAAAAAACAAATTAATTAACCTTTAGATTTTTTTTACTTCACTTTGTAACCGAAGCCTGAATATAAAATCTTATATTTTTACGACGACGCCTATCGACGCATTCATACATGTATAAAACAATGCACATTTATTTAATTACTCCTCTTTGTTGAGGTTTTAATCTGGAATAAAATAAATAATAACTATTATTATTTGACAATAAAGATAGACCACAATATCTGCCGACAACAGGACAAAAGAGACGACACGCTTTTCGCTCGCTTATTCTGCCGCCGCGCCGCCGCCGCCGGCCGCCTGAAGTCAAGCGTTTTCGCTGGTGGTCAAACGTCTTTAGGCAATTGATTCATTGTCACATTGAACTATAGACAGCCAAAACTAGCGAATTTTATCAATATATTCTTATTTATTATATAGATATATATTTATTTTATCAATTTATTTAATTCAATATGCAAAGTTTAATGAATGAATCTGATTCTTCTGGTTGACTCTACCGATCGGTATCATAAAAATAGAGGGTGGTATTACGATTTTTTAGGTTTTAGTGTATTTGATTAGGTATTTACCTAATAAAGCAAGTTTTTTTTTGTAAAGGCAACATGCCTTTGTTTGGTCCTTCGAGTAAATAGTATCTTAAATTTTTTAGATACGTAGTTGCCCTCCAAGTAACTTTCGTTTGTCCCACCTTGTATGCACCCTACATGCATTTGTTATAATATTTGTTAATATGAAACAAATTTCTGCTAAAGGAATTTATTCGCAGTACCTACCTACCTACCTACAATCTAAATCCCTGTGTATTAATGAATTATAGACATATATAATTTGACTAATTTGACCACAACTAGAAATTCTATCTATGTATGTCAGAAATATTTATATAAGTCCATAATAGTCCAAGTAAATATTTATTTTGGCTTTCCTTAATGACACGAAAAATAAATATTGAGTGTTTTCGTCGTGAATGGTCTAACTTGCCTACACGTGTTATTCACCGACGACAGTGTGGTTTGTTTTTACGGAGTGTGTACGCAAGTGCTAAGTTACATTTTGCCACTGAAATGTGATGTAACATGTTCAGAAATAAATGTGAACTACTTTTGGACTTGCAAAGATTTGCTTCCAACAAAAGGTCTAACTTTTAAAGCCTGAAACGAACATTATCTAACAGAATTTGAATATCGTTCTCAGATATTTAGACCGTATTGAAATATTTGACTTCTGAAATTACGTTCGCTTCGGTATCGTTGACATAAGTTTATCCTAATTCTGATTTAGACCATATGACTTGATTAATAATACATAAATACGCGTGTAGCTATAGGTAAATACAAAAATACATAATTATTATTTGATAGGTATTAACATTTTTGAGATAAACTTTTCTGGCTTTTTAGCTGAGCCAAGCTCAGGTAAAAAAAGGTATTAGGTAAATGTCTTGTTAGATCTTCAACTTTAGCTTTTGGATTACGGCTCTACGTCTGGCTAATCGTTTTTATGAATAAGACAGGTAGATATTCATTGGAAATTACATACTACCTACAGCTAACGTAACATTGAAATCTTGATAGACCTTATTAAAGCAGTCAATCAGGTGCCAAGCCCCGCTAGTGGGGCAGAGGCTGTGTGTCTAGAACAGTTCTGCAGACAATGGCATTCGCGACGTGCTAAGCATCCTCCTCACTCCGTCCAACACCATCGGAGCTGGTCCAAGTGACGGGCGGCAGCGGGCGGCTCAGCCACGCGCCAGCGGTTGGCTAATTTTAGAAATGGAAAAAATCTCCATTAGTATAAGCTGTGGTATAAGTTTGGTTCTTATTTAAAAGTCATGAACGAGGAGCCTGGAGCAAGCATATTTCCAAAGATAAGGTCAAAAGAGCCTGTATTGATTTTATCTCAATAATTTAAATCATCATCTCCATCGTTATTCGACTTCTATCGATTATTCGATTTCTATTTTTTTATTCTTTATTTACACAAAAACATAACATTACAGATGAATCTAAATCGTCATGTCTAGTGGTATATGTGGAATATGGTTAGTGTACCTATAATTCAAAACACAGAAACATAACACTTGTTATCGATTGGCTCTTTAATCCAACATCAATATCCTCTTTATTTCTGTAGCATCATGTAGGAACAAACATCTAATAAATATATTTATTTCCCACACATTGAATGAGCTCTGTATCGCTCACGCTAGATCTCACCACTTGCACCGCCCCGAGTACCTGAGTATTTGAATACAATCACACAAACAAACAGACAATCAGGCTCGCCTGTCAGTAGGAAGACATCATCCATCATCCACCACGAGCCCCGGCTCCCGACTCCACTCGCCTGAGAATGTGATCTATTGTCAACGGATGTAAACTTTGCACAGAAGGTATAGGAAACGAACAGTAGGTGAAACACTCACAGTAGGTAAAAAAAAAAAGTAATAATGTTTATTTTTTTTTCTTTAAGTGTACGCTACACATAGTTTGCTGAAATTATTAAAAAAGTGAATATTTTTTATTAGTCAATGCCTTAGTTAGTTACATTGAGTGAGTAGATGCTGGAAGTCATTTAAATAAACGAACATAATACAGATCAACTCGTTTTTACACCAGTAGCTTTATTTATCGTTTGCTTGACTTCTTTAATTATGAAAAAAAATATTCAGCGTTGATAGTTAGATCTAAAACAGACAATCATATCCATGAGCCGATTTACGATGGTCTGTAATAGCTGTTATATGATATTTTATAGAAGCACTAGGATCGGAATGCTTGTTCTGTTCATCATAAGATTAATCGCGACAAACATCACTGATTAGAAACGCTGCCGAATTGCAATTTGCACAGCGTCGGGCTATATAAACGGAGCTACTGTTGATAAGTTTTTTGATACTGTGCTTCCCTTGATTCGTATAACTGTTTGCAAGAATGCAGGGTTATTCGAATTAACCCGCGGAGGTTCGGAGAGAGTGGACATAATAGGAGAAAAGTTTAAAGAAATCTCGGAAGAAAGGCGCCTGATTGCGCTGCTTGATAATATTTTGGCTTCGTATTTAGCCTCTTGAATAAACTTACATGTTTGGCATATACTCGGCTTGGCTCAGTATTCTTCTTCTTCTTCTTCTTCTTCCGGGCCTTATCCAACGCTAAGTGGGGTCGGCACAACATGAATTCTTATTCCATTCTTCTCTGTTATTCGTCGGCTTGGCTCAGTATTGTGGTATATATAATATCATACTATCATCATCGTTTATATAAATAAAACTGAAATCACCTAGCCAAAAGCTAAGCAGGGCTTGTGTTATATGGATACGAACTACGATAAATAAATATTATCGCAAAAAAATAGACTATCATCGAAATTACCCACAGTGCGAGTGCTTACGCACTTTAATTACATAAATCCTTCATCAATAAATAATGTAGAGAAGGCCTATGTAGGATGTATGCAACCAATATCTATTTATTTTTCCTTGCTAATAATTTGCCACGTTTCGTTTGAGCAGCTGAAAGAAACAAATACACCTACTCCTACCTGTATTGTACCTACAGTGTGACCACAGCTGAAATTGCAGACTCCAAGGTGAACAGTTTCGAATGTAATTATTTCCTATATCATAATAATGATTTGAGTTTAGTATCCAGCATAGTTTTTGAGTAGTTTGATGTGTAGTTTTGCTGTGTTTTTTTTAAATGAATATTTCTTCTATTGAAAGGGTTTTTGTGGCGAATGTTGAGAACTGTGGGATCTCATTGATAGCTAGACCGATCGTGCTCGGGGGAGGACTGTCGATCAGTCATTAAGAAAGCATTTTTCAAAATCTCCAAGATGGGACAAGCGTGCCCAATCTGCCCAACGGCTCCTGGGGCGAGCCCACCCGTGGCCGGGACTGATCGCTCTCTGGGGAGGGAGTGGGTGGCTCGTGCTCGCTACACACGATCGGTTATTGAAATTGCCAGTTTGTGGTACCTTTTATTACAATAAGGATTACTACTGAAGCACTTAGAACTGTAATGACCTACGGAGCTGAGACGTGGACACTCACGGTAGGGCTGGTCCACCAGTTCAAAGTCGCTCAGCGAGCTATGGAAAGAGCTATGCTCGGAGTTTCTCTGAAGGATAGGATTCGTAATGAATACATCCGACAGAGAACCAAAGTTATCGACATAGCTCAAAGAATTAGCAAGCTGAAGTGGCAGTGGGTCGGCCATATCTCGCGAAGAACCGACAACCATTGGGGTAAACGTATTCATGAATGGAGACCGTGACTTGGCAAACGTAGTATAGGACGCACTCCGGCCAGGTGGGTTGACGATCTGCGTAAGACTGCTGGCAGATGCTGGATGCGTCAAGCTGAAGACAGGGCGCTATGGCGCTCATTAGGGGAGGCCTATGTCCAGCGGTGGACTTATATGGGCTGTTGATGATGATGACTTAGAACTCATTTTAATTCAGGAAAATATTTTTGTAATTGGGTTACAGATTACTTGTGAAACAAATGAAAATAAGAACCTACATACTTGCAAACTTTACCTACCTCACTTTGATTATTTTGATAATTACCTATACCTCTAGTTTAAATTTGACTTGTCTAAGTGCTTATTTTGTAACCTAAATAAATAAAGATATTGATTTAATTTACTGATTTACTCGAGTAGGTGCCTCATGAATCGCGCATGCAATGACGCACTGCACTATCGAGTCAATTAATTATGTGAGTAAATTAACAGGTTTAAACCATCGAATTGGTTATTTCATTTATGATTTTCCTGTGAAATACCTATATCTTAGGGGAAAATTATAATAAAAATGATAGGGTTTATTATATGTATAAAGCGGTTTTTACTTGAATTCTTTCATAAATTATAATCTATTATCCAGTTAAATATTTATTGAATACTGACATTATTTAATGATTTGATAAGTTTTTCATGAGGAAACTGGGGGTTTTACCCTTTACCTAAGCTTCGAAAAAGTGTTGTCAAGGAAAGATTTACATTTTATACCGATATCGATATGCGCACGCAATACTATAATCATATTAAAATGAGGCCTATTTAAAATTGATATATTCAATTCTACACTGTTATATTATGTTAACCATATTTATTGAAGAAAAGATATCAATTAGAATTATTTAAAAAAATTACAAAAAGGTTAGGACTGTTGTTTATTTATTGACGGGGGATGATAACCCTTAAATTATTAACAATATGGCAAGTCTTAACAAAAAATGTGGTCCCCAGGAGGGTACCGGTTCTGCCGGAGAATCCCTTCCCGAGCTTAGCTTGGGCCGCCCCTCGTACTCTGGGGGGGGCAAAGAACTGCCTAAACAAAGTAAAAAATTTAAAAAACGACCCAACCAACAGGCCAGGGCTGCATCTTCGGAGGCGCCCCAGCTCAAATTCTTCACGGCTGCAAGTGCGCCAAACCTACCAACTACGTCTAGGGCTGCATCCTCGGAAGCGCCAAGACCGAAAACACCATCAAAGGCTGCACCTTCGGGAGCGCCAAGACAAACCCATCAGACCGTGGTCTCGACAGTCGAGGCGCCCCTCGGGGCTTCCCCGCGCGAGACTACTATAGAACTTTCGGACATAAAAGCCGCAATACCAGACCCAGGGCCAAACTGGAACCTTGTTCCTTCCAGGAAGGACAAGAAGAGGGGCAAGAAGCCCCCCCATCCACCTAGCGAGACCCAAAAGGCGCGGGCGCAGAAACGGCAGATGGCAACCGACGGTGGGCGACGGCTTTTCGGAGCCAAGCCCACGACCCAAGTAGGTGGGACTCGTCCCACCGAAGTGGCCCAGGCACAGGCGCAGCCGAACGCAGCGCCAATGCCTGTCGAAGGAAGCCAGACGCCCGCTCAGCTGCCCAGACCCAGAGGGAAACGCGGAGGGAGGCTGGCAGCTTTGGCCCTCAAAAATAAAAACAACAAACACCCACCGGCTCAGCCGCAGAGTGTCAAGCGTTCCCGACCCGAGGACAGCACTACGCCCTACGGGGATAGTAAGCGTCTAAAGTCGGAGACGGGGCACAAGAGCAACTCTGTGAGCTACGCAGCAGCCTTCAGGTCACACGACCTCTGCGTGGCTGTAATGGTTGAGCCATACCAAGACCTCACGGCGGAGCAAGCCGCGGGAGTGCGTGAGAAGCTGGAGGTAAAGATTGTGGAGGGTCTTCTCGACCCGAGCACTTCGCCCCAGACTTCGAAGGTCCGCTTCCGTGGTCGTGCGCATTATAGCGAGGGCGTCCTCAAATTCTGGTGCGAGGACGACCATACGCTAGCGTGGCTCCGACGTAGTATAGAGGAACAAACATCGCCCATCGCTGGAACAACGCTCGTCATTAAAAGACAGGCGGAGCTCGAGCGCAGGATTCTGTGCGGCCTGTTCGTGCCGATACCAGCAAACATGCAGATGTCGGCCGACCAGATCCGCAGGGTTCTAGCGGGCCACAACCCCGACCTCAGCATCAACTCGTGGAACCCTATACGAGTTGAGAAGCGGAATGACCAGAACGAACCTGGCACATATCTGCGTCTCCTCGTTCCCGAGTCTGATGTTGAGAAACTACGACTAAAAGACCGACGCCTGTACTGGCTCCTTGGGAACATTTATCTGAAAATAATTCAGAGAGATGAACCCAAGGGCGAGAACAGTGACGACAAAACTACTGATCCTGGACCCAACTCAGGTCCAGAGCCCGATCCCTCTTCGGGATCAAAGGCGGACCCTGATCCGCAGCCCGGCCCCAGTTCGGGGAGAGCAGCGGACTCTTCTCCGGCCCCACCATCACCCCTGGGGCTGGACCCGATGGAAGTCCAGGATCCACCTACCCCAACATCCGAGGCGCGCTTTCTCGATACGGAGGGGAGCGATGTCAGCGATAGCGACACCGGCTCCTCTCCTATCAAGCGCGCCTAAAACCCTCGATATACCACCTCCTGATCCACCACCTCCTGCCACACCCATCATCCAAGCGAACCTCCAGCATAGCCTCACGGCTACCGCGTCTATACGCAGAATGCTGGAGGAACATCCTATGACCGTGGCCCTTATCCAAGAACCGTGGATCAGGAAAGGCCAAATCTGCGGCCTGAAAATACCAGGAAGCAAGCTTCTCGCGGATACAACAGTAAGCAATCTCAGAACTTGCATTGTAGTCCCGCGAACCGCTAAAACACTTCTAATAACCGAACTCTGTTCCAGAAACCTAACAGCTGCTAGACTATACTTATCTCCCAACAACAACAGCTACATATCGCAGATAGTCCTAGCATCAGCATACCTGCCAAGCGATGAAGCGATTCCCACACCTGAGCTGGTGTCCCTGATCGAGTACTGCGAGAGGGAGAAACTCGAGCTCATCATCGGCACCGACTCCAACGCGCATCACACGCTGTGGAGCAGCGCCAGGTGTAACGACCGAGGAGAGGAACTGGTAAACTACATTATCTCTACTAACCTTCTCCTTCTTAACAGAGGCTCGGAACCGACGTTTGTCACATCCAGAGCCCAAACCATAATTGACCTAACACTAACAACCTCACAGGTTTCCAACTCCATCAAGGACTGGCATGTTTCTAGCGAAGCCTCTTGCTCGGACCATAGATGGATAAGGTTCAACCTGGAGTTATCAATACCGAACCCACAACCTAGGCGCGTCCCACGTAAGACCGATAAAACTAAATTCTTTACACTAGTTAAAACAGAACTTACGGATAAGCCTAACCTACCAAACCATATAACAGTAGCGGAAATTGACCGCCACATAAACCAACTAACACAAATTCTTACCAACAGCTATGAACGGTCCTGCCCACTAGTCACGCCCAAACATGGGACGAACAGACAATGGTGGGGTCCTGAACTGCAGAAACTCCGTCGCAAAGTAAGGAAACTGTTCAACAGAGCGATAAACACTAAAGACGACAAAGATTGGGAAAAATACCATAGTGCGAAAAGAACATACAAAAAACTAATTCGCCTCAGAAAAACAGAATGTTGGGAGAAGTTCTGTACCAACATTGAAAACAACAATCAGGCCAGCCGTATAAGAAGCATGCTCACAAAGGTGCCAGAAAGCACACTTGGATGCCTTATAAAACCTGACAACACCTACACCAAATCAGATGAGGAGACCAGCGAAGTGCTACTGAACACACACTTCCCAGGCTGTCAGGTTACAGACACCTACGCATGGGAAGAAATATCAGAGCCAACGCCTACAGACCTAGACTGGACAACAGCCCACAATATGATAAACCGCGATAAGGTAATCTGGGCAATCAACAGCTTCCTTCCCTTCAAGGCACCTGGACTAGATGGGATCTTTCCAGGTATGCTCAGGTGGTGCAGCGGCATACTAGCCGACTATCTAGTAAAGATATTCAGAGCATGCATCGCTAACAAGTACATACCACATAAATGGAGGGAAGTCAAAGTAGTATTTATACCAAAACCAGGAAGAAGTGACTATACCCAACCTAAATCATTTAGGCCCATAAGCCTAACATCATTTCTTCTAAAAACACTAGAAAGGCTATGTGACAGAGAAATAAGAGACAACACACTCTATCACAACCCGCTACACCCACAACAACACGCCTACAGCAAAGGCAAATCAACAGAATCAGCTTTACACAGTGTAGTCTCACGTATAGGAAGCGGATTAACGTCAAAACAGCCAACTCTGGCGGCCTTCATAGACATTGAAGGAGCTTTTGATAAGACCAGTTTCACCAGCATATACAGTGCCCTCACTAGATATGGTGTCGCGCCGACTTTAGCTGAGTGGATAAATAACATGCTCAAAAACAGAGCTATACAAGTAACAATCAACAAAACTACGAGAGGTGTAGTTGCCAGGGGCTGCCCACAGGGTGGTGTCTTGTCGCCCCTTCTATGGAACATAGTTGTTGACGAACTAATCCGCAGGCTGAACGGCCACGGACTGGTTACCGTGGGATATGCGGATGACCTCGCGATCCTGGCGACCGGATGTTTCGAGAATACACTATGCGACCTGATAAAACTCGCCTTCAAAACCATTGAATCATGGTGTAACGACCATGAACTCACAGTTAATCCGACAAAAACTGAACTTATAATGTTTACAAACAAGCGACTTCTGGGAAACCTTAAACTCCCAAAGTTATTTAACACAGAGATCAAACTGAAAACAGAAGTCAAGTACCTAGGGGTCATACTAGACAGCAAATTGCTGTGGAACAAACATCTTGACTACAAACTCCAAAAAGCCACAGCCGCTTTCTACCAATGCAGCAGAATGCTAGGTAAAACGTGGGGGCTTTCACCGAAAATAACCATGTGGCTCTACACTGCTATCATAAGACCAACACTAACTTACGGAGCGATAGTCTGGTGGACCAGAACGGAGCTGAGCACCGTAATAACTAGACTGCAGCGCTTCCAAAGAATGGCATGCTCAGCGATAACAGGCTGTATGAGAACTACTCCCGGAGCTGCTCTAGACATCATCCTAGATCTAGCACCACTAGACCTGTATATACAACAAGAAGCGACGATGTCGGCGCTAAGATTACACAACATGGGGCTTTGGGGCGTCACAAGTAGCCCACATGCCCAGATCATGGACAGGATTATAGCTTATGAACCCCTCATAGCTGCCCCCTGTGACAGAATGCCCAGCAAACCAATACAAAACAAACACTACCAGATACAGTTATATGAGGACACAAAGGATGAGTCTAGAACCCATGAAGTTAGAATCTACACAGACGGTTCCAAAACCCTAACAGGGACGGGAGCCGGGGTTCACTCAATGGACCTCAACATTAACATATCAATAACGTTAGGAGAACACAGCTCCATATTCCAATGTGAATGCGTAGCAATAACCCAGGCAGCTACAGCTATACATAATAGAGGAATCAACGAACAAGGCGTACGTATTCTCTCTGATAGCGCTGCCATACTCAGAGCCCTGGAAGGCAAAAACTGTAACTCTAAGCTCGTGTACGAATGTCACTTAGCATTAGAAAGGATATCCACCAAGAACAAGACCATCCTTCAGTGGATTAAGGGCCATAGCGGATCTCTAGGAAATGACGCCGCGGATGAATTGGCACGGAGGGGATCGGAAACGATCACAGAAGGACCGGTGCCCTTCCTTCCTCTGCCATTCTCTCAAATCCAGACATGGACTAGGCTCAGAACCAGAGAGATGCATAACGAACGCTGGACACGCCTGCTTGACTGCAGACAAGCCAGAGAGGCGCTTCCATCGATATCACCAAAGCTAACAAAACGCTTACTCTACCTAAATAGATTGGATATGCGGATCCTGGTGGGAACACTAACAGGACACTGCCCACTAAATAAACACTTATATACCATCGGAGTGACGGACAGTCCTCTCTGCAGAGGATGCCTCAGCGACGACGAAACGACTGCCCACGTAATCCTGGAATGCAAGGGAGTAATAACACAACGAACAGAAATCCTCAACTTGCCGAGGTCACTCCGCGAAGCCTGCGAAGATCCCAGGAAGATTCTGCGCTTCTGGACGGAGTTAGGCTGGCTATGCTAGCAAAACATACGCATAATGGACCAAATTGAGTCTAAATGCGGAAATTAGAGTACTAAAACCTTAACCTTAACCTTAGGACTGTTGACTGAACCTTCAAAAACTCCTCTTTTGTAGTAGGTGGGAAACGAACTTAAATTAATCCAGTGTCGTCTCATTACTTTGTAAATGAGTGAAACGCGGCAAACGGGGGTTGTGTGACTACAAGAACTACCTTGCAGCACTACTTATAAGACATAAATCTACACTCTACAGTGCATACAATGCAATCAATGCAATCAACAATCTACTGTGTCTATACGGTCTTTAAAGTCCATTGTTGGAAGCGGGCCTCCACCTCATTTGCTTGTATCACATAGGGGTAGTGTTCATCCTCACGCTGAGCATGCGGATTGGCTACCTTTAAAAGGGACACAGGAAAATCTCGTGAGAAATAAAATATCAAAACAATAGATTAAATCGGAATCTCGTCCCAAAATAACTAATTAATAGTTAATGCGAATAAAATGTGATGTTTTAAAAGCAATTAGTTTGTTTTGATATTGTCGTGTCGCGAGTCACGTACGCCTAACGAGCTGGCGGTGGTGATGAGCGGCTGGTAATGGCCATCGTTGCACAACGCCACTTGGACGCACTGCGACAGGTTTCGCAGGTACCTACTACTGATGGACAACACCGGCAGAGTGATTACGGTAAAATCTCCCATCCAATATTT
The DNA here is from genome assembly GCA_944547425.1 of Eupithecia centaureata. Lineage (NCBI taxonomy): Eukaryota > Metazoa > Arthropoda > Insecta > Lepidoptera > Geometridae > Eupithecia > Eupithecia centaureata. The sequence continues at coordinate 14,855,888 of OX155686.1, forward strand.
GACATTTGAAAGCCCTTTCGAGGGCCTTCGCGATTCCCATCCATCCAATTACAAATAAATAATCCATCGAAGGACAATTTCCAGTCCCAGCTGAAATTGACGCCCGTGAATGAACGAAATTAATGTATTTGACACTAAATAGAACGATGGGCCAGCATATGTCAATTTGAAAGGGAAGGATACAAACAATACTATTTCAGTTGATGAAGGAGTTTTAAGGACAAGATTTAGGTAAAAACGATAACGAAACGTAGGAATCCGCTTCGTTCAATTAATGTTCATTCACATTGACCATCCAGCCATAAAAATTATGTAATTCAATTTCTCCCATCCATGGAATCAGAATGTTTATTACCCGTTTTCCCATCCATGGATCCATTGAGAAAAGCGTAATTACTCTGCAGATTGGCAACACGGATGATGTCCTTTTAGCTGAATTACAGGCTCAAATGGTAGTCCATTTGGAATGGATGGTTAATTTTTATGGCCATGTGCATAGGACATTTAAAATTTGTGCAACACAGGTTCTCTATTGGTTTGGTGGTTGTGTCTGCTGACTGGCATTTGATGCAGGTGAAAAACAAGGGGAAGCAAGAATGGAGCAATCTTCCGCGTTTATTTACCATTTATATTGCTATCTTGTTATTTACGTCAATACACCGACGTGATGACCGATGTGGCGCGGTGGGCGAAGGTCCGCCTGCGCTGGACGCTGGAGGTTGCGGGTTCGATTCCCACCTCGGAACAAATTTGTGTACGACCTGCAGAAATTTGTTCAGTTGGTCTGGGTGTTTTCTATGTATAATAAAAAAATATATATCTATGTAGTATATTGTATTAAGTATATCGGTCATCTAGTATCCATAAGACAAGCTCTGCTTAGCTTGGGGCTAGACGATGCTGTGTGGACTGTCCGGATTTTTTTTTAATTATATACGAATTACGACCACTCGTCTACTCGTGATCAGCATAATCTTTTATAATTTATTTTGTGACATTCATTGGATTTCAATTAAACTAATCAATAAGACGTAACACATCAGCATTGCCAATATGATCAATGCAGTAAGCGTCTTGGGGACGCGACGACTGGTATTGATATGGATCAGTTCAGCTACCTCTAGATTGTTAACAAAAGTCTGCTGTTAGCTTACAATTGCTTTAATCGTAAAACTAGTCTGTTTCTATTATGTTTTTAATTTTCTTGGATATTAAAATAATTAACGTGATAATAGACAAGGCTGGTGCAGGGAAGTGTGAGGCAGCAGCGAGTAGGAAGCTGGAAGACGCTTCTCAGTGGCTGATGAGGATGTGTTCACTTGAAGGCAATTGTTGGCGGGCACTCCGGTACCGGCGGCTAGAGAAATACGGACCTCAAACTATGCGCCACTCGCGGGAACTATGTCTAGGGAGAGACTTGGCAGGGAAGGTGGAAAATACAGATGTGGTCACAATCTGAAGTTTTTGAATGGTCTTAGAGAGTCAATAGTTAACCGCTGGTGGTGGTATATGTCCTGCATTATTTATTATTTATTTTATTCGAAATTTGACATATATTTTATTATATCGATTTTATTATGATTTAAAATAGTTTGCCCTTTAACTTGTTTAGAGCTTTTACTTGTTTTGTAAACGCAGTTTTTGTAAAGTGAGCTTTAACATGTTTAGAGCTTTCATAATAATAAATAATAATAATAATAATAAATTCATTTATTTACCCAAAAAACAAAAATACAAGAACAATATAAAGATAAAGTAAGTACTAACAAAAAAGCTTAAACAACTAGGGCTAAATACAATAAAAAAAAATGAAGTACTTAGTTACCTATATTACTTAAAACTAACAACTATTTATAATATTGGGTAAAATGGTCCCTAACTCAGCATATTGCAGTACTAGGCGTTCATTTCAAGCTTAAAGATGCGATATCGCAATTAGAAAGTAGGAAATAGGTACCTTATATTTATCATAATTATTTATTCCTTAACGTCATCTCTACATTTATAATAATGTATATGACACAGGTTTTTCTGTTTTTTAAAATAATAGGAGATAGTTTGAGAGCCTCTGTCCGAGGATATTAAGGTATGTGTCAACAATCGTGTTCCGCGTCGCGCCACCAACTACTATAAGTGCCCTCCGACTTGCCCCAGGGCTGGCCTTAAGCCAGGGTGGAGCGACCACATGGAGCTGACAAAACTAAGTCATCATACCTAACACTCCGACTATGATAGCCAAAGTTTGTCCCGTTGATATGAAAATTTTTGGTCGAAAAAAACTAATGAAATTTTGCATAGAAAAAGAAAATTAAAAACGACTAGTTTTTTAAACAATTATCTGAGCGTCTGGTCGATGCGAAGAGAGCCGAGAGCTGGTGAGTGTCTAGCTCAGCACTTCAGCATTGCCATACAGCGTGGTAATGCAGCCAGTGTCTTAGGAATTCCGCCTGGTATTGACAGGGATCAATTGAGCTACCTTTAGACTGTTTGCAACCGTCTGCAGTTAGCTGCAGAATGTTGCAAACAGCTGAATGGTTACTTTATAATCCAATTAGGTATTTTAATTCATAGTATTATTTGCAGACATAGTATAGTTTTGGAATAATAAAGTATCGTATAAAGGAATATAAACGGAAAAATTAAATGTAGCAAAGTGAAACTTATATAAAAAGAGGAAATAGTAATGACGGTGGCAACCCTAGTCGTATGTTTATGTAAATGCATTGTTGCTCCGTGTACGAATGTGCATGAGTCTTAAACCGTGTCTTACATCGTCACTGTCCGATGGGGCTCTTCCTTGTTAGAGGACGGAGTCGACTGCGCGTTGCATCAGCTCGCGGGCGGGATATCCTAAACTATTCCAACTATAGTGTAGATACTGAGTGATAGATGATAGATGATAGATGACAGCTTTACTGCTACCATTAGCTTCTAAAATTAGAAAATAAATCAACATGAAGTGTAAACACTAATCTTACAGCTAGTTAGGCGCATTCGACCTTACCGCTAAAACTAGAGCTGGACATTTCGATGATCTGCATTTTTTTACTACGTCGTTGATTGGACTGTATAAATGTTCAATAGCCAACACTACTTAACTATCCCTAGGGGGTATTTCTGAAATTTGTACGATATAAAAATCCCTGGTTCGCACACTCTCACTATGTCGCAATTTTGATTTGTAAAATCCATAAGACGCATCAAAACAAAAATTTTACAACATTGACTGGAATCCAGTGGCAAGCAGTTAAGTGTCCCGGGCTCTAGGTCTGTTCATAATGAGCATGTCGCATCGGAATATGAGCGTTCAGATGTGATTCCCCCATCTCTGTGTTGATTGGAGCAATGGGACTCATTAGCCGCGCGACCGCTGACCCGGCTGCAAGCTGCACCACCAAGCAGCTTGCACTGCACATGCCAGTGCTTATTAGATTAGCGACCACTGCTGCTGGCCCGGGATTCGAACTTGCTACATACAACTTGTAAGTAGGTATTTAGGTAAATTTAAGAAAACCTAGTCTCAATAGTCCTAGTCAAATCTCCTTGCTACTAAAGAGAATGAAGTAAAACTTGTAAGTCATTTTAAAAATAATATGGATGAAACTGAAGTGTAGAAAGATTACCAACTGCGGCAAGAACTTGGACAGATTTAATTTAATCATTAAATAATCAATTCACGGGAACCGTTCCGTGTAGGCCAATAAGTAATTTGCCGTTTTCACCTTGACTTGTAGGTCAGGAAAATGTTTATTTATTCACCCTGCACAGTCTTCCAATTACCGCAAATTACTGAGCTGAGCCACAAAGGAAAAACTCTCTCATTAAGCTACAGAAACTAGGTAAAGTAATGCATTTATTTCCATTAAAACGACAAAGAGTTTCCTACGAAACTAAGTTTGCGTTTACAAAAGTGGGTTGGTTTGTCTGACTACTCATTAGACACCTAAATGCATGGAAGGAATACAAACTGAATGGCAAAGAGGCTTGTAAACTCAATTATAGGCTTCATATGCAGGGTAATGAATGTCTGACTTCCGTATTTTGAGTACAAGTTGAGACATTATATCTCCAAAGAGCATAGAATAAAGGAATAATTTTAGGGGATAGTGCTGAAGCAGGTTTAGATAACAAACAAATGACGACGAGAGATACGAGGAGACGCAGTGTTTTCTTTCTGATTACGAATTCTATTATTATTATTATATTAATGAGGTAAGACACTGGATGTATTGCACTCTGTATAATAACAATACACTTGTCCAATCAGTGTTGAACCATAGAATAGATACTGAGCAAAACAAATAAATAAAACTGAATCTTCAGGTACCACTTACTCTACCTTATACCGGATCTCTGTGCTTGATACTTACACCTGTTCTCAAACCTTTTCTAAATCTGTGTAATGTGCTGCAACAGTCTAGTGTCTGCCCCTTCATCTTGCCCCGCCGTAGTCGCTGGCAGCCCTTGTACCGGCCCTGCACGAGCTCGCGCCGGCCCTGTGCATTCAGGGCCCGCAGTGTTCCTAATTGCTGGCAGCCTGCCGCTCCCAGGGACGATGCTAATGTGTAGACAATGCGAACACTCCACCGTCACTACTTATGCTTTTTATTTAAGCTATTCAATTCAAAAGTCACACTGAACTAGAAAAGTAAACAGCGAGTGACTCCGTAGAGCTTTTAAATAGTAGGTATCTAATGGTGGTATTGAGTCTTCTTGATCACAAAAATCCTAATATGTAACAAGTTTATCTGAGATCAAATGAAGGCTTCATTCAGCTCCTATCACCCGATCAGGCGTCAACCCTCCAGTGCCCGTATAATACCACTAAACCCCTTATCTCCTCTCAGGGCATCGCGACAATGCCTCTTCACACATACATTAGCACTACAGATCCGATATCACTCTAATGTACCAACAAAGGAACATAATAAAAACTCAGAGATGTCCTACACATCATGCAACTGACAAATTTTCGACAACAATACACATTGAATGATATAAGGGCTAAATAGCTCACAAGAATACGTTTACCATTGAACTCACAATAATCTATTTTATAAAAGTGATTTAAACCTTATTCTGAAGGTGAAAAGGAAGGTAAAAGGGCCTGTTTTTAGAGATGAAGGTATAAGTATTGTCGATAGGTCGCGGCATAGAAGGCGGCGCGTTTGAAGCCGGCTCGGATGTCTCAATCGAAGCCATGCGCCCGCGCGACCCGGCCCGCGCCGCACTCCCACGTACGGTCCTATTCTGGATCTTGGATGTTTTTTCATGATTTATTTATACAATAGAAAGTTATGACGCCTGGAAAAAGATCATTCATCACGTATTGTTTGGCAACAGAGCTAAACATAGCCGTGGCTCGAAATGCAGAGCTTGTGATGAATGAACAAATTGTGTTCGGCATTTCACAAAGAATAGAAATAAATTAAATAAAAAATGACGCAGGTTGATATCAAAATGGCAAGACTCGGTTGCTTTTTACCGCTTTAAAAATATTGTCCTCTGATCTAGCATTGATAAAAAAACAATTATGAAATGATTAATTTAATTAATTCATTTGACTAATTCATTCAACGTTTTAACGAAAATTTCCTATCTAGGTGTACGTACAATTTCTGTATCAATTACGAGTATGTTCGTGTATCTTTCGTCCAGAATAATCCACTTGCATCTGTTTGTCCACACAACACATGTAGGCGACATGGCGCGCATCCAGAGAGTAATTGTCTGTCGTAAATCAAGGGCAGCGCTGACAGGGTTAATTTTCTGACGACAATATTACCCTTTACCCTATTCAACACCTGCCAAACTAATATCAAATCTTTATTCATGTTCTAGAGTTTAAAATTCAATGTGTAGGGATAACTTTTGATTTGGTTTTTAAATTAGATTTATTGTATCGTAATGCGGATGCTATTTCTTAAGGAACAATGCATTTTTATACTTTTTGAGGTCATTAATATAGCAATCTTTGTGTTGAATTCTAAGGACCGAAATAAGCTGTGAAATTAAGATTTTTGTTAACTTAATTTCAGAGCTTATGTTCGATCTTAGAACTTTTCTTCGTGGTAACATTTTTTTATATTTAAAAATAACAATAAGTAAGATATCAATAAAGATTCATAACGTAAGTCTCCCTTTGTTATTAATAAATCCATTATCCCACAAAATCGCGTAAGTAATCGAACACGATAAAAATATGAAAGGAACAAAGAAGTTACTGATAACTTTATCCTGTACAGACAGTCATTCATTTCGTATCGGCTTTTTGCGAATTAACATTTAACCCTTGACGACCGAGGTGCACACACGTACAGTAATCCCGCTCGACGCATTCAATACACCGGAAAACGCAAATTAACAACAAAGACATAACACATCTGCGCCTCTTCAGAAAATACCTTTAAGCTGCGATTTTGTACCTTAACTAGAGGGAATAGGGAAGTGTGAAGAGGCTGGGCTAAGTAGATTTATTATTGATATAAGATATGTTTAATAAGTGCAAAAGGACGCAGTCATGCGGACCAATCCGGCTTGAGTGTCGTAGGGTTACCATGGACCTTGTAAATTTCCTACTCCCTCTCACAATTTCACCAGCAAAAACTTCACATACTTACTAAACATTTATTTCTTGTAAAACAAAAAAATTAACAAAGACGAAATTTAAAGAATTTTTATTGTGCGATATGAAGATATCATATCTTCGTAGCATTTTCGTAGAGGGTCTACGGAAATCCCAACGCTACGTGTCGTTGGGATGTAAATGGTAATGTTTAGACATTATATAGTTGTTTCACCTATTGACTCACTTGTAGGTAACAATAACGTAAAGACGTAGAAAATGACTTGTGCGTTGTAAAGTAGTGTCACCCTACAAATATAGCGATAGTGATTCACGGTTAATCCGCCGGCGAGCCAACCTTGCGTCGGCGCATCGAACGCAACTTATCGAAAACATACGCCTCTCCAATGTTACCGCGCTATTTCACACAACCCTCTACATCGTGCTCTATATACATAACATTTTATCTAAAAGGGTGAAGGAGGAACGAGCGTCTTTATTAATACGCACAATAATCACTTCAATTAGAAAATATTTAATATGTGGCAATTTAAGTCTGTAAATCTGACATTAGCAAAAAAATTTAACTTGTTTCTAAATATCTAAAGGAAATGATAAGACAAACGTTTATTTAACGTTTTTTTATCTAAAGGAAATGTCCCTATTTTTATAACGTATTTTCTAAGGACTATTTTGATTACTATTTTTATATTCTATTCCACAAAGATACCGTATTGCCAGATAAGAATGCCCATGTAAAGGTCTCTTGTTATTTTTTTTTATTCGAACCCCAAAAAATTTAAAAAGTCTTCATTTCCTAAGTGCTCTTCAGCGTAGGCTCAGATTATAAAATAAAGGATTTTTTGTACAAACTAAATATTATGTCGGTTAAAAAATTAAAAGATTATGAATCGGTTGTTTTCACTACATTGGTTTTGTATAGGCTTCGATGATTGTACATTGAGGTAAATATAAGAGGATTTTAATAAGTGCTTCTTTAAAGTGACTCTTTTTTATTCATTTTCATTAAGGGTCGGATGTACTCAGAAACTAGCAAATAACTAAAAACATCCGTTTATATTATATGTTTTAAAACGTGGAAGACAGAGATCAGAGTATTTTCGTTTAAGTTCCTTATTTTAAAGTTACCTTTTAAGTTTTTATTCTTTTAAATTTTTCTTCTTTTTAATATTATTGTAATTGTAGATTTTACGAGTAGTAGGTATATAGAGGTAATACATAAACAATACCTACATTTTGTTTTATATTTTGTTCTAATTCAATCTAAGGTTTAAAATAATCTTACAGAAAAGGAATAATTCTTAGATTTTGTAAATGTGATTTGGAATAAAGCTCTTTTTATTTTATCTTGTTTTTTATTTTATATACAATACATATATTATAGATCATCAACATTTTTACACCGATGTAGGAAGGGATTAACAAATAATTCATTTTGATTACCCAACAGGAAAATAATAAGTACCTAAGTGCATTTACCTACTAATTCGATTAGATTGTTTTCCGTTTATTAGTTAAATAATTCAATGAACGTGATGCAACTCTCATTTGGCTGATGCTTTAATATTAGTTTATCATCATTGATTATCATGTAATTAGTTAATTTTCACTTAATGAAAGTGAGTACAAATACTTTAGGAATTCCCATATGAATCATATTCTGGTATCATAGAGTATTTCCGACAAACTTTAGCACGTGGTTTCACGTATAAGTACTATTCCTAGATACATTATCTGTTCAAAAGCATTGGAGATTTCAGATAACAAATGATGATTCTTCACATTTCACCTTTGTAATATTAACACGACGTGAAAAAGGTTTTTTAACAATAACATATTGAATCTTCTGTCTCCAAAAGTACCGGCAAATAAAAGTTAATGTCTTCATAATGACACCGGACGATGACGGCCGCATGTTTGTACATCGATTAATTAATAAGTGGACCCGGGCCGAGACGCGAGATCTGTGCCGGGACACGCCGCGGCCGCCTCTTTAATTGAGTCAAGCCGCTACAAAAGATAAAACATTACCAACTTTTTCATGCGACTCTACAAAAAACTCACAATCTATTAACAGTTCTAACGCCTTCATTTTAAGCCTCAACTCAAAGTTGTAGACGGAAAGGTTTGGTAAAAAATATAAAAAGACGATCACTAAATGCCAAGCATTTACCTGTCAAATTATTAAAAAAATAAATAGTGTACAGTGTATGGGAATCGATACGTTTTTGATTAATGGAGGTTAGAGCAGATTATGTTGTTGACGAGCTATGGAAGATGGATGTGTTTTGTTGTATTTTTTGCTACAAAAGTAGCTCATAATAAATTCGTAACACTATCTCACCCGCATCGCGAGAGAGATGCTTTTGTATCCAAATTGGTGCATAAAGGCTGTATCAGAAGGTACAATAGCCTTGCCATTTTGGTGGCAAAAAGTGGCGAATTTCACCCGTTCGCACCTGTGCGCGTTCCCACGCCGGGCGGAGCCGCGGGCTCACGCTACTGCGGCGTCTTTGACACTCTACACCCGCGAAACGAGATACACATCGCACAATAGACTCATGGAGACTGCGAATACATCGGGATCTGCCGGTTTAGGTAAAGAGTATGAACTTTCAAAGGATTCGCCTCGAAACTAAGGCGAAGGCTTTGTTTGCAGCGTTTACCTATGTGGGATAGTCTCATGGATGAAAAAGTGTAATTTATTCAAAACTAGCTGTGATTAAAGTAGCTATGTGCTAATCCAGGATTAAGCTATCCAGGAACCCAATTTCATCTACATTCGTACAGCCGTTTGTGTGTGAGTGAAGTAGTAAAAACATACATGTAAATGAAAGTGATAAAATATTTTGCCATAATAATTAAATAGTTTTAAATTAACGAAAGTATTTTAGTTTATAAATAAAATACACTGAACAAAGTAGGTAAGTATAATAATATTTATAAAAAGTTTTAGAAACCTTGCAAAACGGCTTTTTTAGTACCCACTAATAAAATTATCTGTCACAACAGAAATGGGTTCGCTCCTGAATCTAGCTTAGTTAATATCCCACAAGTGGGAGTAAAGCTCGCTTGTAAGCCAATGGTCGTTACTGAAAGAGGCTTTCGTGCGTCAAGTTACGGATTACCAGCGGACTGTTTCTAACCTCATGACTCATTCGGTATCTATAGGTACCTTAGTATATTCTCTTACTACCCGTGCTTATACCTAATTACATAACTATTTTAGTAATTTGTACCATATTTCTACCTATTCTATCTTTGTGCAAAAAGGCTTGAAAAAAAAAAACAATATCAAATCCAGTTTCCTTTTGCGTGTGTAATTTCTATGTCTACTAATTCTTGTAACTCTTGTCTATATAATATAATAAAAATGGCTCTTCATTTTTCCTTAGGTTTCCGGTTTATTAAACACATTACAATAAAACTAGTTAGTAGGGTCAACAAATAAATTCGCCCGACGTCAACAGAGATGACGGCACAGTCGTCACACAGGTAAGGTACCTGACAGTTTATTTATTTGTAGATATATCGTGGTCGCAGTGTTTTTGTTGGTCGGCGCGAGTGAAGTCGCATGTTCGCGCGTGGCTGCGCCCGCGTCGCTCTCCTATTCACATCGCGTCACTTTGACAACTCATTTATATATTGATATACGGTCAAAGATGGTGCACCATTTAGGTAAATGTCGAGATATTCAACAACTTGGTGGGATTCACCACCGGTACTCACTTTTCTGTCTTAAACTTTCATTGCTCAATACGTGATGTGGATATTGAAGGCCATTTTTATCTAATTAGTACACAACCAATCGCAAACAGACACTTTCATGCTTTGAATGTGTTATTTCATCTCGATCAGCTACGATTCCAAAAAAGACAGCAATTTTTCATAACATACATAATGTTTAACGAAAATGTTCAGCGTTTCTGTGACATTCTAAAAAGAAGCTATGCATAAGATGATAAACAGTTTTTTATTTATTAATTCATAAAAAGTACAACTATTACAGAGCACTCAATGCAATATATTCTCTTCTAGCGACCCGCCCCGGCGTCGCACGGTTGTATTATACGTTATTAAACCTTCCTCTTGAATTACTCTATTTATTTAAAAAAACCGTTTTAAAATCCGTTGCGTAGTTTTAAAGATTTAAGCATTCAAAGGGACATAATGATATACGGATTAAGGACAGAAAAGCGACTTTGTTTTATACTATGTAGTGATATTCTCCTAAAAATTCATCTGACTTTATTAAAAAAGTGTAAGGTAAAGAGGTTGTACTTGTGTCACCCACACCAAGCGCACCGCCGCATCACCGGTGACATCTCCAACATTTTCTGGTGCGCGTGAGTTGGACATGGAAACTGTTTTAGCTGCAACAATCCTCCAGTTCGGCCGCGCAAGAAACCAGCGGTAAGGGCTATGGATGCTAAAGCTGCATTGCAAGTCATAACCCTTTTAGCGTTTACGTAAACAACGTAGCGTGAAATCGTATAATGAACATGGAAATTAAAAAAAAATCACAGGTATGTGGCCTGAAAAACGCCTTTAATTATTCCGAAATTACCAGACTCTTTAGAGCTCTACGTACCTATATAATACATTGTTATAAAATAACACGACATTTTCCATGATTGGTGTTGTATTCTTTACAATATGCAATCGCAATATGCATCTCATGTTGCTTTCCTAATCTACCTCTACAATTCTCCAATTCCTATCTACAATAATTATAGTTTCAAAAATGTTTTTGGTCGTTAGGTCCTGTGCTACAAATGGAAAATGGGAAGGAATGTGATTGTTTCCTTGGCTGACATCATTAATATAAAGAATTAAGTTTCACGATAATTAAAACAATGACACCACAAGCCGCTTCATCGGACGGTGCACTTTACCAGAGCTAATCTCGGGCAGCGCGCCTCAGCGCACACACATCACAATTCGATTTAACTTTTTGGATTTAAATGGATTAAATGGAAGGATTTGGATCCCAGATTATGGATATGAGATGAATCCTAATCCAAAGACGTCAGTCTTATCCTGTAAGTGTAATTATTTTAAGGGTATCGTTTGAGTACATATGAAACACTTATTGTCTATCTCTGTCCGTACTTATTTCACTCTTGGATATTTATAATCTGGATTCTGCAAATACGGACTTGAAATTTAAATTGATAATAAAAAATAACATTTGCTTTTTGAGCTGCCGCTGGACTATAGGCTACAGTCTGCAGTTAGATCAATTGTTTCAATTCTAAATAAAATAATAGTATTAATTGGTTTCTATTCTTTGAGTTTTCTTTGTAATAAATTATCTATTATTTTATTTATTATGTATGTTTTGACAAACTCTTTCGTCCATGGTCCATGGTCCTGAGATTTCACTCCTCGCCCGGGTCCTACCTAAAAACCAGCGTAGCATTCGGCATAGCCAAATGCTACACAATGCTGACACTTTCTACCTACATTACGTCACACAGTTACTGCCAAACTGTGTAACAGTTTATCGGTATTTTTGGTAGGATATTAGAGCGAAGCCACTTTATTTGTAAAAGAAATATTAGCTAGGACAATAATGTACTTGTAGACAATGCATTGCTGTTGATTCCATTAGGGGCCGATTGTTTGGCAATAGGCTGCCCCAGATCATGCGCCAATACCCGCGCGATCCGATCTGTACACAAAGACCTATGAATCTCGACGAAAGGGGAACTAATTAAAGGGAACAGAAAATAATTTACAATGTCACCTTTTGCTTATTTTGAAAGCCTTAAAATTTACCGATAATGTTTCTGGTAAAAACCTATACTTGTCCACGGCTGGACAGACGCATCCCTTATGAGGTGCCATATGGCCTAGAAAACCCATGAAAATTTTTAAAGCTGCTTATTCAATCCGAAGTATTATACCGATTTACAATTCCTGTCGTGGTTCCTCGTGAAATTGGATTTCAGTGTAGAAAATATTCCTTGAGAAGCTTAAAATTTTGCAAAGACTCAAAGCACTAAGTTTCGCAGAACCAAAAGTATTAAACAAATATTTGAAACCCTTGATCTCTACTTCTAATGGAATTATAATATTTTTAATCGTCTTCAGAGTTAAAGTAGTTAGCTTCTACGCAAATCCTTATCGACAGTGTATTAACCATTGAAACTTTTGTTTTTTTATTAACATTTAAAGCCAATACCATTGTTTCTATTGTCAGTAGGATTCTCGCTATTGTAAATCCTTTGTCATTATTTTGCAAACAAATGACAGATTGTTTTAAAGCCTTCTCTAATCTCCTTTTTAGCTCTACAGTACAGGTACCTACTAACGATAACCAAATACAATAACTGTCGATTATCTTCTTCTAATCATCCCAAACTCCCGTGAGCCTTATGTCAAGGGAGTAAGATATCATTTGTGTCGATTAAGTGATTCTAAGGTCGAATGGTCAACGAAATGTTTCTAATAATTAGTTATCATCGATCATCGGAGCTTGGCCACATTAATAAAGATATTAAATGCCTTGCATTTTTAAAATACAAATTAATTTTGCTTCTAACCTCTACTGTATAGAGTTGATATTCGTATGAGAGACCTGTGAGAGGAGGCGGCGTGATCAAAGAAGTCGGCATCTGTGGGACATTACGGCAAAACCAATCATGTGACAGGACTATCAAAGATTAAAAAGAATCAAAATGTTTGCCCATTTTTTTTGAGTTTTTTCTTTTTACGTCCGAAGAGGGGGTTAGATTATATTATTTTTTTGATCGTAGAGCAGGTACTTTCACATTCACAAAATAAAATTACTTCAGATACAATACCTACCTTTACAAACACAAACGCAAAATGGCATAAATACCTCATTATTGTGTCATTTTGCCCTAGAAGGCTCTACTTATGCCTTGGACCTTGTGAGTGTGTAACTCACAAGCATAGAGCCTGCTTCCTAGAATCACTATGTATAGTGAAACTTTAGCATTAATTTATGGATATTAAACTATGCCTTCTTGCACATTGAGAAAATGATAGCCATTATAATCTGCGGATTTTTATTATCAATTTTCCAATTCCCCATACAAAAGACTTAAACGCGCTCGTTTTTTTATAACAACCGCTCACTTGTATCAAGATTTATTAATTTGTCAAAAACAAACGAGCTATTCATATCTCCATTTAATTGCACGTCACATTGGCTAAATAAAACGTTCATATTTGCCTGATGGATGGAGGGAGCGGGTTGACAGGCGACCACTTAATTGCACTTCATCATCATCATCATCAGCCTATATTAGTCCACTGCTGGACATAGGCCTCCCCTAATGAGCGCCATAGCGCCCTGTCTTCAGCTTGCCGCATCCAGCATCTGCCAGCAGTCCTTCGCAGATCGTCATCCCACCTGGCCGGAGGGCGTCCTACACTACGTTTGCCGAGTCGCGGTCTCCACTCAAGAACACGTTTACCCCAACGGTAATTGCACTTATCATTATAATATTGTGCAGTTTTTGCGAGCTCTGACAACCAGCTATATCCTCATCCTTACCTATATTATAAACGCGACAGTTTGTATTTATGGATTCTGGATATGTGAATGTTTGTTATTCTTTCACGCAAAAACTAAGTACATAACAGATAGGGCAGATATTTTAAACAGACGCTAGACGTAGGTAGCCTAGCCCTGGAATAAATATATCTATTTTACTTTCAACATATCGTTTCCATAGAAACAATGACTGCGAAGCTGCGGGCAGATGTTAGTGTAAATTATCTTACAAAATGGGATGTTGTCACCGCAAAGGAACTTGATCAAAATTTGTTATAGGAACAAGAAATGTTGCTTAATTTGCAACTACGGCTTTTATCATACATGAGTTCATGTCCTGTGTCTGTAACTGATGTTGACTTGATTTGACTGTGGGATGTTACTTGGAATTTTCCTTTCTAGAAAAACGCCAAATAACATTATCATTATCATATTTTTATATTAATTTTCATATTTTTGCTAGAGTTATCCCATGAATTTTCTTTTTTTATTTTGTGGATCTGAATTATCAAATACACAAAACAATTATACTAATATTCTTTCACTAACATCCTAAGTAAGCCCCTTGACCCGGGGCTTCCTATCATAAACAATATCAAAGAAATTAAACAAAATAACGTTATTATACCTACTAGTTCAATAAAGTCAGAACTTTAAACTCCCGCAAAAAGGGCAAGGAGTCCCAATCAGTCTCTCTGTTTATTTGTTGATTGTTGGAGTGCCCTTGGATACGTCGATAGGTATATATCGATAGGTAACTATACGTCGAACCTTGAGCTGTGGATGCTGCATGTGGACCGCTAACGATGATAGGCTGACAGATGAGATTGATTCGTCGGAGAGCAGGGCTCGTCAATTTAGGGCCGTAGGTGATTCGTGCTAAAATAAATAGTCGGGAAAAATTATACATAATAATTTACGATATTTTGTATATGGAATTAAATTAGGCAATTAGTTTTGTTGTATTTATATAGAACAGCTTGCTATCACTCATTCCACCGAAAGATATTGGTTTTTAAATATTTCTGCTTCAATAGAAATTACTTCAAACTAAACTAAGGGTCATCTGTTGATGAACGGCGCTGTACGAGTACATCGTAACCTGTTGTTTTTACAATTTATAAAAACTTTTGTCAGCAACCCCAAAAAACTAATTTCACGAATAACCGAACGCAATCGACTTGTTAATCTAATAGAGCCGTCACATGTAACAATGTGAACGCACGCTGCAGGCCGACAGTTGCGCTCCCCTGGCGCGGCGCCTCTGACGCGCTGGGAAGGCTCGAACACGGCTTTGATGTGCCGACCAATGGTACGCCGTGGAAAATACAACTTTTCATAATTATTTGTCAAAAATAAACTTACTTATTTGCAAGGGTTTGATACCAATATACTGATGACATCTTGCGTTGCCTCACTTCTATAATAATGGCCATATTATAAGTTTATGTATACTATCCAAGAAGCTAAGCTGCGACTATCCAAGAAAACAACTAAGTCGTGCACAAATATGTGGTAGGTGAAGCAAAGTCATAAATATGCCTTTGTCAAGTCAAATCTTGGCTTTCTCCTGCAGTCGATGGATCTGAAGCCAGTACTGCTGAGATGCTCCTTCCTTTCACCAGATGGCATATCTAAACTGAAACATAGATTGCGTTAATCAGAAAACGCTCGAAATGTTGTGTTTTTTCTAACTGGAGTTGAAAAGTAGCCCGAAAATCGTTCTGTTCTATGATTTAGCCGATTAAATGAATATAAATCGTTTAGTAATCGCGAAACATCATTTAAAAGTAGTTATTTTTTTTCAATAAGTTTTGTGGCTCAATATAAATTCATAAAAATTAGTTTTATTTCGTCCATGACTGCAATGGTCTGGATCAGGTCCTAAGTCAAAATTCAAAATAATTTATTGTCAGACAAATAGCATCCTTATATTTTTTTTAAAGTAATACACAATCAAAACAAATAATAATAATAAACCATAATAAAATAATTTTATATTAAAATATTAAATAAACCTAACCCTAACATTGTATCTGTGCCACCAGCGATGAGACCTTTTTCAGCATCATCGCCCATTGGCCCGTGTTGCTGAAGCGAAGGTCCTGCTAAAACATGAACGTCTTCCGTTAGTGCAGCTTACAGCTCGGAATAGTACCTAACCTACCCCGCAGCACACCCCTGCGCCCGCGCAATGATCGATGGATGCCCGCGTCACGCGCCTGCGCTCCCTCGCTGACCTGATAGTTCTATAACTACGGTGTCTATGGGTTTGGGTTTGAAAGTAAGAATCTATATTACACGGTTACACTTATTACTATTACTCACAAATAATCAGAGTCTTAGGCATGTTATCTAAACAACTCTTTCTAAAAGCTTAGTCGTAAGATCTTTTAAAAAATAAATACGTAGTCATAGGATCTCTGAGTTTAGGCTGAAACTACAAAAGACAATAAGTCCGTCAAAAATTAGAAAAGGTTAATTTGTATTTTGTATTGTTGTTGTTTTTTTAAGTTTCGTTAGTCTTTTTATTAGGATCTAACACAAACAACACAGGAAAACTATCACAAGAAAAACGGTATACTATGACTATGAGTACGTAGGTATACAAAATATTCGATGTAAACATAATCGCTCTAGTGATGATCAAAGCTCCACTATCTTTCCAAATCAGAACTATTTATGGTGACTCTACAGAAGCCTCAAAACACCACAATGTGTCCAAAACAGTGGAAGTGTCAGACATCCTACGATATGAGTGAGTGATACGTCCACGATATCTTTATTAGATCAGCATAATTTTATTATGAACGAATAAACTAATTATGACTTAATATATTTAGGTGTTGGGTCATAACTTTGATGATGATGTTCAGCGAGTTTGCACCTGCTTGTTTATTAGTTGTTTAATTGTAGGCACGGTCCTGCGCGCGCGCAGGTGGTGTTTCTATGTATTATATCCGATAAGATACGTCTAAATACAATTGACTAGGTAATTTCTTATTCGTAACGGAAATAACTGTGATTCATTCTGATTCAATGACAAATTATGGAAGAATTTGATTTTGCCCGCGATGATGAGTATTGACGACATCTATGGCGCAGCGAGCTGAGTTTGTGATGCAGGAGACTCGATTCCCGAAACGGGACAAATGTTTTTACGATCTGAGGTAAAATTTGTTCCGGAATTTATGATTGCATTAATATAGTAGATACTTCATTTTTTTCTACCTAGGGATCACGTACTGATATCACAAGCTCTGCTTAGAAGTCTAACCTTGGTGTGGACGGGGCATTAAAAGTTTAATAAATAAAACAAAGAAATGGTTGACGTGTACATTGAAAGAGATCTGGCGAATTAATGGAAATAACACAAGAATTACTGAATGTAACAGTACTGGTGTTACAGATGCTCAAACACTAGGTTTAAATCTTGAAGACAACGAGGTGAATAACAAACGGGCAGAACATATGAAATAAGTACTCAAAGCGACATTGGCCTCCATATCTTTATTAAGTAATGCCTGAAAAAAGAGAAACAGCAAAGATAAGAGGGGACCAACAATAGCAAGTCCGCGAGACGCGGGCGCGGGGGGGGGGGGGGCGCGACGCGTGCTGCCTGTGTAGCCAGCTATCCACAACATTTTAGCATTTACATTAATATTAAACTGTCTGGTATTAAAAAATATAAAAATAACTACAAGAAAAAAAAAACAATAATTGTTATGCTTGACAATCACACATTATTATCTAGCCCCAAACCAAGTAGAGGTAATGTTATTGGTAGATGACTTGATTTGATAGAGGTACCTTGTTAATACAATACATGGATTACATAATACATTACATTTATTACGATAGAAAAATTTTATTCAGACGCCAGGAACAATTATTTGCTGATCGTAAGTACAAACATTTGTCCCAACGCGGTAATCGAAGCCGCAACCTCGTCCGTCGCAGGCGGACCTTCGCCCGCCGCGCCACTGAAGTCGTCAAAGTAACTTGCCTTGAGACGTTGGTTTCACCAAGTCATTAATCGGTTAATTGATATCTTCTGTTTGACCTGCAACTTTTACTAATAATATTTAACAATAATAGTATTTCACTACTAGTTTCAAGTCTTTTAAATCCCCCATTCACACACCGTTTTCTCAGAATATATACCTACACAGGCTTTCTTGAACTATAACACAAGTACAACATAAACCGGTTACAGAGAAATACAATATACTTAATATGAAGAAATGATAACAAATACAATACAGGGTGTTAGTGTGAACACCGTTGTCCTTGAAACCAGAGGTTCAGCATCATAAGTAGAATCCAAAACGGATGAGAAAAGCTTAACACCTATTTTAGTTTTGCAAGATTTTGATATTTCATGTCTTCGCTATTGTACGCGATACCATAGTCACTCTACATACTTTAAGTACCTACCTACGTAAGTACTTATACCCGTGCCTTACTTGGATCGTAACTTCATTACTTGTGCCCTTCAAAAGACGGGATATTCGCACAGAAGGTGATCCGACACTGAGGTGCACATGCCACGTGTCGCCTGGTCGAAGTACTTGTGTCACGTGTTTGTGAGCAAACGTTTAGTGTTTATAAAAAATGTCTGTAAAAAATGAGTAAAAAATTGAATCATTTTTTTCATCCGTTTTGGATTCTACACATGATGCTGAACCTCTGGTTTCAAGGACAACGGTGTTCACACTAACACCCTGTATATGTATTATGAAGAAATACCGTCTCTACGTTAACTGCTTCAAATCCATCCCAAGGTTGCCTGCAAGAAATAGCATTTAACGTAAAGACAGCTCCTCTTTTTAATTTTTTTTATATCTCTTTCCCTGTATTATTTACTTAATGCGCCCCGCGGCTTCGCCCGCGAACCAGAGAATTTTTCTCGGACAAATTTCTGAAATTTATTGCAGACCCCCTAGGGGTAATTGAGTAAAAAAAAAATACGTGTTTAATTATTCACTCCATAGTTTATTATACCGAGTTTTGAGTGAATCAAACCAAGGAAAAATTATTTTCCGTACAAACTTTACCACCCTATTTAACCCCTTCAGAGGTTAAAATTTCCAAATTTTAATGGCCTATGTCCTATTCCAGGTCCTAAACTATCTACATACCAAATTTTATCTAAATAACTAACTATAACTTTAACACTCAATTAAAATGCTTCCAAAAGGCTTACGTCTCCTAAAAATATTAAAAAAAAATACTGAAAAGTGTAGTAGTTCTCGGGAATACTCGGGACTTTGATTGTAAGCTGTCTGGTGTTCCGGCACTTTTAATTGTAGGGAATTCACAAACCCTTACTCAGAGCTTGGTAGATTTTGGCTTTTATAACTACGATAAATAATGTGTTTCTATTATGTGCTTTAAGCTTAGTTTTTTTGTCATCCAGCATTACAGATTAACTGAGCTGGTCGGAAGGTTGCGCACGCCTCGGCACTCCGTATGACAATTGCGTCGAGATTATTCAATCAGGATGCTCTCTGCAGCTGAGGAGTTCTTACAGCTGCCAGCTGGCTAGCGCTGCACTGCTCTACCTTGCAGTACTTCCTAAGGAACTCTTGTCGATGGATGTATAGCCAGCAAGTTAACTTAGCGACAAGGTGTAAACATGCGGTTAGCTTACATCACAGCGTAGATAACTGTATGTTTGGACGTAATCTATCCGTGTGATTTGATATATTTTAGCTAAGTCGGAGTTTATAGTAGATCATTCTTCGCAGCATCAGTATAAGTACCTATAGGTCTCTACTCAAAAAGACACAAATATCAATACTTAGTTAGAAACGTCAACTATTTTAATCTTATATTTATATTTCAAGCAGTAGCCCGATTTGCTTGAAATTTACAGAGCACATTAAAAATATAAATTTATTGAACACGTGTTTCGGGAATTTTCTAAAAGCTCCTGAAAATGGGTAAAACGGTTTATTAAAGTTTGAGGTTCGTGGTTTGGCTCCGTATTGAAACGTCTGTAACTTTTGAATGTATGTGGATGTTTATGAGCTGAAACATTCAGTTTGTACTGATACAAACATAATTTAAAACACGTTGCGTTTTAGGAATTTTCTAAAACCTATAAAAAGGGTAACTATCTAAAATGATTAGCGCGAGCGGCAAGCTAGTACAGGATAATACTTAAGTACTGGGAAATTAAAGAGCTACTAACGTAAGTATTTCGTTCTATTTGCAGATTTAGAGCATAACTCAGAGCCAACTTCTAATCTAGCCCAGCATGAGCCAAATCACCACACATTGCACTCTCTACTAAACCATATAGTGATATTAAGCTTCTGCCCGCAGCTTTGCACGTGTTTTTGAAACAACAGTAACCCATGTATAATTCCCGATCCAGCCTTGATCCTTACATTATTTTGCACACATCAAAATTTCAGCTCGACTCATTGAGTAGTTTTGGCATTGTCTCCGGCTCAATACACAATGGCATAAACTTTCACTTTTATAATATTAAGTAGTAGCTTAAGTAATAACTCACTAAAGAAATATAAACTCGCTTTGAAAAATGTATTCTTCAATTGATTTATATTTTGATGAAGGTAATCTAGTATCGTTTGGGACGACGGATCATCGTTGACGCGTACGCGGTTCCGTCCACGAACGAGTTCACGTCCCTCTCCGACGTCAACAGTTTTCTAGGATTCTTGGCCGGAGGCATCAGCTGCAAGGCTTGGTAGTTCATAGGCACGGCCGCCTTGTTGGTCCTCGAGCTCGCTAACACGCGTTTAGTAAAAGGAAGGTCGAAGACCCGGAATCCAGACGGGTTGGCACAATCATGGTGAAATTTGGAATCATTATGATGAGCGTAGGGTATCCTTGTCTTACTTTCATTGATGTGGTATTTGCTTTTCATGGACTCCTGTCTAGGAGTTTTCATCGTGCTCGGAGGAGCGTCCTCGTAGCGAGCGCAGCACGACAAGTTTCCAGCTTTTAAATCGCTTATGCCTTCATTGTATATGGGTATCCTGGAGCCATTCATGAGACGAGGATCCTTTTCTTTCTTAAATTTAAAGATAGAACCAAATCTGGAAGGTGCAGTAACTTGGTTAACCTCGCGATCTCTGTCAGGCCCGGGACTGCGAGGCCCCGTGGGGGACTGGTAGTACGGCGGGTAGAGCTCGGGGCGCGGGGGCGGAGGGTACCTGCGTGACTGCGGGAGACACTCGGGGTAATCCTGGCAACTGTCATTTCTTTTCAGCCGTACGGGTTTTCCACGGTCGGTCGTAAACGTGCGAGGCATGTCTCTGACGACGTAGCCGCAGCCGGTGTGCGAGGAGGCCACGGGGCTCACTGCCGTGGCCGCTTCGTTCGGTCTCAAAGTCATCGTCCCCTGGTCCCGGAATGTCATAATAGAGGTTCTGTACGTCGTCGCTTGTTGCCTATTATTAGGATAATAATATCCTGGGCATCTTGTATCTGCGCATTTCGGGCACGTGCAGTGGAACGGTGGCTCCTCGGGGTCGTCCTCGTTCCGTTCATAGTAGAGGTCAACCCTGGGGTCCGAGGGCACGAGGCGAGTGTCTCTCCAGTCGTAGCCGCTGTCGAGGGAGGAGGCCTGCACGTAGGGGTTCCAGGTGACGGCGCTGCAGGGGAACGTGTGCAGCAGGAGGCGCGGCGGGGGCGGCGGCGGGGCGCGGGTGTGGTGCGACGTGACGCTGTAAGCCGGGTCGCAGCTCCCCGAGGGGCTGTACCGGTAGCAGGCGGCGAAGTCGCTGGTCTTGGAGTCGCTGGGCCTCGTCAGGTGTGCACCGTTTCTCGAAGGAGATGTGTGAAACGCCCGCTTTTCTGAATATAGCGTGTGTAAACGAGATCGTCTGGAGAAGTCTATATTTCTCTGATCGTTTACCATGTTGTGTCGAAACTGTATTCAGAAAAGCTTCAATCTGGCACTGTCGGCTCGGATTTGGGCCCATTCAATATTTGTAATTCTGGATAGGCGAATCTTTATACCCTCCTGGATAGATTAATTTTAACCAAAACATGGCCTTTTTTCCACTTCTTAGATGCCAAATTCATGCTCTTATTTGCATTTCTATGCTCAAAAGTATTATTCTACGTCACCATGTTACTGTTTGTATTAGCTCTGAGTACAAAGTATATATAAATCTGTGGCTCTGAGGGAATCAGTGTCGCGCAACCGTCAGACCATGACAGTGAAGCGCTGACGTTACTTCTTGTTTGGCAGATAACATCTGATGTAAGATCTAGCATTACTACGTTCCGTTATAAAACATCTTTGCATCTTATAGATTCAACAAAAAAAGATAGACTACAAATCAATGGATATATTTGAGGTAAAAAAATAAGTGTACAATTCAGTTCGTGTTCAACCAAGAAGTATCTAAACAAACTGGTCCGAAACACCGGCACCGGGCGGAAACACCTAGTTGATCGCGAACCACTTCAATTCATATCCTCGTAACAATATGGGATTGAGTAACATATTTCCTTACACAGGTCTACGCCCCCGCGCCGAGGCACTTGCAACCATATTACAAAGGTATAGGGAGTAGTCATCGGTAGTTAAAACGTTGCGCTATAAAGTAATCCATTCCGTGCAAGACGGGCGCCCCCTCCCGGGCCGAGGGGGAATGATTGGTCCAATTGAGCAGGTCTTGTGTCAGAAGGCAGCTGGTGGCAATTGGCGAGTCAAAGATCAGAGGAAGTGGGGGCACGCGCCGGCCCAGCTGCCGACCAGTGCTCCCGCGGCTGCTGGAAAAGACCGACACATTCTCCGAAACCCACACAGGAAAAAGACACTGTTGACACCATTCTGAATAGCACTTTTACACATGAAATGTCTAAATGAAGCCCTTCCTTCAGTCTTTCTACATCGTTATTGGAATTCTTCGGTTGATTCATCTGTAAACAATGATGTACCAAAGTAATATAAGTTCATCACGTGTAATTGATATGGAAGCTATTCCATCCCTTATTTTATGAGCCATAAAACTTTTATTTCTTCGATATGTTTATCTGGAAGTAATTTTAATTGCGCCCACCGCGCTCTGGCTTGTTTAACGAGTGCTTTAGTTTTTGTCGCCAATAACTCTGACTAGCGACGAGTTACGACTTAACCTTACGATCCTCGGTCATGTCCTATTTGGTGGTTACTCGTAACTTCATACAGATCTAATTGATTGTTGTCTTACAATGGGTGATAATTGATAACAATGTTAACTTAATTGATGATACTTCTACAACCGGGGTCATAATATCAAGCTACTAGCTCTCCACTCGCGCCTTCACTCGCTTAGACTATTCGGTCTGCAATACAATCTAATCGAATTACTGTTTTCAGATACAACAATTGTCCCTAGATGGGAATCGAACCCGCAACCTATTGCGTTGCTGGCGTACACAGGTTTCCATAATGCCCCAGGTAATGATAAAGCACAGTGGCGAGTAGATGTCTCTTTACAGAGCAATCAAATATAAAATAGTCTCAATTCTCTCCATAAAGGTAATTATTATCGCCGGGGCCAATAAAACGTCTGACTCCTAAAACCTGTGACACGTCCAATTGATGTCGGTCGTAATATTTTTTAATGGCAACACTCAATTTTAGAACGCTCGTAGTTTTCTCTCTGGTCAATGATGTAGATGTGCAATATTCACTTGAAGGTATGCGATTAACCGTTCACTGTCCTATTGTAGAGAAAAGCGTCCTCTCATTCCATTTACATTTTAGAGGTTTCCTTTCCGCGATGTGGTCAAAAATTTGCTGAATACTGGAAACTACTGGGTCACAATGCGACTTTCTCAAGAACTGTTCGTCACAGTTTTGTCACAGAGTTGTCTAGTCCTGTTGAATCATGATTATGGTTATTGACCAATTAATCGGTCAACTATTATTGATCTATATTAATTTATAGTTTAACCACAGCGCACCGCATCATCATTGCTATACAGCAGTGCAATGCATCCAGTCCAGAGTCTTGAGGATGCGACGACTGCTATTGATATGAATCAGTTGAGCTACCTCTCGATAGCTTGAAACAATCTGCAGTTAGCTCAATTGTTTTACATACATATTAATATTAGTTTTAATGGGTTTCTATTCTGTGATTGTTATTTTCCTTGGGAATAAGCTTTGGAAAGACATTAACCACTAGATTTTGAGATGAGAGAAGTAAATATCTCCATGGTTTTAAAACGTTGTTCCTTGTTGTTTACCTCCGGTTGAATCTGTATTATCTTCGCTGTCTGACTCTCAGCGACACTTCGAATGAGCTCATCTGAACCTTCCACTTCGTTGTCCCGCGTTATTTACTCTGCTGGGCTTTGTGCGTCTGTTTTATTGTGTTTTTAACTTCTTGGGCGTAATAAAGTTGCCGGCGGTTATCGGATGTGACAATCGATAGGCTGTAAATTAAGGAATAATTTAATGTTGCCTTTATCACCTGTGTTGCCAATAAACTCGGTCGTTAAATCTCCAGAGTACAACTGAAGACGTGAGATCGTCGTCTCCTACATCCTCACCACATGGCAACTAGAATGTTTGAAGAGCAAGAACATTGCGTACCTACATAATCTACTTTCTGCAAAGGTGAATAGGTCCGTGTGAGATAGATAGATATAATAAGTACGTTACTTTAGTCCTATTCGTTACACTTTTGATCACAATATAAGCTTTATAACAGTCAGCTGGTTAGTATCCAGACACACAGATACCTACATCCTTTTTGTTTATGAGAAGCTAAGGTGGGCTTAGTAAACGTTTCAACACAATACTTCAAAATTAATTCATGTTTAGTAAAGTGTTTGAATTATTTGAACATCCTATAGATTTTTTTCTAGTAATTTAGAGAACACTATCGCGCCAGCATTTTTAAAACCGAAAACAATCCGTAGAAGATCTCAACGGTAGAGTCAAGAGAACCCTCCCCTTTAATAAAATGTAAAAAAAAAACAAATTAAATTGGACTCCAAATTACAGCGATAACCATCTGAGCACCTACAAACGCGTAACAATTGTTAACGAGTGTATTTTGTTAAACCTCTACAATCTTGTTACATGTTTTATAAAGCTCAAAATAGCACGAGAAAGTTGTGAAAATCTGTGGGTCATTTCGCTATTTGTAGTAGTTTGTATCTCTTATTACAAGGGCATAGGGTTGCTCGAGGAGTAGCACAAATAAGTAGTTTTAGTAACAGGCGCCCCGCTGGGCCCACGAGCCCTTTGTAACGTAACTCCTCGCGCCCTTGAGCCCTCATTACCGGACTTTGTACCATTCCTTCAGTAATTGCTGTTTTCTCTTCACTAGGAATCAGTTAGGTAAGTACATTCATGCGATTGAAGCTACATACATGTTTGTTCCGGATCATTGCTATAAGCTGCTTATAATATTAAAAGATCATACTCATTAAACTGAAAATGTATTTAGAATCATGCAGAACTAGATGACCCACTCGCGATTACATTTGACTTTAGTAATATTCACCCCATATTAACTACTTTAGAAAACGAATTTCCAAAAATCTGTTCTTAGCGACTGTCTAAAAGGAACCTCCTTACAAAATTATTAGAGCTTCGTAGCTCTTGTAGTTACAGAGATATGTTCATGACACCCGTTTTCTCTTTCATAAATATATAGATAATACAGGGTGTCCAGTGGCAGATTTCAAAGTTTGAGCGAACATAGTTTCTGAACGCAACACGATAGAGGGGCGCGGGGGGCGTCGTTAGAACACTTACACTTGTACAAACACTCACTTTTCAGAACCTCACACTGAAACAACCAAAATATATGTATAATGATTAGACTTCCAGCACATCGTCAGCACATTGTCAGCGCATCGTCAGGGTTATAGAGGTGACTCCGCGGTTCTAACGATTCATTCCTCTTGTGGATAACATTTTTACTGTTCAATATCAGCCCTCAGTTAGCACTTTCAGCTCGAAATAGTGTAACCGGCTTTACTGAAGTAGTATTCTCGAAGCAAATTTACATACATACATGGCAAATCATCAGTTAATACGTGGATAATACTGCAATTCAATAAAGCCCTGTAGATGTCACTCCAGCCACTGCACTGCTCGGATCGGAGTGAGAATCGGGTCCTTTCGGCGCCGGCGCGTCCACATAACCAGAGCATTACATTATACGCTTTAGATTCTACTCTTCTCTCTTGATTAGACTAGCTTTTATAATATTTAAATTCAAAGTAAATGTTTTTGGACACCTATTCCAAAAGCAATCAAAACAAGATATTAACAGTTCTTTTTGTACAATTAAGACAGGTGGAGTATATATTTTATTTTTTTGCTACAATGTTATTGTTTTATTTTGGCACTAAGATGCGGCGGGTATTTGATGATCGTGTGGGACAAGATCTGAGCGACAGCGTTTTAGTAACATTATGCATGTTGTATGCTTCTACTGATTAGGTTAAGTTACTTTTGAGAAACCTTTGAATAACGCTTCGAATATGGTGTTTTAAACATATTTATCTACCAAAAACTTATCCTATTCTTATCATCGAGAGACTATAAATCAAAGAATATAAATAAAAAGTATTACACTAACCATTGGTAGGTAGGTAGCTAACATTGTAAGGGTGTGAAGAAGTTCCGCTACAGACGAAACAATAACTATTCGCTGAAAATGTTAAAAATCCCTTTCCGGCTGTGACCGACATCACAGGTCTTATAAACCAACACATTATTTACCCTTATACAAAATTAAGGAGCATTTCGACGCAATCCTCTCGCGGCCGTGCCCTACGGCGGAGGCCGCGACCCGACCTAGCCAGCGGGGGCCCGCTCGTCGGGTCCGCGGGGCGTGCCGGCCTCAACAGGTGCCCGACGACTGCGTCACTCCAAACACTACAGGAATGCCATCCGAGCCGCCCATGACTATAAAACTTGCCAAATATTGCCAAATGGTCGTCTTAAGGCGTTATAGGTAGACCTCCGCATAGTATAATGCCGTAAATTTTTGCGAAATAGAAAATACTTCATTATCTATATTTTCCTTAAAGGAGAGGGTGTTCCACTCTCCAAGTTTAAAGTCGCTGAGTCTATTCAGTCAAGACTTTAATGAACTTTACAACGATAGTATTCTCAAGCTTTTCAATTAAGTTTTACCTTTCCTAATTATAATTAAAATATATATCTATTCTTTTAAACCAAATTTTACTTTATAGGAACACGTTAAATCTGGCTAAAATGTAAAAAAATCTTTTTTTGAAAACAAATTGCTGACGTGCCTATTTTCAGGAAAATTTCTGAAAACGCTGAACATGTGTTTGTTTAAATTTTACATGTTAAAGCTTGACTGACTAACTAGTAGTAAATATTAACGAAATGTAGAGCATTTTCGAAACTCATTTAACCCTTTTTTGGACCCTAAGCATGCAATTTTTCAACCTTGAACTGAATGTGTGTTCTAATAGGTATTCATAATATGATGACTATGGTAAAAAATTATCTATGTAGGTATTTGTTTTTACAAAAGCAAAAATTTAGCTTTAACTTTGTTCATTAATAAACGATACGCCAAATTATTATCAAGTTTTAAGGTCACACAAAATTGGGTCACTAAACACTGTACCTTGTAAACTGTACCCTTATTCTAAGACTGTACCTATATTGAACCGAATTTATCAATAAAATAAATCAATGATAAAGGTGAGCACCAAATATGAACTAGGGCGGAATGCTCTCCACTACAACAAATTGAAATGTCTAGTAATAACTAGTTACCCGACGTGATAGGAATTACACGGCTGAATCAGCTCGCGACCGATTATTGATTTATTTAATAGTTACGTATGTTACGGGATAATGCATTATGGATAGAAAGTTCCTAATAGTGATATACTGAGATCGCCCGCGGCCCACTCTTCTCTCGCAGTTATTTATGGTTGTGACAACGTTTTTAAAATATTAATTAATCTTTCATTATGGTGTTTATTAGGGTCATAGGTAAAGTTATAATTACTAGATTATTTTACATTATTAGTTCTACACCAAAACGTAGAATCATCAACTCTTTCTCCAAGTCATAAATCAAGGCCGTAAATAATATTTAACAATTGTTTACGTGCTGGTTTAACTAAAACAATGCGGACATTGTGCGCGGAGCAATGCCAGTGCCCCGTGCCGTGCGTCGCATTGTGTCTGACATATTATTTGTAATGTTACATTTGTAATGTTTTGTAATAGGTAGTGCTTTGTTCCCGACTTGCCTTCTCTGGCCTGCAGTACACCACTAACTGCTACTAGCTGGGAATACAACTGACCATACTCCTGCACTCGGGTTCTCTACACTCTATAAGTAGACTACACTATTTTAGATTTTCAACTTTTACCTAACTCTCTTCTAATGTTTTATCTACCATTTAGCTAAGTATTCTTAGTATTTAAATTAGACACAAAACATGCATATTTAGCTTAATAGATAAATACTATCTACGTAAGCTGAATAAAAAATCCTAGGTAGGTAAGTACAATTATCAATTGCCATATTAAAGGGCTATGAATATATAAGTTTCATTTTAATAGTATCCATAGCGTAGACATTAATCTAGTGGCAAGCGAGTGGATTAAGTTGAGGGTTCCCTATACATGACGAACCCTAAAACGAAGTTCATATTCTTCGCACAACAGCTATAAATATTTGAGGCTCTCTCTATGTTTGCGTCCAAACTTTACAACGGTCATATATTCAGTTTTTGTCCAAGTGCTAGTTTTATTGAGCCCCTGAATGGTCACATTTCCTACAAAACTAATGTTACACAATGGTCCCGTTTAATTTGTTTTGGTTTACTTCGATTGTCTCTTTGTTTCCCAAATGTATTGTTTTGATTCGAGTTTTTGTTTCAAAATCTGCGGGAGATAGAAGGAATCTGCTGGAAACTTATGGCGAAACGTTTGGAAGAATACAAAATAATATGCTAAAATTGTTTATTTTTTTTCTACCTACCTACTCTTGATACTTTGTACCTACTTACCATAATATTTGCTTGGGTAAGAACTGAGTGGAACAACTGCTGTTTGAAAACTGTGTGTTTGAGGAATAATTGTGCCTATGGGATATGCCTATTGTTGGAGGTTAAATTGTAACCGTAGACATGATTTTTTCAGTACATCCTAAAAGCACACACGTTATTCAGGGACCCTAACCCTAACTAATAGTGGTGTCATAAGATTTAGGGTCCCTAAGGGACAGACCCGGCAAGCCTTGCTCCCTAATCGACCTAACTACCGGGCCCTGAATAACGTGTAGTGTAATTCTGCTTTAAGCCTATGATTGAAACGATAATTTGCCAATGTATGTTCTCATGGTTTAAAACTAGCTGTGCCCCGCGGCTTAACTCGTGAGAAAATTAATGAAAGTAGCCTATGTTTTATTTAAAGACTAAGAATTAGGTCTAATATATTTTAGCCCAGTCGATTTAGTAACTTTTAAGTGAAAAGGCAACAAACATCCGTCCATCCACCTACCCGTCAGTCTATTTTTTTGAGACTTTTAAACCTTGATTCTTAACGTAGCATATTAATATTAACATTATGTAGGTTCCTACCCAATATAAAGTTCTTGAGGTCAGTCAAGGTATCAAAATAAAATACAACGTCAAGTGAGCATTTCACAAACCGTAATCGTGAAGTTTAGTCTGAAGATAGATCGACGATCGAAAAAATGCCCCGTTGTGTATGATTGATCGCGATCAATTCTAAATTCGATCTGTCAAATGTCATTCGTGGAAGGCAAGCATTCAGGCCCATTCAGCCGCGCGATGTCCTCAGCTGAGGCTTTGTTCTAGTTGCTAAAGGTTTTTTGTAATTTTGTTTAGTTAAACAATTGTAAATAGCATTAGAAGCCATTGAGGGCCACTGTGCGGACAATGTGGCGAATGGCAACAATGCAGGAGTGTAATGACGCACCGAGCGCGGCACAGGGTGCTTCAAATTAAAACATTAAACGGACTAGGTAAACTTATTCCAACCCAAATTTCGTGTTTTTACTGCTGGTAACATAATTTTACATCGTAATACTATCAAAATAGTAAAATATTACGAAATAAAATAAAGAACGAACGACTTAACCTTTCCGGACAGGTAATTGCCATAATTTAACACAATGGCGACTGCATTTGAATATCGTATGTTTTAACTTAAACATTATATTGCATTTCATTCGCCGTTCGTTTTCGGAGACATAAAAATAATAATGAAACAACTAAAAGTTGTTTAAAATCAGAACGTTTGATTTGAATCATTATAATTTTCAAGATGAAGGAACCACTTACGTAATCGCCAAGTGACTATTACCTACCTATTATCAATGCACTTGTGCTATGTCTTGCTTGTCTTTTTAAGTAGGTACTCTACCTATGTTTATACGTATGTATACCTTATTAGTTGAAAATGTAGTTAGATCATCCTGTAGATTGCGCTAGGGTCTGTAAACCGCGCAGTAGCGTCGTCGCGATGGACAATATCCACGGAAACTCCTACTTAAACAACGTCCACTTTCAGCAAAAACGTGCCCTCCCAGCGGGCGACGAAACGCGCGACGCGACGCGACGTGAGACACTGGACCTTCACAATGACACATTATTCAGAGAACTCCGCTGTTGTTACACTTGTCACAATGACAACTAATTTATGTCACTAATACGCAATATCAAAAAAATAATTAGAAAAAAAAATATTGGGGCCTAGGTACTTACTTACTAAGTAGTTAAAGGGGTAACACTACACGTTATTCAGGGACCCTAACCCTAATTAAGAGTGGTGTAATAAGATTTAGGGTCCCTAAAGGACGGACCTGGCAAGCCTTGCTCTCTAATCGCCCTAACTACCGGGCCCTGAATAACGTGTAGTGTAATACCGCTTTTAAACCTAGGTACCTACTCGTCGTCGTGTTCAGCTGTCACCTATTTTATAGACTGGCTGTTAATGAGATGAGTATCTGATGAGAATCTTTTTTCGGATTGTAAAACTGATTTATGGCCAAAATGACCAATTTTATTGTTCAATTTCATAGGTAATCTAGACAACTAGAATTAATTACCTACCTGGGTAGGCTTTATTTGTACCTTCTACATTATCTCATGCCGTTGTACACGAGTCAACTTATTACATAGTACTTATTACATAAAACCGACTGTTTATGTTATACTAAATACTAACATACAAACAACCTACTAAGTGCCTAGGTGCCTAACTATTTGAAGTAAGTAGACGAACTCAGAAAAACTTTTTTTCTGCGTTAGAGGCAAACAAATTTAAGCAGCCTGTCAGTTTTAACCAATCAAAGTTTATTTTATGAGTCAACAAAATAACATATCTTTATAAAAGGGACACAATCGTTTATTTAGTATCGTCACACGATGCGTAGGCTCCGAACACGGACTTACAAATAAGAGGCAGGAAGAGAGATTACGACAGTCTATCAAGCGATCTGACGAAGGGTTGAATTCCTACGATTTGTCTTGTCATTGTCCGAACAGTCGAACAAAGCCGGGTAAAGCGTGTAATGTCGCTTGTAAAATGTTCTAAAACAATAAACCACCCACCGGCGCACTCGCGGGCTTCATTGTACTTTCTGAACGGGCTCAACATGGCGGTCACAAAAGCGCGCCAATTCTGACGTTTCAATGTGGTCACTCAGCTGAAAACGCGAGTTGTTTTGTAATTGATCACTTATTTAGGAAATTGATTTGACGTAATCATTCGGACCAATGAATCAATGCGTGTGTTGTGGACTATATTAAGTTGTCTGTTATCAAAGAATATAGTCATTCATTTTGATTTTAAATAAAACAATCATCAAACGACTTCTAGATAGAGTAGATGTAGCGACATTTTATCAAACTTTATTTTATTTTACAGTCAGAAGGTAACTCAAGCTCCTTGAATAGAATTATCCCTCATTGCATTTTAATTCAAAAGTGTTTAAAAATAAACGTCGATTCGCGCTTGACAACTAAATTAGTTGGACACCTCCACATGTGATCATTTATTTGTTCGATTAAATTCGCAATCATCCGCGCTCAGCATGGAACTTGTACTTGCGAGGCCTAACAAATGTTCAATGATCAAAAACCTGCCTTATGATCATACAAACACGTGTCAAATTACTTCATTATGCTGTAAGATTCAGCTTTATATCCATCTCAAGCTGAAGTAAATTCTATAGTTCTATATTCTAAAGGTGTTTTTTGTGTGAATGTTGGAGAGGAAGGAAGGGATCGAGTCTCCTCTGGTTTGAATAAATTGTCCCCGACGACGATGTATCGCGGCGTGCAATTCACGATGCATTTACTTACCTACACCTTCGCAGCACGACGACACACGCCGACACACGCCGACACACACTGGATATCATTTGACTGAACTTAAAACATTAACAATCCGGGTTTCACTACACTAACATTTCGCCCGCCACTAACATTATCTTGACGTGTTAATTCCAAGCTATTGTTATTAATTTGAATCTTGTACGGGCACCTTAGTTTTAATTATTAATATTTTAATATTAATATTTCAATCGTATTAGGGTAAAAGCGGGTAATGCCGGTCAGTTGGCAATACCGGTCACCTTACTTTTTCACCAAATACTGCGTTTATGCGCACTCACTCATGCAAAGAGTGTGGCGTGTCCATTCCCTGCCCCGCCGCACCAACCCCTTTTTACTTCCGACGATTCGTCACTGCGTTAAAGACTGTTGTGTGTTTTGCGCCAAACTGTTATAACTTTCTGGCCTTAGAAAATAAGAGGTGAGTACTGTAATTTTTATATTTCATTGATTGTCTATAATAATTATTACGTGTCAGTTATCTAACTATTCGTTAGATTGTGGATTTCAAGCAATAAGCAATGCATTTTTTGTAAAATTATTTTTAACCCCAAACGTGAACTAGCGGGTAATGCCGGTCACGTTGACCGGCATTACCCGCTGCAAGTCTCAGATACAAATAGATGATATTTTGTAACGCAATAAAATTGTTTCTGTTCTATGATCGTAGAGTTTGTCTTTATACCTTGTTTATTTTATTAAACCACCTTATAAAAGGAGGAGGTTCTTTGTTTGAATGTTTGTATTTTTTTATTGTTACTGATTTTTCTGCCAATTAAGGACGAATCTTGATGACCCCATTTCATTTTTTTTTAAACAAACTGGTCTGTAATTGTTCAGACTCATGCATACATTATTAATTTTAGAATATCGAAACAACGGACTAGGAGCCGAGGGCTAAAGGTGAAATGGAGACGATTTAACCAGGGCATTCAAACTTGTTGAAGATGGGGCTTTATAAGAGAAGCAGCGTGATCTACAGGTATCCCCTTTCAACCCCCCAAGAAAAGCTGAAAAATAAGAACCCTGAACGATTACCCTGAAGGCTATATTTGCGATTTATGCCGTTGAAATAAATGACCGGTATTGCCAACCAGCTGACCGGCATTGCCCGCTATGTCGGGCAATACCGGTCAAAGCTATATTTTTTTTAAAAGTCTATTATTCCAAGTTTTTTTTAGAAAACAGATTTCAATATTATTTATTATGAAAGAATAATAATTAAATTTAAGTATTCCAAATAGATTTTAAATAAAAAGTAGTTTTTTTTGTAATTTATGTTAAATTTTTCTTAGGTGACCGGCATTACCCGATATTACCCTAATATTGTCGTAATTATTAATATATTAATATTAATAATCAATCGTTTCAGGCAACGTAAGATATATATTTATAGGCAGGTACCTACTTACAGACAATTCTAAGGCCCATTATTTACCATCCTATTGCCTTAAAGACTATTGATTAATCTTGTGCCAGACCTAGGTACTGTGTAGGCATCTAAAAACATTGATTATTAGCACTAGAAGCTGAGAAAAGCTTAGATTGTCAGATCTGTGACTGGACTAGCCCCCATCTGTGTAGATAATGAAGTGGTCACTTTGTAGGCGAGCGCCCACCCCATCCAATCTCATAAGCGGCGTATCAAAAAGGTTTATTCTACTGCCATAAATATGGCCTCCGAGATTATAATAATTCGAATAATAACATTAAAATAATAATAATCGTCTGATCCGCCGCCGATGGAGATGTCAAGCCGCTAATACATGTAGCTGCGGCCATGCATCAACATTACCACGTGTGATGTTGTGGAAGAGTTGAGGGAGATCATTATCGATCATTAGCTCTCGTTCCGCTGCTAAAGCACAGGCACAATGGAAACAGGCTGTACCGGCGCAAAGCATCCTGGTGCCTCCGGTCTGAATGCGACTGTCTTGTGTCTCATTTGATTTCTGAAGTCATTGATTCTGAAGTCTTGTGGCTCTTTTGATTTCTCTGGTGTGTGAGAACCGGCTTCTGGTAACAACTCTCAAGTCCTTGAATATTTTTATTTATTATTTGATTAGGTGAGGGGACTAGCAACTTTAGTTTTACACGGGAGAAGCCTGAAAGAAGATCCAAATCCTCAATAGGTTCCTCATTGAGATGTCTGTTGTAGGACAGAAGTAGTTATGGTAACTTAAAGTGAATTAAATTGGTTGAAACATAATATATTGCATTACAACCACTGAATTATTATTCTGATTACAACCTGTTTTTTGTGTAATTGCTACCGAGTGATAAATTATCGATTATGATATCGATTGTATTTTAGAGAGTCCGATGAAAGTAGGTTTATTGGGAATGTATTAGTTTTGTTACGGTTCTTATTGACTTGCTTTATTAATTGGCTTCTTTGGTTGGAACTGATTGAACTAAGCGATTGTGTTGCAGTCATTGATCATTTAAAGGTAATGTACATACCTACGAACAGCAATCATCATCTGAAATCATGTCTGCCGGGTCATAGACATGGATAGAATAGAAAATAATTGGCAAGACACCTAATACAGAGAAACTTACAGGAAACCAAACGGTGATTATGTATTGGCAGTTTTATCGCTGTAGAGCCATAAGTAGAGAAGACAGAAGCCGAGATCGGTACCAGATCTTCTTAATGGACCAAATAGTTTGTAACTCATTATTTTAGACACACATATTCAGATAAAAAAGGCATGTTCCATCTCCAGCGAGAGGCGCGAGAGCAGCCCCTTGTGCCCGGACGGAGCGGTCTCCCGATCTTCGTTATCCGGCGAGGCCCCGCAGCCAGCCTGCTGGAGCCTCCAGCCTACGGTACCGCGTGCACACACAGGGAAACCCTGCATCTTCATGGATCTAGGACATTGTAGCAGCCACGATCGAATGTAGAGCTAGCTCCTATCTACTCTACCTTTACGCGAAATATACGAATTCAAAAAGAATCGTCGAATCGTTTTAACACTGTATGTCCAGAAGTAAATGCATTATAGTCATATCAACTGGTGTAAGGTTAGAACAACACGGTCGGTTGCGATCCGCGACCTTCGGTTACCTACACAGAATCAGCCTCATGGGACGGAGGTTGCCTATATAAGATAAAGCATTCAATTGATAAGCGGTGCACACTTTGGTAAAAACCTTGATTCAACTCTTTAGTGTAGGGTTACGGGTCACCTGACACCGCGGCTTTGTGCCGCAGCCTTTATGCTGTAAATAAGCGGCAATCAGCCCTCGAGGTAAACAGAAGAGAGCCTCCGGAGCTTTGTGCTGGTGTCGGCGGCTCACAACAATGGCGTGTGGTGGAGCTGATAGCCAATATGTTAGTGTGGGACGTGTGAACCGCGGCTCCGGCTGGCAGGTGCTGCCCAGGAATGAGGGGTTTGTTTGTTGCTCAACTTGATTGTACTCGAAGCGTTGCTACCACCGCTTTAATATTAGACATGAATTGTAGTTAAGCTAGAGCGGCTTCCTAATACAGAGGGAACTGTTTAATCATCTATTGCATTCACGCATTCTATACACACATACGTAGGTAGCTGCGTGAATAAATTTTTAATTCTAACTAATAATTAGTTCATTCTAACGCTCTCCGTATTCGGTTAAATAATTTGCAACCTATTGCTAGTTCAAGGAGTCGTGTTTCTCCCAAAAGGCGCTGAATATAGATCCTTAATGTATAGGTAGATGTCTTCCATAAAATGTGGCATCCTTCAGGGCAAAGTGGCAGTTTTTATGCTTGTTAACGAAACAGGATTCAGAAGCCGACACATTTGTACAAATAGGCGGGTCGTGTTACCTACGGAGGGTGCGGGACTGAATCATCGAACAAAAAGAAATAATCTAGAGGTTTCATTTTCAATTAGGCTACCTATCAACGGAAACTGTACTATTGATTAAGAAAACTTAATAAAAGTACCTACCTGCAGCAAAAAACAAAGAAAATTCATGATTGTTAGTGTTCAGAACGAAATCATGGCAGGTACGGTGTGCCCTAAGAGAGACGGTAGAGCTCAGGAAAAAATAGATTCTAAAAATCTGCCTAGCCTCTGTAAGGGTGTGGT
This sequence comes from Eupithecia centaureata, assembly GCA_944547425.1. NCBI lineage: Eukaryota > Metazoa > Arthropoda > Insecta > Lepidoptera > Geometridae > Eupithecia > Eupithecia centaureata. The sequence continues at coordinate 14,892,438 of OX155686.1, forward strand.
GTGGGTAACATTTTTATAAAAAGCGAGCGGACTCATCTGGTAATGTCACCGATCCACCTATTGAAATCGATACACGTCAATGTTTTTTTAAATATTTTTATAAAACTGGTTTGAAGGAGAGAAAACAGATATGTAAACAGTAGCCACTTGTGTTGTACCAATATAGAATTACACATGTTAACGTCGCAGGATGGGATCGCTGGGGTTTCCTTAGACACAAAACAACTGTTTTAATGTTTTGTAAAATCAGAGAACTTACTAGAATCGAACCAATCAGTAGGTACCTACCTTCTTACACCTACCCTTGCATATCCAAATTACAAATAAATAGGTAGGCACTAATCAGAGAACTAATAAATTTGAAAAATGAACTACATACATACTTACTAACGAATAAGTACCTAGAACTTTTTTGAATTGCTGCAGTACCTGGCAAGACCTGATAGCGCCATCTATTGACGAGTAGTTCACAGTCATAAAACGTCAACCAACAGTTTCTATATAAAATGTAAGATTTATGCAGAAATCAACAATTAAAATTAAAGAAGAATAAAGTTTGTTGAAGAATGTAGTATATTGAATGTAGTATATTATATTATACTTTAACTGTGTGTGGTTTTTCTGTTAGGACTGATAGCGCCATCTAGCGTGGAGTAGCGCAACTATAATTTGTAATAAAATTCACACAATACATACCATAATTGGTCGTTTAGATCATATTAATCATTATTAATAAATCAAAATATACGAAGAAATTAAGCAATTAGAATTAAGGCGCAAACAGCACCCGAAAACAGAGTTTGGTGGCCACCAAGGCAACTTTGTTTCTCTTCCTAAACGTATACAAAATAAAACTACTACAGACAGATGCATTAAAAAAAGCGTAAGTTAGGTTTAACAAACTGTACGTTGAATTTTGGAAATTCCTTTGTGTAACGAAATTATTTGATAAGTCAGTGGTATCGCCACTTTAGGTGCAGTTTGCGCCTTATGAATTAGCACATCTGTCCGTACCACGACCGTACACTACCTACTGAGGAATGGTCGCGGGTTCAAGTCCCGCCGAAATTGAAAATTTTTGTGATGTTATTTAATTTCTCAGATATTCACCGAGTGCGAGGGTTTACGGACTGTAATATAATAATCCTTCAAAATATACAATCGCTGTCCAACGATTACTGTCTTTGACTGTAAATTTAAACTTGGTTGATACGAGTACCACGTTGATACCTGGTACCTTCCTACTTACATATATAATTTTAATAATGAGAGCATGGACGGTGAACGGTGGCTAATGGTATTCTTCTCAAATGTTCTCAATACGCACAAAAGATCAGCGAACCTATTATAATATCTTCAACACCACGCGATCATTCCCACGTCGCGTCGCGTCGTCGTCATCAGTTCAAAAGCACTCGTACACTAAATATCCAAAATCATCCTAGTAGAAATATTTGAGTGACTTTCTGACTGCATTGTTTTTTGTAAATATGTACTTTTGTTAAATTCACAGAATACTTGTTAAAAAAGACACGAAATGCGAGTGATCTAGTTGTTTACTCCAAAATGACAGGACACGAGACGCGAATATACCGTCACATCACGAGATTTGAATTCTTAGTCATCATCATCATTTTCAGCCTTATCAGCTTCTCCTAATGAGCGCCATAACAGCAGTATTATATAACTTAGATAAATAAGCGGAACCGCAGGATCATCTAGCTAGACCTAACCATAAAGAATGCCACTAATATTATAAATAAGGGCGAAATTTCTAATAAAACTATGTAACTGATGGATATTATACCTTTACTTTGTAATTTTAATAATACATTAGCTAAAATGTTTATAAATGTACACAAACTGTTTTAAGGTCAACGAAACCAGCTCAACTTTATGTGGTAGCTATTTCTTTTCATACAAAACATTTTCAATAAAACAGTTGCAGTCATGGAACATGTACAAAAGTACTACCTACATCACACTGGTAGGATCAACATTGTATATTAACATTCTATGAACCTATAGTCCTTTCTTATGTTTTGTTACCTGGCCTACAATCGTTCAAAGTTAGTAGCTAAGATGGATTATTTAATTTCTCTACAATCAATTTCATGCAAGAAAATGGCACTTTTAAAAAACAAACGCCTTTCAAATCATCACACTCTTTCATAAATTAAAGTATAGTTGAAAACTAGTGCAGAAAATTAAATCCTATTGTTAGTTAATTCACATTATTATAAGACAATAATGGTGTGCACCTATATACAATAAAAGTATCACAATAATTGTGGTGGAGATACTAAAGGCATAGTTTTAGTGTATTCTTATTTTACATCTCATACAGGCAGCACTCTAAAATGTTTTCAAATCGGCTCGTTACATACACAATTAATTATCACATGGGAATTCAGTCTATCTTCAATAATGAAAAACAAAAGCAATATTATATATGTCATATTAGATTGGATTCAATTATAATATAAATATTTTAAATAGGCTTTTTGCAACATAACTAAAGATAACTGTGATAAGTGGTAAAATATACAATTAAATCTAACCTCTAAAATTTATATTATCATTAACATTATGAATAATATGCTGATATATTACAAGTGCAATATTCCATACAGGCACCAAGCAACTTTATGCAAACTTGTCACTTTTGAAGCTGTTCTCAGAACTACTTAGTAAAATTAGCTATAAAACAATTTCATTTTTTGTATAACATAAAATGTGTGGCCTGAAGTCAATAACTTTCACAGAGAGCTAATACGTTCCTATTTAATTTAGAAAGGGCAACTAGAATTCATCTCACTATTACTTTTATCAAAACAAACAATTTGTCTGCAACACAGCGACTCATCAGTTTCAGACCAGCTGCACAAGTCTAAGTCATTCAATGTCCAACACAAGTTATCTACAACACGAGTCCAGTTCCCTTCAAGGGCAGAAATACTTCCTCTGCACTAATGGCTCACTGTCGTCATCACTCTCCGAGAAGCACGCGGTGAATCCACTCTTGTCTCGCAAGGACTCCCTTCTTGGAGATTGCACTTTGTCTGTTGCCTTTTTAGGGCGCGCTTGCTTCCCCGCTGGGCGCTTCTTTCTGCCTGCCTGAGCTGCCTTAGTGCTGGCCACATTCAAGCTGACCTTAGAACTGACCGGTTCAGTCGAGTTGCTGACCACTAAGACTGCATTCTCTCTTTGCAAGATACTCAAGCAAATATTCCTTCCACTTCTCAACTTGGAGACAGATTCATTTCCAGGGTTTTCCTTTTTGTCAGAGTTGTTGTATTCAACACAATTCTTGCCTGCGGCCCTGTTGTCCGAGGACTGCGCAGGTTTGGCAGCACTACCAGCAGCCGGTGCTTTAATTCGTTTGGGATACCTCGAAGCTCTGCTGCTCTGCGTCTGGAAGGTGACCTTCAGGTTGTTTGCTCGTTTTCTCTCAACTCTCTTTTCCTTTCCTTTAGTTTTCATTTCCACAAATTTTAACAATGAGGTGCTTTTGTCGAGTTTGAGTGACTTGTGGTTGTGCTTAGTGGTTACCAGCTGGAGCAGGTTCTGGGATGAATCGGTGCTGCAGTTGAGCACCGCGGGAGGGAGCCCAGTGTTCACCGACTTGTTCATGGTGACCACCATATTGGAGTCATCTTCTGCTTTCCGGGACTCTTTCACAAGATTTCTGCCAGATTTAGGTCTGATGTTCCGTGGTGTTTTGCCCGACTGCACTTTAGTAGATCTGATGTAGTTAGCAGTGAAGCCCGACACATCACTCATGTCATCATAATGTCCGTTGTGAGGCGAAGGTCTGCTCCGGTTCCTAGCATTGTTCTGTTTCTTGTTGTTTGTCTGGTCTCCGGCTTCCAGTACCTGTGTGCGGTTCAACCTGTGTGCATGCCTGCCAGCAGTTACATTATGATTACCATTGGTTATGTTACTATTGAATATTTCAAAAGAATTGTTCAAGTTATGGTTCACCCCCTTGTTGTGTCGGAGACTCCTGCGCAGGTGGGTGGCGGCTCCTTTGGGAGTGGATGTGATCACCTTGCTCTTTTTGTGTATTTTAGGAGATCTATTTGTCTGTAACTTGGGTTTCTTAGATTTATCTTGGACTGATGTTTTATTTAAATTGAACTCAACAACAGAACCTAGAGCATCATTTTTGCACATGTTATCACTCTGACGTGTCTTATTCTGCGACTCAAAGTAGACATTCTGATGTCCCTCTGAAGATACAGAATCATCCAGAAGCGACAGTTTCCGCTTCTTTTTCTTCTTGGGAGAGCGCGTTTCTTCAATAACACTGCGGGGCTCCTTAGCATCGTGAGCTTTAATCAGCTTCTTGATGGGATTGTCATAATTGAGAAGACAGGGAGCCCGCTTGGTATGCACCCAGAAGGTTATCTCGTCCATTTCGTTCATAAAGGGAGGCTCGGGGTCCGGCTCGGGCAGGGGCTGCGGTGCGACCAGTGCAGCAGCAGCCGCCGCGCCAGGCAGCCCAGCGCCGCCCTCCACGCGCACTGCACGTGCACCGCCGAGCTGCCGGAGGGAGGGCGCGCCGCCCGCCGCGTTCCGAAAGACATCACGCCTCGCCACAGAGATGTCACATTCCATACACCTGAAGTTGGTAAGACTTACGGTCACTCAGATTCTTATTCAAACATATACCACATTTAATATTCATACTGTACTTACTTTTGAACGCTGTTCTAAGACGCTGTTATATCTTTCACTGTGCTTTTGCGGTCCACATTCGCGAAATGAAACGAAGAAAATAGCGCCTCTCCGGGTTGGCGTTCCTTGGCGAGATTTGGAAGGATTATTTTAGTTGTGATTGACAAACCCAAGTGATAACTACACTAGTACGACAAGGGATCATTTAAACTGGCGTGAAGCCTCCAAAAAAAATGGAATATTTATGGAAAATCGCTTTGGACACATCAATAAATACAGCAAAATATCAAGCGAATAAAAAGAATGAACGAAATAGGAGTGTGTCGTTATTTCACTAGATGGTTAAATAAACCGTTAACAGGATTCCACAACGATAACGTTATGCCTCGATTCAATAACTATCTATAAACTCCTTAACGATCTTCACGCACGACGACGATAACGAATTTCAACGAAAAGGCGACGTGCGTGCACCGCAACGTTCGCGAAGACGCTAAACGGATCGTGAAATCAAAACCAGTGAAATAGCGAGTGAGTGAATTTAAGCTATCGTTAAATTTTGGTTTGTGAGCGAATGAGTAAGTGAACCAAACACGTGAATTTAGTTTAGTTTGTAAACCACTGTTGATTCGTTGATTGACTTTGAATTTGATTGTTGAGTGAAAAATAAATACCTGCCTAAAAATGTAAAAACAGGACAGGAAAAAACAAATAATAAGTTGTACAATGGGTGGCCTTATCGCTATGAGCGATTTCTTCCAGGCAACCTTTGGATGGACATGGAGTGGAAGTGTAAAGTGAATGTTAACGTTAGCTTATCGTCAAAATCTCGTTTTATAAAGTTTTTTAACGTTGCCTTAACGTCAACATTCTCGCGTTCAGCTACATCTCTCGTGAAATTCTCAACATCCTAGTTTTTAACGATTCTTAACGATAGATAGTTATTTTAACGGTTATCGTTGACCATTAGATAGTTTCGTTAAGTGAATGGAATATCTATTAACGACCCACTCCTAGAACGAAATAAACGAACGACGATCTCTTCACAGATAAAAAAATCAGAAAGATTTTTCTAGGGTCAAACCGCACTACCATGGGATTGTAGTGAAGAGGCATGCGCCTAGCTAGGCGCAGAGCGTCAGTTTCGCGGTGCAATCAGAAAAATGTTATTTCTACTATTTCGTATGAATATAACACACACACTACTGCAGTTTGGCACTGCAGAGGATCGGCGGCGTGGTGAAACAGAATTACCTACTTATTAGAATTTTTGAGACCGACCGCGTCGTGCTCGTGCTCGAAATATTTAGACAAAGATAATAATGTATTGACATAGTCATAATCTACGTAGATAATACCATAATTGCATGCCCACTGTTATCCATTGGTTTTTCTATTTAGTTTTTAATATTATTTTAGACACAATATTTTACTCCAAAAGGTTTATCCACTCACACGTCCAGCCGAGCCGCAAAAACATGGGTCTAACGTCCGTGTCGCGCGGCAGCGATTCACGGCGCCGCGAGTGCGTCCCATTTTTAACATAAATGGTTATATCTTGCTAACTACTACAGCTACGCTCGAAGAAAAAATACCATAAAAAAGCTAAAACTATACGGAATCGATATATCTATTGACTTAAGTCTTAGAAATAATCATATGGTCTCAAAAAGATGCCTAAACTTGAGAAATTAGTCGAAATTCATAAAAAATTTATTTCTTACTTGCATTTATACTTTAATTTGCAGTTCTACCTAATCCTGCATATATATTATTAAACTAGAAGATACAAGCTATTTTTTGATATCAATCAGTCACTACCTTCTCTTACAATAATTACCAGAATAAACCAAAACAATCCACCTCTCCACATTCATGAATGAATCTCGCTCTGCCTTGCGAAGTCGGCAAGATGGCGGCGTTTAAGGTTTGAATACACAATTTTCATCATCATCATCAGCTCTTCATTCAACCCAGAATTCTTTTTCTGACTAGCTTCTGACCCACAATAGGCTGATGATGATAATATTAAATAAAAAGGATAAGTACTTAAGCATTTTTTTGTTAATACACGCTCCAAAAAACCCAATGATAAAAATATATACATATATTCAAACGAAAATATATTAATATAATAAAAATTATGAGTGAACCACAATAGATTGATGATGATAATGTTAAATAAAAAGTAATTTTTTTTGGTTAGTAGGTACATGCTGTAAAAAAACCATCACAAAAACATACGACCAAACCACATTCTTGCGTGTACAAACCCTTACTAATCACGTTTCGAGTTCCGTCCATGGATACTACATTATCCATGATGAAAGACCTGTAGAATGTATTGAGTTTAACGTGAAATCTTAGATAAATCGAGTATATTTCCACTTAAAAGGCTAAGGAGGCAGATAATTAATAACTGTTGTTCATTATTTACATAATATTTCATTAAATAAAACAATATTCTAAAAGAATTTACAAATTCTAGCCACCACTGTTGTCGTACGAGCAACATGTCGAAATTTGATGTTTTGTTTGCCATCTCTAAGTGAAACTTTATCTTATAATCCATACTTAATCGTACAGTAAAGGAATTCAAGATCATTTTGATGTATAATAAACCCAGAGTTATATTAATAATTGTATAATACTTACGACATTGTTAGCGGAGCTCCGTATGCACAACACAGTTTGACAGCGCGCACTGCTAGTACTAATTCCTGAATTTTTTCTTCACTAGAGGTCGCACTTCACAATGACACCTATGTGTTTTTACGGTAAACTATTTCATTGAGAAGCCATCTCTCAAGTGAATTCGTTTAAAAAGTACCTCCTTAGATCGCTAGATGGTGTTTTTTCCAATTCGGTGCTTTGGACGGTTTAGTATCCACGGACGTAAGACGCGACTTTTTTTTTGGATACTCCTGTATCCACGGACGGCTGAGTGGTGACACTTAGCATTATGGACATTGGCAGAATTGTGTCGATAAGACGCAGAGTCGTTACACCAAAAAAAAAAAAAACTTTTTCGCTCCAAATTATGACATTCACACGTTCTCAGCAGTCATACATGTCAAATAATGTCAATCAAAATACAAAAATCATAACAAACAATGGACTTTATTATCTGAATTTCGCATGCTAACTCTCGTTTTCTACTAAGAACATGTGTATTGTGTATAAAATAAACCATGAACTGCATTCAGACCATAATTGACCGTCAACTCGGCAATTGTAAGTCGTCCTATGTATATGTACGAGGTGTTTACCTTGAGATTGTACGAGATGAAATGTCGAATGTAAACGTTGGATTTTGTCTAGATTGCCGCTTTAATTACGATGATATTCTGCGTCGGCTGGAGGTGGACGCGGAGGAGTCGTTTTACGGGCTGCATCAAGGGTCGGCGGCGACCGTGGGAGGCTCGCTGGATAGCCCGGACCCGCCGATATTCGCGTGCCGGTTCGCGGAGACCGCCGGCTACGAACACATACTAGCGCTCGCCAACGAGGACGGCCGAGTAGCCATTCAGGTACCACTCATAGGAATTCCAAAGTCTGCGTCAGATTTTAATTAGTTCTGGTTTTTGTCTAAAAGTATTAAAATGAATAAATAACTAGTGCTGGTACAATACACATTGCATCATCTAGTCCCCAGCTGTTGTGTTATGGATATTTGATGGGATCTTATAAACTTAATACAGTTCATTACAAAGATAGATACTTTTACTGTTGCTCCTTTTACATAGAAAACATCAGAACAATTATCTGCAAATATTACAAAAAAATATAGGGAATAATTCTCTCAATAAGTCATACTTTTAGGTATACCACAGAATGATTCAGGGCCCAACCAACACACCAGCCCGGGGACGGCGTGAGTTTGTCGGCACACATTGCAGTCGATTCCCATACCCATCTAAGAACAACTCTGTAATTTGAGCCAGAGAGTTCAGACCTGAAAGACAGTTCTTGACTACCTTGGACGTGATGACTTTTGAATCCAGTGCTAGGACAGCCCGACTGTCAGACTTGATGAAGATAGTTTTGCTAGCTTTTGCAGATTTATATCAGCACATTTTAGGATGGCAAATATTTGTTGCTTTCCATACACTCCACAGCCTACTTCCAGACCCATTTAATGCGAAACCTAAATAAAATTCTTAAACTTTAATAAATTTAAGACTAAATCACTGGAATTTAAAAGATGTGTACAGTTATTCAACTATGATTTATGTTTTATTTTATTTATTTAGAAAACAAACAGCTTATGCAACAACAATAGTTGAAACTTATGGGTAACTTAAGCCTAATAGTTTCCACGTTTTTACTAAGATTTTTATATCACATAGGATTGAAATCAGAGGAACTGCCAACTCAATGAAATTGAGTAATAGAATCAGAGCCAATTAAAGATTTTTTCACATTTAGACACATTTTAACAACATGTGAACATGCTTCATTAATATGTATCATCAAACTGCCTGTTTCAGAACACATGTAGCCCCAGCACCGCCAAGCAGCTGGAGGGGCTGCAGTGCCATGACAATGCAGTCTTCGACCTGGCCTGGATGCCTGCCAGCATGAACTTTGTCACCGTCTCAGGTTAAACATGTTTTACTATGAATAGTCTTCACATAGTTACCCATAGGGCTGGGTTGAGTTTGGAAAATTTCGTTGTCTTCTCGTCATCCCTACCGCAATGTTTGGAAGTGGCAATGGGCCGGCCATATCTCACGAAGAACCGACAACCGTTGGGGTAAACGTGTTCTTGAGTGGAGACCGCGACTCGGTAAACGTAGCGTAGGACGCCCTCCGGCCAGGTGGGATGACGATCTGCGAAAGACTGCTGGCAGATGCTGGATGCGTCAAGCTGAAGACAGGGCGCTATGGCGCTCATTGGGGGAGGCCTATGTCCAGCAGTGGACTAATATAGGTTGATGATGACTAGCTGGTGCCCGCGACTTCGTCTGCGCATGATTAGTATTTGGAGTACTCGCGATTTTACTTGCGTAATTCCCTTTCCCGTGGGATTTTCGGGATAAAATAAAGCCTATTTCTTATTCCAGCTTATAATCTATCTCTGTGCCAAATTTCATCCAGATCCGTTCACCAGGTTTTGCGTGAAAGAGTAACAAACATCCATCCATCTATCAATCTATCCATCCATCTATCCATTCATACTTACAAACTTTAGCATTTATCAGTTCAATTCAGTTTGGTTCCCCTGGGCTACACGCGTCGTTCAGATGCTGTGAGAAATTTTTGAAAACCCGTATAGCCCAGGGGAACCAAACTGAATTCCGGGATAAAATGTATCCCATGTCCAATCGTCCCGAGTTCCATTCGAATTCATTCAATTCCGTCGTGATGCGCGGTAAAGTAATTTTACTTTCATACTCTCTCCCATGAGAACCTTACTTAATTCCGGGATAAAAAGTATCCTATGTCCTTCCTCGTAGTATGACCTATAATCATGCCGAGTTTCATTTCAATCCATCAAGTAGTTTCGGCGTGATGCGCGTTTACGATACAGACAGACAGACATGAATGAAAAAAAATACAGTTTTGGCTTGAGTATCGATAATAGTGCCCTCCAAAAAAAATTTTCAAAATATCTTCAATGTACAGAATTGGACCTGTTACAGTTTTATTATAAGTACTAGCTGGTGCCCGCGACTTCGTCTGCGCATGATTAGTATTTCGAGTACTCGCGATTTTACTTGCGTAATTCCCTTTCCCTTGAGATTTTCGGGATAAAATAAAGCTTATGTGTTATTCCAGCTTATAATCTTATTTCCTTTTATTAGTGTATTATATACAGTTACTTAATTATATTTAACTTTTATGATATATCTACTTATATCTCTATATTTGTAAAATAGTACTTGTTTTGATCTCCAACTTTAAATTCGAACTTGCTACGTGACTGCATGTTTACAATTAACTATCTATAAAATGTAAATCCGTTATTGGTCGTAAGAAAAACCTGTATGTATGTTTAAGTAGAATAAGGACTGTGGATTTTGTTAAATAAATAAATAAATAAATAAATAAATCTATCTCTGTACCAAATGCATCCAGATCCGTACACCAGTTTTTGCATGAAAGAGTAACAAACATCCATCCATGTATCAATCTATCCATCCATCTATCCATTCATACTTACAAACTTTCGCGTTTATCAGTTCAATTCAGTTTGGTTCCCCTGGGCTATACGGGTTTTCAAAAATTTCTCACAACATCTGAACTGAATTCCGGGATAAAATCTATCCCATGTCCAATCGTCCCGAATTCCATTCGAATTCATTCACTTCCGTCGTGATGCGTGGTTAAAGAATTCTTCTTTCACCACAAAACTGTATTTTTTTTCATTCATGTCTGTCTGTCTGTCTGTCTGTATCGTAAACGCGCATCACGCCGAAACTACTTGATGGATTGAAATGAAACTCGGCATAATTATAGGTCATACTACGAGGAAGGACATAGGATACTTTTTATCCCGGAATTCAGTAAGGTTCTCATGGGAGAGGGTATGAAAGTAAAATTCCTTTACCGCGCATCACGCCGAAACTGCTGAATGAGTTGGAATGAAACTCGGGACGATTTGAGTTCATACTAAAAGGAAGGACATGGGATACTTTTTATCCCGGAATTCGGTAAGGTTCCCCTGGGAGAGAGGGTGAAAGAATAATTCTTTAACCACACATCACGACGGAAGTGAATGAATTCGAATGGAACTCGGGACGATTGGACATGAAATTAATGTACGCGTCGTTCAGATGCTGTGAGAAATTTTTGAAAACCCGTATAGCTCAGGGGAACCAAACTATATTGAACTGATGAACGCGAAAGTTTGTAAGTATGAATGGCTAGATTGATAGATGGATGGATGTTTGTTACTCTTTCACGCAAAAACTGCTGAACGGATCTGGATGAAATTTGCCACAGAGATAGGTTATAAGGTGGAATAACACATATGCTTTATTTTATCCCGAAAATCCCACAGGAAAGGCAAGTAAAATCGTGATTGCTCGAAATACTAATCGTGCGTAGACGAAGTCGCGGGCACCAGCTAGTTTATAATAATTACTTACGACCCGCCCCGCCTTCGCACGGTTTTATTATACGTATAAACCGTCCTCTTGAATCACTATCTATGAAAAAAAAAAAAATTACAATTTGCTTAACTTCCTAGTTAGTAAAATTAAATAAGAAAATGAGTAGAGTTATAGTGCAGTGCACATTGCAGGCGACCACACGGCGTGCCTGTGGGACGTGGCGTCGGGGTCGCCGCGGGAGGTGGCCGTGTTCTCGGGCCACAGCCGCTCCGTGAAGACCGTGGCCTTCAGTCCGGGCGGCGGCGGCGTGTTCGCGACGGGCGCGCGCGACGGGCACGTGATGGTGTGGGACGCGCGCGCCGCGCCGCGCCCCGTGCACGCCGTGCTGCGCGCCGCCGAGCCGCCGGCGCCCGTGCGGCGCCCCGACGACACGCTGGCCGCGTGCCACGCGCGCTGCGCGCCGCGCACGCCCGGCTCGGCCGGCAAGCGCGCGCGCCACGAGCCGCGCCCCGTCTCCATCACCGGGCTCGTGTTCCAGGACGAGCGCGCGCTGCTCTCGTGCGGCGAGTGCGACGGGAACATCAAGCTGTGGGACCTCCGCAAGACGTACGGCGCCACCCGCCGCGAGCCGCTCGCGCGCCGCGCGCTGCCCTACCCCGGCGCCTCCGCCAAGCGCGGCTACACGCACCTGCTGCTGGACGCGCCGCGCGTGCGCCTCTACGCCTCCTGCATGGACGACCGCATCTACTGCTTCAACGTGGCCACCTACAGCGCCGCGCCCGAGCGCAGCTACGCCGGACACGAGAACGCCACCTTCTACATCAAGACGAGCCTCAGCCCCGACGGCGCCTACCTCGCGAGCGGCTCCAGCGACAAGCGCGCCTACATCTGGAACGTGGCGCAGGCGGAGCCCGTGGCGCGGCTCGCGGGCCACCGCGCCGAGGTGACGTGCGCCGCCTGGGCGCGCCGCGGGGACCCCAAGCTGGTCACGTGCGGGGACGACGCGCGCCACATGATCTGGCGCATCGGGCGCGAGGAGGCGGCGGGCGGGCGCGCGGGGCGGGCCGAGCGCGCGCCGCCGCCGCCCGAGCCGCGCGCGCGCCCCGTCTGGGGCTCGCAGGAGCGCACGCCCACCTCGCTCAAGCGCCGCGCCGCCTCGCCCGCCGCCTCGCCCGCCGCGCGCGACGCCAAGCGCGCCCGCGCCGCGCCCGACGCGTCCGCCGCGCGCCGCACCAAGCGCTGCCTCGCCGACCTCATGAACGAGGCCGGCGCCAAGCGCCCGCGCCTGCCGGAGGAGGAGCGCCTGCTGCCGGCGGGGACCAAGCGGCGCCTCTCCGAGAGCGCGGAGGCCGAGGAACGCTCTATCGCGACGCCGGCGGAGGCCGAGGGGCGCTACATCGCGGCGCCGGCCGACTGGGGCTATATCTCGCCCCCCGCGGGCTCCTCGTTCCTGTCCCCCAGCAAGCCGCTCGCGAGCCCCCCCTGCCGCGTGCTGTCCCCGCGCGCGCTGCCTCTGTCCCCGAACCGGCGCACGCCCCCCCCACCGCGGGAGGAGGGCGCGGGCCGGGTGCTCTCGTTCGGGACGCCGACGAAGGACCTGCCCGACTTCGTGCGCAGCGGCGAGGCCCCGCACCTGCGCCTCATGTCCCCGGAGCGCCGGCGCCCCGAGCGCGCCAACTGGCTGACGCGGCTCGCGCTGGAGCGCCGCGGCCGGCCGGAGCCCGCGCCCGAGGCCGCCCCCAAGGCCTGCAGCCCCTCCACCTCCAAGGAGAACGTGCCGCTCCGGCGCCCCTCGGCGGACGCACAGCGGACGGAGCGGACGCCGCGCGCCAAGCGGCCGCGGACGCTCCTCAAGTACTTTCCGGTCGCGAGGAAGGACTAGCTCGTAGGTTGATGCAAACGACTGATATTTATTTAGTGCAAATAGCAGTAAGACTTATGGCTGACCCGAGCCCCGCCGGCTCTGTTCTCTCGACACAGCCCGCTGTGTGTGAGAGCGCGGCCGCGCTGTTGTCATGTTATTAGTAATGATATTTGTTAAGCTCAACTTCATTTTAACATGTGACTTCATTTAGGTGCTAAATGATTAAGATATGAAGCTACTCAATAAACATAAATGTAACTTGTGCTGTAATAGAACAATAAGTGTGGTGCGCGTGTGTAATCGTTAAATTTCTCTCAATCAATTTATAATTGATATTTCGTCACTTCATTCTTCAGATATAATTAACCAGGTAGTACTTTAAACCTACTAGGCAGTCGCACGATTTTAAAAGTAAATCGATTTACTCGATTTCATGTTATTTTTTTTTTTTGAGGGTAGCTTTGCTTTAGCTGGCTGTCCGCAAGGCGATCTCTTCATTCTTTTTTCGTGCGAGGCAGCGTACGGACGTAACAGCTCCCTCTTGTAAAATAAATTTATTCCTCATGCCGAAGAGAAGTTTCGACATGATTAAATGTTATAATAATAAAATTAAGAGAAGGAGAATAAAAAACGCCGACGAGTAATAGTGTATTCGTCAGATTCGGAGTTAAGTGAACAAGGTAAGCAAAGTGCTATTATCTTTTCAAGTGTTGTTGCAAAATTTTCGTAAAGCAAGCAGGTAGATTTCACCTCTGGTAGGTAACTACCTACTTAAGCCTGTCAGATTGACCCTGGGGTCAAGACAATGGCTGTTCTATGCTGGAGGTTAACCGAGGGTTATCACAAAGCAAACAATAGAACTAAAACTTGCAAACTTTTACGAAATGCAAACTTTTGCGAAACGTACATAAAGCAAGAAGGTAGATTTTACCTCTGGTAGGTAACTACCTACTTAAGCCTGTCAGATTGACCCTGGGGTCAAGACAATGGCTGTTCTATGCTGGAGGTTAACCGAGGGTTATCACAAAGCAAACAATAGAACTAAAACTTGCAAACTTTTACGAAATGCAAACTTTTGCGAAACGTACATAAAGCAAGAAGGTAGATTTTACCTCTGGTAGGTAACTACCTACTTATGCCTGGGGGTTTGACCCTGAGGTCAAAACGATGGCTGTTCTATGCTAGAGGTTAACCGAGGGTTATCACAAAGCAAACAATAGAACTAAAACTTGCAAACTTTTACGAAATGCTAACTTTTGCGAAATGTACGTAAAGCAAGAAGGTAGATTTTACCTCTGGTGGGTAACTACCTACTTAGGCCTGGAGATTGACTGTGGGTCAAAACGATGGCTGTTCTAAGGGTTACCTACCACTACTTATCACAAAGCAAATAATAGAACTAAAACTTGCAAACTTTTATTTTCGCTAATTCGAACAACGATGACTGTTCTATACTTAGAGGTTAACCGTGGGTTTTCACAAAGCAAATATTGGAACTATTACATAACCAATTATGCTTGCTTGCATTTATTTTCACAAATTAGAACCTCAATGGTTGTTAGAGGTTAACTGTGGGTTTCCCAAAGCGCTTTATTAGAACAATTACACTACCACGTATGGTACTGACTTACATTTAGGTTCGCAAATTAGAACCACCACGGCTGCTATATGCTAGAAGTCAATCATAGATCTTCACAAAGCAAAATATTACAATAATTACACTATGTTGGGACCACGTTTGGTGCTTTACTTGCTGACATTTATACTCTCAAATTATAACCTGCTATGCTAAAGGTTATCCGTGGGTTTTCGCAAAGCGAAATATTATAAAAATTACAACTAAGTCTGGTAGTTGCTTATTTTTGCAAATTAGAACCTTGACGTTAACGGAAAGTTAACACGTGCTTTCTTATTGAATAAATGGTAACCGTGGGTTATCACAGTACCATTAAATTAAATATTTATATAATAAGATTCAATATAGATCACTCTTGTTAAGTAGGTCATTGGGTTCGCCTGGTGGTTGTTTGTCGAACAACACATGGCAATTCTATTAAGCATTAAGTGCACTTTTTACGCTCGTTAGAGGTAAAATTACAATTAATTCTTAAAGCTCTCGGTGGGTTTCAAAGAGAGATTGCCAAGTATGATGGATAAGTATTGGTATATATTATATGTTTTGGTTTACTTTGCCCGTTTTTTGACTTGCAATTCAGAAAACTGGGCTCTCTTACAAGCACTCAATTTAAAACGTAAAATTGCTGCTTTAATATCTGATGCCAATAGGAGAGAGGATAAGAGAGTCGACTCAGCTCAGCAGTAGTTAAGCTAAGGCACCACTGCAGGGGCTTCTCGGTACTTATTGAAGTTATTATAAAATTCTTATATATAGGTTATAAAATTGTAAGGGGAAACTTCGTAACTCCCGGTCTGGATCGTGATGAAATCTTATCCAGAACGAAAACTATGATGTAATTGTTTGGTCAGAAGCTCTCACTAAGACTAGTTTTAAGATTAAAAGGCTATAAAAATTAATATAGTTCCTGATATTAAAGAATAAATAACCGCATCCGCAAAGGCACCAGTAGTGGCGTCAGTCCAACCGACGACCAGTCGCCCCCGGGTGGGGAACAGAACAGCCCTCCTTATACATATATCTCGTTATACATGAACTATGGGGGGGGGAGGTAACCCCGCAGGTTGCAGGGGCCTCAGGCAGGAGCGAGGCCGACAGCTCAGACTCTAAACTAGAGCAAGCCACGTGCTCCAGCACCGCAATTATAAAATTGGGTACACCCTGAGTATAACCAACATTTTTACAATTGTCGGCTAACCATTATAAAACTGATTAGATTCAAGTTATTCTATGAAGTTAACTAGTAGAGTTAGAGTTAGTTACTCGAAAAGTTAACTATCTATTTATTCTGTACAACAGAAAAGGGTACCTAGTCATCTTTCTTGCGATGATGAACCTGAAATGCTAGCAGCGATTAATAATTTAATCGAATTAGATACATAGGGGCTATTTTAGTTTGTGGTCGCTCTCAAGGAGTCTTTATTTTCACTAACTGTGACCACTTATTCTAAAGTTCATAAAACTTTTATGTTGAATTTAATAACTCTCATTAAATTCATTCATTTTAAGATGACGGATCATAGGATCGTGCCTAAACTGATTCTTAAACACGGATTTCTAGCTGCAATAAACCTTCATTAATTCATTAATTCCTTAAAGAGGCTTATTTGCTTCTACCTGTAAATAAGGCTATTAGAAAATACTAACGCTTTATATTTATCTCAGTGATATTTTATGTATCGGAAACATACAATTATTACCACCAGAATGTAGTAAACATAGTTGAACCTAGTAAAACATAGTTACCTATCTCTAAGTTACATAGTGATAAAAAATATATATATATATTTTGCCATAGAAGTCTTTATAGAAGCTTCTTGATTTTGTATGAGCTCCTTACTACATTACAAATGGTTTTAAATTGTCATGCTAGTGCATCGTAGCTAGAGAAGAATCACGCTAAATTAATATCGACACATATCTACCTATACCTAATATAAAGTGAGGACTATTCCATTGAGTTTTCCAATAGCTCAACCATTTTGCTTTCCGCACCTATACGAAATGTTCGACTATAAAGTCTACAAACGAGATCCAGATACTTTGGCGATAGACGCGTTAACGATTAGATAGCAGAAAAGCAACTTCTATGCATTCCCGCCATATTCTGTTGTCCTAAAGTGCTTAAGAAATTTAAGCAATGAAACAACTGGAATTGTACAGGTTCCTGGTTTCCTAAAGACGGTATTAGATTTTGAAATACTATATTAGAATAATTAACATTATAAAAATATCATTTTCAATCCCACTAAAATCACAACAAAGAAGTCCTACCTTGGGAACCGCGAAGCTCAGGACTACTTTTAAACAGCAAACTATCCCACCTCTAGCAAGTCCAGTCTAAAACTTAATGTTATCCACCGTCTTTAGTAGTATCAACGTACCACCCACAGTGGGTGGTAGCAAATTTGGGAGTTTATTGTTTCTAAACTGACGTAATCAGAACACATTATTGTAAATACCCATGAATATTTAAAATATTATTGCTGGTGACTTATTGACTTCTCAACCAGTGGATGTACCTACTCACTTTCCAAATATAACAGTTCAGCAGAGGTACTCTAATCAACCTTTTATTTGCAACGGTCAGCACTATCATTGCTATTGGGTGGTAACATTAGACGTATGCTAAACGGCATTTACATACAAACAAAACCCCTCAATTCAAAACATTTTTTAACTTGGGGTTCTCGGTTAGTGCTTGACTTAGCTGGTCATTACATCGGTCATTACGACAGTAATACCTGCTCATGCGCTTTAGCTCATTAAAGTGTCAAACAAAAATATACCTAAAAGGTAACAAATCCAATTTTCTGATCTTTTAAAAACTCCTACTGCTGGTGAACCAGACCTTGATCCTGCAATTTATCAAAGAAAATTCAAAGCTTTATCCAGCTGCTGCGCTGGATTAATGATTAATGACATCAAGCTTTAGTCCTGCTGATGTAAAGTGGAGAATGGAGTTGACATGACCATATTTAGCGCTTCTAGCGCTTAATATGCACGCATTAGCGACGGCTTCCGTTGAGGTCTCGTTTGACTTTTTCCAGAAGACGGTCGGATGGCATGGATCCTCACAAAACTTTGCTAGGATTTACAATCGCCCTATAAGAAGGGATTTTTCCCTAAATCAAAATCTTTTATTAATGAAAAATAGCGAATTACTTTTTGTACCTACTTATTTGATTATAAGTATTAGGTAACGATAAAAACAAATAGAAAATAAGATAACTTACATTGTAAAATGTTTGAGGATGTCTTCCTGCAGTAGGTACCTATAGTTAGTAAAAATATTAACAAACTACCTACTAATTTTGGGTAAAGCTTGTATATTATAATTCTAAATTTAAATTTTATTTTGATTTTATAAAAGCATATTTGATTGCAAATGATGCATACTCTAAACATCTACCTGGTTAATTATATCTGAAGAATGAAGTGACGAAATATCAATAGGTGATCAATTGAACTTGCAAAGTGAAGTTCGATCACTATTATATGAGTCACTTCATTCGAAGATATAAAATCACCCACCCATAGTAGGTATGATTTTACCCACCCCATAAATTTTAAATTTTCTCTGAAGAAATGAAGAGATCGCCTTGCGGACAGCCAGCTAAAGCAAAGCTACCCTCAAAAAAAAAAAAATAACATGAAATCGAGTAAATCGATTTACTTTTAAAATCGTGCGACTGCCTAGTAGGTTTAAAGTACTACCTGGTTAATTATATCTTCGAATGAAGTGACTCATATAATAGTGATCGAACTTCACTTTGCAAGTTCAATTGATCACCTATAAGTTTGTACTTAGTGAAACTGTCGCGTGCATTCGCCTGAGAACGATGCAACTCTAGTGAAAAACGAATACGAATCTATTCACATTAACATAAAACATGATACTTATTTTAAAATGTTCCTAAAATTTAATAAAAATGTACAAAAAAACCAGTTGTTTGCGTTTTTTATTAAATCTAGAAAAGCAGTCGTAAAGAAAATTAATGTATCAAGAGGTGTTGTTGGCCCTCCTCCCGATTGGACCGAGGACTGCTGACTGCTCCTGGAGTGTTGTCAGGAACGCGCGGTCTGCTCATTGAGGTCTCCGGGGCGGCGATACGGGCAGTTCTACATAATCATAATAATTATGTTTGAGCCGGTTACGAACCCATGCAGTCTGAAGAACTCCCTAATTTTCATCCCTAAACGGGCTTCTTCAATGAAAGTGGAAGTTCTTAGATGCATCCCTGCGGGCTTCACCTAACTACGCAAGTTTTATGTCAATCATATTGCTTAAGCATACTCGATCTCCATGACGAGCTTGGTCCGGTCGTGTCTCGGCGGCGCGCGGCCGGCGCTGCAGGCGCGCTCGCCGGCGGCCGCGGGAGCCCCCCCGCCGGCCGGGCTGCGCCCCCGCGCCGAGCGGCTCCGCCGGCCCGCGCCGCCGCACAGGCACCGCTCCCTGTATAACTGCACGAACGATATTTCCGTTTCGCTCGCAGCCGGTTTACGTGCACCTTTGGACGCAACCTTTTTAGATTTTTTGCTTATGCCCGCCGGGGCCGGCGATGGTTTTACTAGAGGCCGTCTCATCACTATAAGCGAATCCATATTATTTATATAAGTAAGATTATTAATATAAGACTAGAGAAAAACGGAGTGGTTTTATTCTTGGTTGTCGTGGTTGGTAGGCAAACAAAAATAAAAGCATAAAAGCCAATAAGGCTAGAGTTTGTCAAATGTCTTTAGATAATAAATTATAAACCGTAAGTTACGTAGTATTTATATTCTCTTTGACCGTAAGTAAGTCATCAAAGAGAATAAAACTTTATATTCTCTTTGAATAACACCACTCAGGTATACCTACTACCTATTTAAAAACTGAGAACCAACCAAAGAGTAAAAGAATCATTGAAAAAAATAGTTACTGAACCTCTGCATCCTTTTACTGGACATATACATCATTAAAAACGTAAAAAGATTTTTTATATCAATAGGTAAATCACGGCATGCATTCACTATGGGAAAAACATGCTCGAGACCGGTATGCTTAGTCGCTAATTTTGTTCTTTATCAACCCCACTGATCTAAGGTTGAATAGGTAATTGTAGGCTTCGTCATCGTAAATGTACCTAATCAAGATATTCTTCAAAATCCATTAAATTATTCACAACAAACTCTTCGAGGAGCGTTCAAGGTAGGTCAGGTCAGGTATCTTGAGATGACAGATCATCTCACCACTCGTCTAAGGAATTTTTTTAGGGTCAATTCGAGAGGAGGATTTTTGTACAACCAAGCATAGTACCAAAACGCACGTTTGGAGCTTGATTCGAGGTTAAATCGAGGTTGAGGAAAAGACTAAAGATATGGGGGTAAGTATGTGAGTATTCGGATGACAAATCTACATCCAGCTATGCTGCGCTGTACTGCGCTGTGCTGTGTTTCGTAAGCTACGTTTTTTTTTAACAATCAACATCAAGCTGTGCTGCGTAGTCGTTTAGCTCCTCAAAAATTACTTTATTTTCAAAAAACCTAAACATTAGGTACGACATAGTTGAATCCGATGAAGAAGAAGCGGATATGGATATTTTATGTACCTACTTAAGTAGCGCATTTTAGTAAGCACAGTTCGGCTCAGCACGGCGGGTAGCGCGCCTCACTCGAGACTACTGCGTTTTTAAACAGAGCGTAGCCTCACACAGCGCAGCACAGCATGGTTTGGCAGATAGACTAGGAACTGAAGATTTATGACGAAAGCGGAATTTGACGAAAGGGTCATTAGAAGTTATCCCCATCCATCATTCATGACGAAACTGAACTGAAATTATACAAAAAACTACTTCTGACGAAAGTGGAATCTGACGGATGTTTTCTAAATCGGTTTGTTTGTATCCTCATTAAAATATCAGCTCGATGTAGATTTGTCACCCTTCTACTCCGTAAAAGTTATTTTTTTTTGTAGATAGACATAAAGCAACATCATCATAGTTCATTCCAAACAATACCTCTCCTAGGAGATAATAAACCTGTGTAGAGAGTCTGTTTCATGAAAAAAGTCCCACGGCAACTGGTGGAACTAAATTTGACAGACTGCCATATGCTTGCTGGCTTCATTCGGTCGTACTACTACAGCGCCGCGTTTATGACCTGTGTGAAGTTGGCCCCCCGACTTTATTATTTTAATGATTTGATAATGCTAATCGTTTGAGAATCGTTTGAGAGGATTTTAGAGAAAAGAAAAATTGTTTTAGAGTAATTAGTTTTTGTGTAAAAACGATTTCATTTTTTAGTGTGAAGTTGGCCCCTTTTTCCTCAATAAGAGACTTAGACGTTTGATTTATTTTTTAATCGTTTGAGAATCGTTTGAGAGGATTTTAGAGTAAAGAAAAATTAATTTAGAGTAATTAGTTTTTAAGTAAAAAATATTTTAAGTTTTTCCTCTTTAATGTGAAGTTAGCCTCCAATTTCCTCAAAAATGGACTAAGACGTTTGATTTTTTTACTAATCGTTTGAGAATCGTTAGAGAGAATTATAGAGAAAAGAAAAATTGATTTAGAGTAATTAGTTTTCTTGTAAAAAATATTTTAAGTTTTTCCTCTTTAATGTGAAGTTAGCCTCCAATTTCCTCAAAAATGGACTAAGACGTTTGATTTTTTTACTAATCGTTTGAGAATCGTTAGAGACAATTATAGAGAAAAGAAAAATTGATTTAGAGTAATTAGTTTTTTTGTAATAAATATTTTAAGTTTTACAAATTTAGTGTGAAGTTAGCCTCCAATTTGCGCAAAAATGGACTAAGACGTTTGATTTATTTTTTAATCGTTTGAGAATCGTTTGAGAGGATTTTAGAGAAAAGAAAGTTTTATTTAGAGTAATTAGTTTTTATGTAAAAAATATTTAAAGTTTTAGATTTTGCAAGAAGCGGTTTTCGTGATGTAGCGCCATCTAGGATAGATGAACTGCACTTATTTGAGTTTTGGTGGTTGGTGTTGCTGTAAGCAAATTAAATATGTTTTCCTTAATGTTGCCAGTTATTACAATATTTGTGAAAAGATGAATGATTTGACGATTTGACATTGACTTATCTACTCAAAAGGTGTATCATGGCCAGAAATCAGCGCAATTGAAATATAAACCAATCTTTGTATTATCTTTTCCAAGATGTTTGTTTGTTTTGATAGTTCTCTTGCTTTAGAAAATTATTTATTTGATTTGATTTGCTCTGTTTTAAAGTTCAAAAAGTCTTTGTATGCCGTCATGCAATGGCCCTCCGCACAAAATCTCAGTAAACTTCGCCTAAAGGACCGCCTTTTCGCAAGATTACATGCAAACAAGGAAATGAAATGGAAAAACTGAGCGAGGGCCAGATCCGCGAAGCGAGTGCGAGATGGACCTGCAGGGCCAGACCTTAGTCACGAGGACAACAAAGTCCAAAGAGAATAAAACCACTCCAAGAGATCATTGGGTTGGCCTCTGTTTTTGTTTTTTGCAACTGAGAGTCGGTAAGTTGTTTCATTTAATAGTAACTTACATTTGCATTTATTTATTTAGCAAAAAATCTGAAAAATATTCTTAATAATAAAACACTTTAAACCAGAGAAGGTTTGTCCAGTGTCCACAGTCTCAGTGCGGTGTCACACATTTGGTAAACTTAATACATAAATAAGAACTTCTAATAGTTCAGTCAAACTTATGTCTAGGATAATATAGTTATCACTATAAAATCCAATACCTACTAACCACATTTCTTATCAGTACAAGGTGACTAGCGGTCACCATCTTATATATATCACACATTAAAAGTTACATTACATTTTAAAAGTTACATTTTACTTATATATATATATATATATTTAAATTATTACAAATTATCTAGGAAGTGTTTCTGAGACACATACTATATACATAGTATATACATATAGTATATATATATAGTATACACATAGTATATATAGTACATAGAAAGATGAACACTTGTAATTAAAAGTAAAGTCAATTTATTTGAAATACATTTTGTTTACCTAATACCATGACAAATACAACACAAGGACATTCATAAACGACAGGATGATTTTACCCTAAATTTATAAAAATAGAGCATAACTCAAGAATTGTGAACATGATCTCATGATAATTACCTTTTCTTGTTCTTACACTACCTACTGCATTTTACAGGGTCTGGTTCCACCATTGGTGCCTTCATCACCACCCTATATGCTGCCTCTACCAAATGATGATGCAACCTCAGAAATAGAGATGCATAACAAATGATGGACACACCTGCTTGATTGTAGACAAGCCAGAGCGGCGATTCCATCAACATCATCGAAGCTAACAAAATGCTTACTAAATCATAATAGAAAGGACATGCATATCCTGGTGGGAACACTAACAGGACACTGCCCACTAAATAAACATCTATACACCATCAAAACGATGGACAGGCTCATCTGCAGAGGATGTCTCAGCAACAACAAAACAACTGCTCACATAGTCCTGGAATGCGAGGAGTAGCAGTACAATGAACAGAAATCCCAAGATCACTCTGCAAAGCCTGCTAAGATCCCTGATAGATTCTGCGCTTCTGGATGGAATAAGGCTGGCTATGCTAGCAAAATGTGGATATAAGAATGCTTCAACTATAAACCATCCTAAAATACTGTGGCAGAGTGCCTCTCTGTGGAAGTGTTTTGTATGGAGGATGAATGAAGGAACCTATTTCCTTAATTGATTATCTTCGGCATTTTTGTTCTTCTATTCAACTCTGTGCCTAGTAGTTGTTGTTTTATAAGTGTTATTATTTTAACTTATTTTATTGTTGTAACTCAAAAATTAACCCATTGTCTGAAATAAAGCATTTGTATTTTTATTTTATTTATTATTATAAACAATCTACCAAATGAGCCGAGCCATAGCCGTTCCCTAAGAAGACCACCTAGCTGGAGGGAATCCACCACATACCATATGCTGCTTCATCAGGGCTTCTCGACCTCCAGTCAATCAAAGTCTGATTGAAAGTTCAAGCGAGAATGACAGGCAGATAGGCTGCTGAAATTTTAGCAACAACAATTGCTACTGCTGATCTGCTAGTATTTATTATTATCTGTTTTTGTGTAAATCTATACCTATTCTGATTGGTTTTAAGTTTGATGACCATTCCTTTATAGTTTACTTGATGCGCCCCGCGGCTTCGCCCGCGAACCAGTTTTTTTTCGTACAAATTTCAGAAATTTATTGCACACCCCCTGGGGGTTATTGTGTAAAAATAAAAGATACGTGTTTAATTATTCTCTCCATAGTATATTTAAAAACTTGGATGGTAGGTATAATATTTGATAAAAACTACATTTAAAATCTTAATTCTAGTTTTATATCAATTACAGTTCTAAGTAGGTACCTACTACTAGGTTACATACATACCAAATTTACTAAATTTACTCGTATACATACGTACACGACATGACAGGTACCTACCTATGTTATGGGTGGATGGATGAACGGATGTACGTAGGTATGTATTTATACGGTAGGTTGGTTGGTGATGCTGAGTGAGAGAAACTCTGTTATCTCCACAACTTTGCATTGCACAGAGCAGTTCATACAGAAGAGAGAGTCAAGCACAGATAGCAAGGATCTAAAGGTGTATAAGTAGGTATATGCTCGTTTAGACTTCTTTGACACGTCATAAATCTATCTACCTACCTATATTATAAACTAGCGACCCGCCCCGGCTTCGCACTTCGGTTTTATTATACGTATAAACCTTCCTCTTGAATCACTCTATCTATTAAAAAAACCGCATCAAAATCCGTTGCGTAATTTTAAAGATTTAAGCATTCAAAGGGACGACGTAGGGATTAAGGACATGGGACAGAGAAAGCGACTTTATTTTATACTATGTAGTGATTCTGTGATATCGTATCGTAGAGGCTGAGCGTAGAGGTAAGTATCTACCTACCTCGGTAGCTGTTTGTTTTGATATGTAAGTAATAGGCTAGGTACATTAGTAGGTACAATAAGTAGGGAGGTACCTATACTGTGGCTATACCTACTCATCGTTTACGAGTAGGTACATTACGAAGGTACTTAGGTAAGTAGCCTACTTAAGATACTTAATATATCGACCGATGTGGCGCGGTGGGCGAAGGTCCGCCTGCGACGCAGGAGGTTGCGGGTTCGATTCCCGCCTTGGAACAAATTTGTGCACGATCTGCAGAAATTTGTTTCGTTGGTCTGGGTGTTTAATATGTATAATAAAAAATATCTATCTATGTAGTATATTATATTAAGTATATCAGTCATCTAGTACCCATAACACAAGCTCTGCTTAGCTTGGGGCTAGATGATGCTGTGTAGACTGTCCGGAATTATTTATTATTATTTATTTATTATTATATTTTACATTTCGATGGTTAACATAACACATTCGACACCACCACACTTTTCTCTCTGCTCTATCGAGATACCTCCACACATTTGAAAACAGAACCCACCATGAGGGTCATTGGTATTTCACATGCGCCATATAGGTAGACCCACGTAGCGGCATATGGTATGCGGTTGTGACATAAAATATAATTTTTCTCTACCCGCTGGTGGGGCTGACCGCACGTAAAAAAACGACTTTGTTTGCCTTGCGTCACACGTGGCGCGCGCAGAACAAAGGGTCACTGTCAACACAATTTAGTTAGAGTAATAAATAATGCTCGTAGCTATTTGAGCTCTTCTGAGAACTTACTTTAACTTATAATTGTTTACAAAAATCACCGAGCGCAGACAGAAAACAATTGCGCGCGAAATGCTAGCGTCTGACTTTACACTTAACTTATTAATGACTGTGTACCTACCTCTACATATTTTTTGATTATCTGTGTGACATTTACTACTCTAATCTATGGATCTTTGTGTCTGAATCAATAAATGAATTTAATTTAATTTAATAACAGAAGAACCTAACATAGGTAGGTACAATGAAACCAATAACCTTCAACCATCATAAAAAAAACGTTTGATAATTCGAAAAGATGACCCACGACGTGGGCCCATAGCATGCCAGATGAAGTTAAAATAAAATTAATATACATATAACCATTCTAAACCTTGAAACCAACACTCGTACCCTTAACTGGACTGAAGGAAAATATTCCCCACATTAACTATTGAGGTTCTACTCGAGCTGTATGCAAAGTATTCCCACAATATGTCAAACACACAACAACAGTAATATTATCTATGGTCCGGAATGTAGATGCGTAAATCGGAACGCACCGTTTTACTGTCAATGTCAATTTTGTTTATTCCTTTGAGGTTATTCAGTGAACGTTAGTGTTTTCGTGCGACTTTCAAAGAGAATATAAATACTTCGTGCGACTTTCTCAGAAAACTAAATTGTACTATGTCAAAAAAAAATCCGGTAAGTAAACAGAAATGGTTATTTTTAGTAGATTTATTATTTCTTTGCCTGAAGCACTAGTTTTTGACGCGTATAATATGTTTTATATGAGGTAAAATGCTTTTACAAAAATGTGGGATATATGTGGTTGGTCGTTGGACCTTGTGAGGTTAATACACGTTCGTTTTTGCTCTGCGGTTTTTATTCCAATAACTGAGTACAAAGTGTTTAATTGCCAACAAAAATTACATCATTAAACTCGTTAAAACACTATCTATATAACAGTGCAAAATTCAAATAGTTTTGTTTAGAAACCGTGGTGATATCAGTGTTAATACTACGTATCAAGACATTAAAAAGTGCAAATCACTGTGCAGCTACACCGTAGCCGGACTAGACAATAGAATAGCGAAGACAATAGAGGCCGGTTTTTTGTACCTACAGCATTGCAGTCAGCTGCGGTACCGAACACAAAATTCGACAAACCCGTCATCAAACGCGATAGTTCAGTGCGTTCTGCGTGTGGAATACAGATATCGCATGTAAAGTTACTGGGTTCGAACCCACACTTGGCGAAGTTAATTTTTGTTCGAATTTTTGGTTTTTTTCTTTCTATTTTCGATTGCAAAATGGATTATAATAAAACTAAATGTAAGGGGTGTACGCAGCATATTACAGCGAAAGATTACCTAAAATGTTCATTTTGCCCTGGTTTTTACGACTTGGAATGCGCTAATGTTACACCGCGCGTCTTCAGCTCTATGAAACAGTCCTTGAAGGATTCCTGGAAGTGTGCGGAGTGCCGAAATAAAGAGAAAAAGACGGATAACTCGAACACGCCTGTGCGTTCGGCTTCACAGCAAGATGGTGTGCGGAAAGATAGTGGAGATGCGAATGTCACCAAGCGGAGGCCTGCAGCGTCTCTTGCAAGTGCATCACAGAGTTCACTTCCGCTCCCACTTGATCAGGACGATGAAGCCATGTTAACGAAGGCAAATTTGAGGAGCCTTATAAAGGAAGAGATAAATAAGGCCGTAGCGGAGTCCGTGGGTCACATAGTAAGAGAGCAGCTCAAATCTATGAATGAAATTCTCGGAGATTTTCGTACCTCTCTATCGTCTATCGACACTCAGCTTGAAAACCTCAAATCTGCACTGGAAGAAAAGACTAAAACTATAATCAAGCTGAAGGAAGAAAATGGAAACCTCAGGCAATGTATACAGCGCCTTGAAGAGCAAATGAATGAGTCGGAGCAACAATCTTTAGCGAACTGTATAGACATCGTAGGAGTGCCCGAGACCAAGGGGGAAGCGGTAGTTCACGTTGTGCTAACACTGGCACGGCAGCTTGGAGTGACATTAAGTGATAACGATGTTGTCAGCGCCGACCGAATCGGTGTCACACGCGACGAGGCAACGGGACGAGGAGATCGCGCGCGGCCTATAGCCGTGAAGCTGGTACGCCGCGCTCTTCGTGAAGATCTGTTACGAGCTGCGCGTATTCGACGAGGTGTCACCACCAAGGATGTCGGCCTGACCAGCGAACCTAGGCGGTTTTACATAAATGAAAGGCTCACGAAGAAAAACAGGAGCCTTTTCTTGAAAGCTCGAGAGATTGGAGCTCGTCTCAAATGGAGGTTCGTTTGGACCAAGGATGGCCGAGTGTACGCCCGCCAGCACCAGGGCGAGGATTCACCTCGTCATAGATTGCGCTCTGAGAGTGACCTAGAGCGGGTTTTTGGAGCTGGTGCCGTTGGACCCCTGAATTAGTCATCCAAACCAGTTTACGAGTTTTTTGTATGTCTGATTGTCGTTTTCTTGTTCGCTTCTTGTTTACTTTTCTACTTTTTTTATCTTACTTGTATAACTTTTTAATGTTAACATCATACTTGAAAAATATTATGTTGATAATTTTGTTTCATATAATTTTTGTTTTAAGCCACCGCTACTTGCTTAGTTTTCTAATTGAAAAATTGAATTGTTCATTTGCAACTGACGTCACAGCACCATTAATGCGACACTTTCATATACTGCCATTCCAGCGTGATCACTACACCGACTGTAAGTCATCAAACTCTACATTTATTTTAATAGTTTGTCTTTATTATATATTATATTTATTTGTAGTAGAGTGCTATATTATAACATATAATTTTATACAAAACGTCACAAAAAAAATAATTATACTTTTATCTTATACACACTCACGCTTAATATTTTCACGAGTTATCTCGGTGTCACTATTATTCGCATTTTGTCATTTATCTGCCTTTTATAATGCATCCTAAAGCTAAGATTTGTTTTAAACTCGGCTTGTATAACCCAGGCTCTTTAGGGACAGGTCAAAATGACTTTCTTGTTGCAATGGACAATCTCAAATGCGACATTATAGCCATTAACGAAACTTGGATAAAAAAGGTGAAGAGGCACGTGCACCGAAAGTTCCTGGCTATGGCTTTCGCAATACCCCACGCCCAGAGAACATGGGTCGCAGTAGAGGAGGAGGCGTAGGTTTTTATGTAAGGCGCGGTATCAATGCTCACAAAATAACTCATCCCGATGCAAAAATCGAACAAATGTGGTTGTCCGTTACTGTTAATAAGTTAAGGTTAGCAATTGGGACTGCCTATCGTCCGGAGTGGGTAAACGTGGATAACTTTTTCGACGCACTGACTGAATCTGTTGCTTATTTCGGCGCACATGATCATGTAATCGTTCTAGGAGATTTTAACGTTGACTGCATGAGTCCTTATGACCTCAAGTATTCAAAGTTGGAGCAATTTTTAGATTGCACAGGTCTTAGACAGGTAGTGACGTCATCTCCCACTCACTATACAGATCACAGTCAAACTCTTATTGATCTTGTTTGCACAGATTGTAGTATACGGAATGTTTCTGTCGTCGATATTAAAGGTAAACGTGGCCACTCCTTTGTTACCGCTACGTTAAATATTAAAAGAGAAAAGATCCCGCCTAGAACCATAGTATGTCGATCGCTTAAGAACATAGATCATAAAAAGTTTGATGAGGATATTCTGGCTTTGGATTGGAGTCATGTCACGCAGGCTCGTAACGTAGATACAATGGTAGACGTTTTTCATTCTCTAGTCACTGCTCTACTAGATAAACACGCGCCTATAAAAACAATTAAAATTAAAGACAAATACACACCGTGGATTACAGATGTTATAAAAACTATGATAAAATGTCGAAACGAAGCACATGACAAGTTCCGCAATACAAAACTAGAAATCCATAAAAATCAGTATAAGGAACTGAAGTCATTTGTATCCCAAAGTATTTATAACGAAACACGCGCATATTACGACTTCCGTATTAATTCGGAAATGAACAATGATAAAAAACTTTGGAAAAATTTAAAAGACGATGTTTTGCACGCAGAGTCTAAAACTTGCCTACCTGATAGTTTTGATCAACCGGATGCTATAAACAATCATTTTCTAAATGTTCCCGGCTCAACTGATATCCCGATCACTTACCGTTCATTTTTTGAAAATAATAAGTTTAATAATGAAATTTTCTCATTACATGAAGTAGATGAACAGGAAATTACCAAAATCCTTTTGACTATTAAAACAAATGCCCGAGGAGTAGATGATCTGTCCATGGATATGGTCCTGTTGACACTACCACATACACTGTCAATGATAACAGGAATAATAAACAAATCTATTACTACGTCTACTTTTCCCAGTCAATGGAAAATTGCTAAAATAAACCCAATACCTAAAATCCCCCACCCGACTGACATAAAAGACTTGAGACCGATCAGCATTCTACCGGTGCTCTCGAAAGTTTTGGAGAAAGTGGTCTATAACCAACTCAGTGGATTCATTGAACGCAATAAGATCCTGCCAGACGTCCAATCGGGTTTTCGTGCCGGAAGAGGTACTGCTACAGCATTACTTGATGTTGTTGATAACATTCTTGCGGAACAAGATCAGGGGCTAGGGACAATTTTAGTTCTTCTAGACTTCTCCCGCGCATTTGACTCGATAAGTATCCCCTTGCTTTTGTCAAAACTTTCATATTATGGTGTTGATGCTGCGGCGATTAGATGGTTTGATAGTTACTTGAGTAATCGTTCCCAATTTGTGCAGATAACTAAGCAAGATGGTAGACATCTGTCATCATCTTTTAAACCTGTTTTTCGTGGTGTGCCGCAGGGGTCAATTCTCGGTCCACTGCTGTTCATCATTTACAGTGCGGATATTTGTTGGCAGATAAAACATTGCAAATACCATTTATATGCCGACGACGTTCAGCTGTACTTGCCAGTGGATCCGGGGAATGTTTTATGGGGTACTTCAAAACTGAATGATGATCTAAGCCGAATAGCTGACTGGTCTCATGATAATGCTCTACTTCTTAATCCATTAAAATCTAAATTTATGATTCTTGGGTCACCGCGTTTGATAGAAGGCATTTCAATCCGTTCACCAAATATCAACATTCATGGCCAAAGCATTGAGCGTGTACGTGAGGCCAGAAATCTTGGTATCCTATTTGATGATACACTCCGCTTTGAGAACCACATAAAGAGCATTGCAAGAAATTGTCTGTTTAGACTAAAGCTATTATATAAAATAAAAAACTTTCTAAGAAAAGAAATCCGTGTGAAAGTTTGTGAGTCGATAGTCCTATCGAAGCTTAACTATGGCGACTTGGTTTATGGCCCGCGTTTACTGTCGAGAACGGCTCGCCTTGTCCAGAGGGTGCAAAATGCGTGCTGTAGGTTTTGCTATGATATCCCACCGCGAACGCACGTCTCGCCGTACATTAACAACTCATCCACGCTCAACATGGCTTCGCGCAGGCATTTGCACCTAGCAGTTTTAGTACATGGCGTCGTAAGATTCGAATCTCCAGAATATTTATTTTCAAAACTAAGTAGCTTCAAAAGTAAATACAGTTTAAGGCCTACAAGAAATTTACTGCACTACAGCAACTTTAAGACCGTGGCATTTAGGGGAAGTTTTCGCTATCAGGCAACCAAATGCTGGAACAATATCCCTCCACCTTTGAGATTGTTAAAATCAAAGTTCACTTTTAAAAAACGCTTTAAGTCTTATTTAATAGATCACCAAAAAACAGGGTTGCCTGGAGCCATGACCCGTCATGGTGCACTATTTTCGTGCTAAGTTTCACAGCAGAGTTGCCAGCTCAATAGATTATAATATTTTCATATATTTATCTATCTATCAATAGGTATAAATCAGTTTCATATCCGTCAGACACTCACTAGTTAATTATAATTACTATTTATTTATATCGAAGTATGCATTTATTATTTATAGATATATTTGTATTTTCTGCTATTTATAAAACAAACACTAGGTACTAATTTTAATCGTTAACCTCACAGGGTCTTGTGATCGCAATGGTTTCGGCAGAATATCAGCGCCTATCCACTCTTGAGTGGTAAGGCATTTAATGCTGAGTCGAGACCTTTTTGCTGCTGAGACATACAGTACAGATGATCTCTTTTTTATTTGAAATAAGTATTTTATGTTTTTTTTTTTTTTCTCTGTAGGAATATGTATTTGTGTTAAATGTTTATTTTATTTTCATAAACTGTGTTTAAAAATGTGTTCTGTATTGTGTGTTAAGCAGTAAATAAATGAATGTCTATGTCTATGTCTATGTCTATGTGCCTAGAGCCCGATTTTGATTGAATGTTGTTAGCACCCTCATATGTATCAATTGTCATTTATACCTTTATTTCTTTGATTGCAGCCTGCTAAGAGGCGGAAGATTTTTACTCTGATGAACGAAAAACACCGTGATGAAATGATGAAATATATGACACACTACAACATATGATGTCTTCTGAAGAAGATGATGACGATGATGACGAGGATGTAGCAGAAGAGTTGAATGATAGACTAGACTACATCCAAAATATAGTTACGGACCACGATTTGTATGAAATATTATCAGGTATAAACCTACTAATTATTTTTCAGTGTAAGCTCGCTGTGCAAAATTTTACTGAAATATTTACAAAAAAATCTTATTTTCCAGCCCCAGTTGATGATCAAATCTCTGCTGAGGATTCTGGTTTACCTGTGGGTTCTCCTCCGATTGATGTGCCAATGCCTGCCCCTGATGTTCACTTACCTGCAAGTTCTCCTCCGATTGATGTGACAATGCCTGTCCCTGATGGTCACTTACCTGCATGTTCTCCTCCGATTGATGTGCTAATGCCTGCCCCTGATGTTCACTTACCTGCAAGTTCTCCAATTGATGTGCCAATGCTTTTCCCTGATGGTCACGTACATTCATGTTCTCCTCTGGTTGTTGTGCCAACGCCTGCCATTCACTTACCAGCCAGCTCTACTGAACAATCGAGAAATCAACCTTCAAGATCTATGTCAACTAGGCCAAGCTATGCAGAGGTACAAAATAGAAACTGGCAGTGGACAAATGATATTGATGATTTTGATTGCCCTACATTTGATAGGCCAATGACAGTCAGAAAAAGATATTCTAACAGGAGTCAGCCCAAGGATTACTTCATGGATATGTGTCATGAAGAAACAATAAATCTAATTGTAGAAAATAGTAATATATTAAGTCGGGTCTGCTGCAACAATTTTCTAACAAAACATTTTAACAAAACATGTTAGCATAACATTTTTTTCAAACAGCCCGTCTGGTGCGTTCTGTTTTGTTTATTGTTTTTGTTTCATTTCAAAAATGAGTTCCGACGAAGAGGACGTAGAAGCTGTAATAGCTATAGTGGATTTAGTTCTACAAAGACGTAACCGAAATAGATTCCGGGTCTGACCCTACCTGCTACCTCGTTCCTTCAATATTTATCAAGACCTACGTATAAACCTTCCTCTTGAATCACTCTATCTATTAAAAAAAACCGTATCAAAATCCGTTGCGTAGTTTTAAAGATTAAAAGAAAGCATTCAAAGGGATATAGGGACATAGGGACAGAAAAAGCGACTTTGTTTTTTAATATGTAGAGATAAAATCTATATGAAACTATGAGCTACAAAGATAAAAGGAAATAAACTAAATATAGAATTAAATATAAATATGTATAGACGTCTTGCTTCATTGAGCGCGAACGTAAAATGCGACGCTTCCCCTCCCCGCAGGCGAACGCGGGTGATGTTATCCATTTGTCTCGGCAAACATGTTTAGGTGTTTTTACGAACAAAACTGTTAAGCCACGCCCCTATTTTGTTTTGTTAACATGTTATGATGTTAGAAAACACGAAAACACGTTGCAGCAGACGCGACTATATATGCACAAGCAAGACATTCCAAAAATTGGATTGACATTACAAAAACAGAATTATTTGCATATTTTGGGATAATAATACTAATATCTGTAAATCCTTTATCTGATTACCAGCTGTACTGGAGCACTGATCCCTTCTATAATAATCAAGAAATATGCAGGGTCATGACTCTAAAACGTTTTATGTGGAAAATAATTTTCCTGCACAAGATACATGAAAAATATTTCCCACATGACACTTTCCATTCAGGTCCTATGAAGGCTGAAGGAACATACTTCCCACACAATTTTTTTTATATTTACAAATAAAAATATCAAAAAATTTGATACTGGTTTTCTTTATTTCCCTGTCTACATTACTTATATAACTGCAGTTACAATATAAACTCACCATTTTGCTCAGGCCCAACTAAGGGATAAGGAAGAGACTCATAGAAATAGTTAGCTCATATTTTTCATGTTAAACTATGGCGTATCGGGAAAGAAAAAACTGGTTAAAATTTAAATTTATTTATTAATATTTTAAACAGTTTGTAATCAACCTACCTTTGTGTGTAATCTACCACATTGCATCTACCTACTCTATTTTTGTGTTTTTTTTGTTGCTCTAGTACCTACGAGTCATTTTCGAGTAGGTACGGTCATGTGTACCTTGTACCTACACGCTAGCTACGAGTAGCTTGATTACCTATGCTAGCGTACCCACGGACACAGCGTCAGCGTGTTTAGCGCGCTGAGTTGTACTTTGTTGCGTCGTCGTCCAGCAAGAGTGCGTGTACTGCGTGTATATGCGATAGCTTGTACAGTAGGTACATATTTTTAAACCTATACTTGTATCTATTCTGTGGTCCCGCAAACTACGTACCTGACTATTTTGCCTAGGTATACGAAAACGTTATTCTATTAGATATAATGATATGTAAGTTTGGATGGATGGGTGTTTCTTACTCAATCACGCCAGAACGGCTGAAAGGATCGCGATGAAATTTGGAACTGAGATAGATAGCGCATATAGTCTGGAATAGCACATAGGCTACTTATATAATACCTTCTGATTTACTCGTGCGAAGCCGGGACGGGCCGCTAGTATTATAAATGTGAAGGTTTAGTTAGATGGATGGATTGATAGATGGATGTTTGTTGCTCAATCGCGCCAGAACGGCTGAACGGATCTGGATGAAATGAGGCACAGAGATAGATTATAGTCTGATTTAGGCTATATTTTATTCCGGAATTCCACGGAAAGCGGTACTACGCGGTACCTACTAATATTATAAACGCAATAGCTACTAATATTATAAACGCAATAGTTGTTATTGTACATAATATATTTGGTACTCTTTCACGCAAAAACTACTGAACGGATTTGGATGAAATTTGGCACAGAGATATATGTGTACCTACCTAAGTAAAAAAAACTCATGAGATCTGATTTTTTATTTTTTTATGTTTGATAAATGTGTACCTTTAAGTACAAAGAAGGAACTAGTGAGATCTGATTTTTTATTTTTTTACGTTTGATAAATGTGTACCTACCTAAGTACAAAGAAACTCGTGAGATCTGAGTTTTTATTTTTTTATGTTTGATAAATGTGTACCTACCTACCTAAGTACAAAGAAACGCGTGAGATGAGATTTTTTTAATGTTTCATCTTTAAATCTAAGGTTTATCAGTTAAGAATATGTAAGTACCAAGAACCAGTATATCAATAACTTTAAATAATTATTAAAATAATATATTAATATTTGACTTGTTGACTATTTTGTAAGCCTAAATAAATAAATTAATTGATTTCTATAAATTCTAGTACCTACCAATCCGAAGTGCATTGAAAAATGACAAAAAAAAATATACAAAATATACTTACCTAACAGATTACCAACATAGCATATTTCAAGTGGTTTTCCTATGTGGTGCCTCCTAGTGTTCTCAGAGACCTAAAGAAATAAAGTTATTGATTTTTTGCAGCCTATCTGTTCTCGCACTATCTCACTTGAACTTTCAATCAGACTTTGATTGACTGGAGGTCGAGAAGCCCTGAAAAGCAGCTTATGGTATGTGGTGGATTCCCTCCAGCTAGGTGGTCTTCTTAGGGAATGGCTATGGCTCGGCTCATTTGGTAGATTGTTTATAATAATAAATAAAATAAAAATACAAATGCTTTATTTCAGACAATGGGTTAATTTTTGAGTTACAACAATAAAATAAGTTAAAATAATAACACTTATAAAACAACAACTACTAGGCACAGAGTTGAATAGAAGAACAAAAATGCCGAAGATAATCAATTAAGGAAATAGGTTCCTTCATTCATCCTCCATACAAAACACTTCCACAGAGAGGCACTCTGCCACAGTATTTTAGGATGGTTTATAGTTGAAGCATTCTTATATCCACATTTTGCTAGCATAGCCAGCCTTATTCCATCCAGAAGCGCAGAATCTATCAGGGATCTTAGCAGGCTTTGCAGAGTGATCTTGGGATTTCTGTTCATTGTACTGCTACTCCTCGCATTCCAGGACT